>OZ008370.1:116684329-117284329 GCA_963931995.1 Phaonia tiefii | reverse complement strand
GAGAGTGTTTTCCTGCGAACTGTTATCCGAGCCCACATAGACTGAAAACTAAGGTTTAGAGATACTGATATTGATCTTATCCCAAACATATTTCATTTGCTATTTAGTCTCGTGGTTAACCGCAAAAGTTGATACTTTTCCCGAAAATAAAATCTCTTGTCGTAAACGTCGTTTCATTTGTTACAAAAAAAATTCAATTATCCGTTAAATTACCATAATTTTCATTTGCGGCAAAAAATAAAGTTGTTTATTAGAAAAGAATAAAAGTATACACACACGTACAACGACAATCACCCGCATTAATTGCTCCTCTCTCATGTTAAGTGGATAGACGTGCAGATTTTTAGTGATACTCCAATTCAGAGAAAGCGTATGTACTAAAATAAATTCGCATCTTAAACCAAATCAAATACTTCTACTAATGAGAGTACACTTTGCAGTAAATATTTTTCATTTGCCGTAAATTTTTTCCTTCTTTGGTTTCGAGTTGGTTGGTTTCGATTGCGGTAAACGAAAGCACGATTAATGTAAATATTTTAAATTTGAATTTAAGACCGATTTTATTAGTTTTAATTAATGTATGAGAAGTTCAAACTACAAGCTTACAAGGTCAGGAACATTGTTGTAAATGAAAAATGGTTTTTGTTGGAATAATAGACAATTCAGTTAAGCACACTCACTGGCATGATTAGTTTCGAACTCAGTGACAAGTTCATAATCAGATGCCCAACTATTGTGCCTGAATTGATACCATCAGTAGATGATCAATCGTATATATTCAAACACCAATATGGTATTTATATATGCGATTTAGTATGGATCCGGATCGGAACCGACTTCTCTGAATTGATTTCGAGATCGGATACTAAAGCGACCGCAATTCCTCCTTCGATCTCGAAACGAGAAATGTGTCCGATCTCGAAATGACGTCGGATCCGATCTCGAAATCGACAACGGCGGTCCCGATCTCGGAACAAAAATGGATCCGATGTGTAAATCATATCGGATTCAGTCTCGAAATAATTTCGGATTAAAATTTGTACCGGAAAATCAAAACGCAAACAAAATCAATGTGAAGAATTTCTAAGTATAAACATGTAAATTTTTTATAAATTAATTTATTTTGGAGTGTATTTGTTTCTCTTAGTTAGTCGATCTTTGGCATACTGGAAGTATTTTTTACAATAAATATTCATTATTTACAATACATGTTCCTGGTTACTTAAATGGAATCAGCAAAAAGCGAAAACCGCCGTGTCGGGCAAAAACCGGATCCGAATCGGATCCGCGAAAGCGGAATCCGATGAGTCGGACTTGCAACCCACATATATTTATGTTTGTGATACAAACACAGCTGTGTTTGTTGCACTGTCTATGCTCTCTCGACAGCAAGAGAATAAAAGAGGGACAACGAGAGAGTCTATCTTGTAAGTGTGTATATATATTTTTGCATTACGCTCTCAGTCAGTGATTCGTAAATATTATTGAATGTGCGTGCAAATTGCAGATGAAGTGTTTCTTATTTTGCCTGATGTATTGCGTTTTAGTCTCATGTATTCAGACGTTAATGGTTCATCGGATAGAGGATATCAAAGCGCTTCCTCAGTGAAAAAAAACGATGGTCGGACGGTTAAATGGTTTGTGATGTTACTTTGGTTTTTGTGTATGTGTTTCGTATGTATGTATGTGTGTTACCAAAGTGAGAACGATTTTGAAGAAAGAAACTGGAAAGAGCAACAACGTGAAGCTCTTTGTCGGTCCGACCCTTTACTGAGAAAATCGGAACAGCGGACCATTTGTGAAATAAGTGTAATAAAAAAACACAAGTAATTAATCCACGCTTGGCTTGCATGAACTTCATTTGTATATAAATATTTTGTTTGAGTACCAACGCATAGTGATAACCAGCGCATAGCTGAAATCTTCTGAAAACAAAAACGTGAGAGACAACAAAGAAAGGAGAAGCAAAAGAGCAGCAGATTCTCATTTCATGAAAAAAAAACAAATAATGCATTCAATGCACCTAAATGTAAAAAGGGCCGTTTTAAATCTATTAATTTTTTGTGTTAATTATTTATAAATGTGGATTTATATTGTTAAAATTAATTATAATAAATAATACATATATATTGAAATCGAAGAATAATTTGTTACTTAATATTATTATATTTGGGAGGAAATTCGCATATGTTTCTACGTAGGTATATGTAGGTTTGGGGAAAAGACGCGAATAGTGTCACATAAATATATGGAAGTTTGGGATTAAATACATTTGCATTTAAATACAAGTAAGTTTGGGACTTGCAAAGATATGAATGTTTGAAGTGTGTTCCAAACATATACATGGTTCCTGCAGAATATGGTTTGGAAAATGTGTTACAGAGGCCGTTATTTTTTAGTGTGGAATTATTTAATTAGCTATCAGTTATTGTTACTTAGGCGATTCATGGACTTGCCATTCTCGAGCATAAACATCAGCTATTGTTGATGTTTATTGTCGGTTTACCGCCCTTCTTTATTCGAAATAAGAATGTAATCGCAGTTGTTCGCATCTCATGTTTACAAAAATGTTTGATAATATTTTTTCAAATTAATCAGCCAGTTAAAAAAGTTATCGACCAAGGTCGTGCTCATGAATGACAAGTCTGTGGTTCGCTTTAGGAAATCGGGCGTCGCCGCACGAAATGAAAGGCTAGGAACAGGTAAGAATTATTTTTAACCACAGAAATCACTTTCTTTACAGAATTGTTTCTTTAAAACATATTTAAGTTTCTGAAATTTAATATTTTAGATTCATATCACATGATGTAGGAAAAAAAACCTAGTAGACAAAAATTAAAATTCAAACAAGAAACTGATCTATCAGCTAATAAAAAATAAAACTTCGTTAAAGATTTTAATTCACAAAAAGTGAATTAAGTGCCAAAGTACCTGTTTATCATCCCCGGTCATGAGTAGTCTGTGCAACATGAACTGAAGTAAACAACCAAATTTGTTGCTGAAGAAATTCAAACTAAACACAAACAAAAATAGAAGACGACAATTGTGGCAAAAGTTTGTGTCTTCATGATTGTGTGTCCGCCAGTTTATCTTTCTGCCGGTTTGTTAAATGCGGACCCATTCACGTTCACATAAGAGGCCTAGAGAAGAAGACGACAAGACAAACAAACACTACCGGCATTCAATTGCAGGAGAGACGACATTAACAGGCACTGTCATTATCACCGTCGGTTTGATCATCATCATTAAGCAGAGCACTGGCAAAAGCTAAAAATACTGCGGACACTTTGCAAAGCTTTACCGTGTCTTTTGCTGCTGCTGCGCATGCGTGAATCAATGTTTATTAAACGTAGTGGTTGTGGTCTTCGTCTTCGTCATTGACAGTGGCATTGGCATTACTAACCGATCAACCAAGTGAACCACCAACAACCAACAAGCAACATCATCATTATAACTTTCGTAATAATGATGATTGAAATTCAGTCAGTCAGCCAGCCAGCCAACTAAGCTGGTTGTTTGCTTGGTTAAGCTTTGAACCTGAACAGAGACAGAAGTTCCAGCACCACTGCCACTACTAGTACCTGTACCAGAAGCATCAACAGCAGCAGCAGCACCAGCTATAGCAACAGATGTATTATCAACTACCGCCAATCCATATGCAATACACCACCTATATGGCAGCGGGTAACGCAGCTGCTTCGCTGTTGTGTGAGAGTTTTTATGCTTTGCTGTTCGCGTTATTCGAAAACTTTTTTGTCGTTGCGCTGCATGCGAAGTAATTCGCTATGAGAAAGCAGGTGTATTGAACATTCTGCGGTTACCCATGGCACGAACTAGACGCGCGCGCGCATGCTCACACGATATTTGAGACAAAAGAAACGAAATACAAATTTAAAAAAAAACAATAAGTTTCAAAAAAATTAATAAAATTTTGAAAAAAAAAAATTGAAATAAAAATTTAAACAAGTTTTAAATTAAAAACAAAAAATATTGAATTAAGGAAAAAAAACAAAATACTATAAAAAAAAACCTTGTGCTGATCAGTAGTTAAGGAAGAGTATCACATAAAGGACTTTCCAAAGGATATTTCATTACCTAATACTCTCGTCAAACTTTCACCCAAAATATGTTACAAAAGTTGTACAAAAAAGTGTGACTAATTGAAGAAAAATTGTAAACAATTGCATTTTAAAAATCAAGTGATTGAAAACAAATAAACAAAAACTCATTTTAACAAATTCTAAAAATCTTCCAAACACGGGTAGTTTCTTACCAAAGTTTCGTTAAAAGGACAAACTCTACAAGTCTTTACAAAAGTTTTGATAAAAGAACAAACAAAATTAGTCTCTTACAAAAGTTTCATTGAAAGAAAAAACACTACAAGTTCCTTAAAAAAGTTTCAATGAAAGGACAACAAACACTATAAGTCTCATACAAAAGTTTAATTTCAAGGACTTTTTTTCTGTCCGGATTAAGTGTTGCTCCAAACCTTAACACATTTTGTGGATTTAAATTTCGCTTTCATCTCATTTTCCTGCTACATCTATCACACAACAATCTTGGCTGATTGCCACTTGTTGTTATATAGATCTGCAATCGTTGCTGCTACCGCTGCTGCTGCTGCTGCTGCTGCAACGACTACACATCTAAGGAAGTGGGAGTTGTTGGTTATTTGCCGCCCCACACCTTCTTGCAACATTTCAATTGAATTTGTGAATTTCTAACGCAGGTGGGTGCTTGATTAAGACTCTATATCAATTTTATTATTTTCCCTCCACGTCTTTTTTGGTTTTGGAATCTCGAATGCGAATATTTATTTGTGTGGTTAAGATTAAACTTTCATTTTTCCAGTTATTGGCTTCATTTAATTTAGAGCTGCTGTAGTTTTTGCGTTTTTCTATTTTTTTTTGTGGTTTCCACGTTTAATTGTATTTTATTGATCATTAAATTCAAGTTAATTTTTGTCTGCACTATTAACTTGGTTTCCCCACTTCTAATTGGTTTCGCTTTTCATGCGATTTACGGCAGGGAGGGTTGAAATTACAACTTAAAGAGTAAACAATTTGAATGGTATTTGCGAGAATACATTGTATATGATATGAACTAATAGTGATGTAGATCAATTAAGAAGAAAATGTCTGAAAGAATTTGCCGAAGTGAGACTGATTATGATGTAGTGTTATATAGGTCAAATAGAAGCAAATATTTAGAATGGTTAGAATGGGAAATTAACATGTATTCTACCTTATTCGTTATTTCAAAATAATCGTACTTACATATAGCTATTGACCATTAGAGTGCCGATGTTTCAAGCTGAAAATTAAAAAAAAAGTACATTGTTAAAATTACTTGAATTTATGGTGCATTAGGAATATCTTAGACAGTTTCATATATAAAATGCTTTGATAATATGAGCACCACAATTGGCTTGACTACACGCTGAAAAATCGGACAAATCTGCAAATATAGTATAATTGTATCCAAACAGATTGTGTTTGTTATTCACTATTACATGTTGGAGACACAATGATCAATGAGTTATAATTTATATTCTTGTGGCCCAAATATTATGTTGTTTGTTGAAAACTGCTGAAAACAATAACGGGTCAGACAACAAAGAAACCAAAAAAAGCAGCAAATTTTCATTTCATAAAACAATGCTTGCAAACATAAACATAGTTCGTGCAATATGTAGCTGGGGCTATTTTTTTTCAGCGTGTAGTGGTTTAGCTATTAATTCCATTTCACCCACTGGAATATTTAGTTCAACTATATACTTCCAAAAAAATAATAAATATTTGTGTACTAATTTACACAATATAATAAAGGTTTGCAGACACTGTTGCAAATTCATTAAAGATATGACCTTTGCATACTCGGAAACAAATATTGCACGAAAAACCTAACCTACCTAACCTGAAAAGTATCAATTAAGACCCCTTGTTTGAAGACAAACATACACTCAAACATTCTTTTAATTGAGTCCACTACTCGAGTACTTGACTAAACAAATCTATGCAGAAAATCGGCAAATAAATACATACAAATAATGTCACTAATTACTATTTCACTTGAGCCAATTATTTGTATAATCGAAATTACAACATTTTTGATTCAATTGACTTCAAATTTAGTAGGAAAATAAAATATTGAATGTTTTTATTCCAGTATGTGTTTAAATAATACAGTGCTGTGGATTCTGTCTAAAGTTAGAGGACTCCGACTCCAGTATTAAAAAAATCAACGACTCCGCTCCAGTTATTTTAAAAATTCACGACTCCCCTCCGACTGCAGTATTTTAGAAATACACGACTCCACTCCGACTTCACTATTAAAGAAAACCATTTTCTAAGGTATCATTTCAATATCTACTAAATAATTTAAACTGCATAGGATATGTCATTGTTGGCAGCACAATACACGAATTTCATTTCATTTTTTAAGCAATATTTTTTAACTTTAAAAACAGTTGTCATCCTTTTCAAAACAATATAAAATGAATTCAGTTTTCAAAATAAATTGCAAACATTTTCGAATCGAAAAAGTTTCAAGTTCGATTTTTATTTAAAAAAATGTCAAGCATTTCCGTTGTCTATTTCCTAGTATAATTTAGAGGTGAGTTAGGACATTTATAACGATACAAAGATTTTAATAATTCATACGATTTATTGCGAGATATGACGACCATAAACACATAATTATCCGCATGGGAAACCAAGAAACCCACGACCAACAGAGTTATAGCAAAGCAAACTGATTTTGTCGAATACGCTGTAAAATTGAATATCACCCGAAAAAATCGGTCAACAAATTATTCTTTCCAAAAATGTTGACTTTTGATAGAAATGCCAAACTTGGAGCAGAAGTCGTCTAAATTTGTACTACTCCAACTCAGACTCCAGTCAAATAGCCCAGACTGCGACTCCACGACTCCGACCCCACAGCACTGAAATAATTCTCATTTTGTTGAGTTTTGTTAATCCATATAAGGAATGATGATATACCCAAATACTTGCGGGGATGGAAGTTAATGGAATCTCTTTGTGGACATAAAAATAAACCTTAACATTGTGAAAATGACACACCAAAACGCCGCGACACGTCAACCTAATTTTGGATCGTAGAATCCGTTGTCTATGTACCCCGTTTTGAAAAGTTAGCTCGAAATCACGAGAAATTTCGATTTAAAATTTGTAGTAAATTTAATGCGATTTTTGATTTTATTTCAATGAAAAAACTTTAAAAACTTGTTTAAAATCAATTGGCTTAATATTTATTTGTCAAAATTTATGTCTACAAATAATGGACGTCCATTTTCAAGCTCTTATTTTGATGATTATATAAAATTTTTTGGATTTATTCAATTTTTACTCTTTGTTTGCAATCGACCAGCAGAAATCAGCAAGCATTGAGTCTATTCTTTTTCCAGCGAAACGGTCTTTGAACGCCATTATGGTTTGATGAAATCTTTCGCCAGTTTCATCAGTTTCTGTGGCCAATTGTCGTTTGGAAAAATCGAAATGTTCATGTAACATGTGGATTTTCAACATCATACTAACGCCAAGTTTGTCGAAAGACTTCATCATGTTGTCAATATAATCACGGTACTCTGGTGAGCGATTTTTACAAAGAAAGTTTTCAATTACCGCACGAATTGAGTTCCATGCGTTAAGTTCAGTTCCATCTAACATTTCCGAAAAACTGGTATCCCTTAAAAGTTTCCGTATATCTGGAGCGTTAACTACACCTGTTAAAAAAAATTTATATTGCAGTCACACACTTTTATTTACTCAAAATAAAAAAAAAAAAAAATGGTGTCCCATAACATCTCATGAAGGGATTGGGGAGAGCTTCTCACAATCACACAAAATTACCCTCTTTTAATTTTTCAGTTGATAATTTTTGAAAAGCGTTGTTTTTCAAGTAGGGTAATGCATTTTCGTTAACGCGGACCAAACGCTTTAAAAAATTCGTTATAACTCCCAGCTTGATATGAAGATCCGGAAGCATTATTTTCTGAAGGGGGATCAAAGGTGGACGAATTACATTAAATTCGCCAACAACTTGCGAATCGCGTTTTGGCCAATCTCGCTTTTCGTACTGGTCGCATTTTGCACGGCTGTCCCATTTACAAAAAATACACATGTACTTTGTATAGCCAGTTTGCATTCCAGCTAATAGTGAAAGAACCTTAAAATCACAATTTACGCGCCAATAGTGTTCGTCATAACTGATGCATTCCAGAATTAATTTCATGGTATCATACGACTCATGCATTCCAAGACCATATATCAATGGCACTGGTTTAACGCTGCTGTTTTCAAATAGCCAGCATACGTTTAAGCTTCTGGTTGAAGAGTCTATGAAAAGACGCCATAAAGATGGATTTTAGTTGCAGATTCGCATTTCATTCATTAAACCGGGAATATCTTGACAATATGCATAAGCTTATTTAAGCCTTATTATTATTATAATTATTATGGCCCCAAATTGTAAGAGGTAAACTAATTCTGCTTCCAAATATATGTCTACTATTTCAACGGTTACATTTTGTCGAAAAAAAATATATAAATTGATTTAACACGATCTTTTGCAGGTTTATCCCTCAAATAAAATCAAAAATCACATTAAATCTACTACAATGAATTCTTATGGTAGAAGAACAACAGCTGGCGATTAACATCGTTTCTGGCGTAGGCCAAAAAATTTCCCCTGCGTCCAGATGACACAATGTTGCCAGCATACTAGAAAAATTTGTATGTGTTGAAAAAGTTTTTCTATATTTCTGAAAACTAAAATTAAAGAATTTTGAAATTTTCTAAAAAATTTTAACGGAAATTCATATTCTATTGTAGGGGGAATTAAAGCCGATGTGATTTTTGTCCTCCCGGTCTCTAAAAAATATTAATTTAAGAATAATTGCTGAGATCTTTATTAAATAAATAAATAAATGGTTTCCCATTACATCCCATGAAGGGACCGGGGAGAACTTCTCACAATCACTGAGCTGTGCGCTTTCCAGTTTTCACTCACTGATTGGGACCTACAGTTTTACACCGATTCCGAACGGTATTTTGAGAAGCTTTGTCATGGCTATATACTCGATAGTGTCGCCGTCACTATGCGAGGTGACCGCCGCCGAAAGAAATTTTTTTTTTTTGAAGGTGGTCACAGCAGGGTTCGAACCCAGGATCTCATGTACAAGAGCCGCGAACACTAACCATTGCACCACCGACGGCCACGAGATCTTTATTACTAACCAAAAATTTAAACAGTCACCCCTGTGGTTATACACTTTCTCACCACCCTGATTGTGGTTATACACTTTCTCACCACATTTTTGTATGAACGAATGCAAATGAATCTGTAACCCTGCATGATAAAACCCAGCTAGTGTGTCAAAACAAGTTTCCCCTCTGTGTTGCATTTTCAATTTACTGTTTTATATAACACTTTTCGAGAGATATTTCGACCTAGCAACCACTGCTTCAATAAATCGACAGTTCCATGACCGATGTGGCGTCCAGATCAATACTGTCCAGCTGAGTCAACAATTATTCCGTCTTCATGTTCATGTAACGAATGTCATTCACAGTCGCGCACTTTCATTTGGAAACCCTGTGTAAATAAAATGTTGATTAATTTCCTACTCAACAAAATTTTATGTCGTGTGAAAAAAATATTTTGTGTGTGTATTTCGGTCTCCATTAATCTAAAATCAAAAAATAATATTGCAAGTTAATTTTTAAAACATTTTCCTTTATTTTACATTTCGTCGTCTTTAGTTTCACTGTAGTGACTATATTTGGAGTCAAAAACATTCGATGAAAGTATGTGTGCTACAAATGTTCTAATCATAGAAAAATACATACCATAGAAACTTTTATTCGCTCAATAAATTAAACGTCGTAGGTACGATGGAAAGTAAACATTGGATGGTGGAAAATATGGGTTCAATAGTACCAGATGGTGGAAATAGTATACATCGATCCACAAAAGAACAACAACCGAATTTCGTGTTTTTGTGACAAACTAGTTGTGTTAAATACAATAAAAATGTATACCAACGATTAAAGTCAACAAAAAAGTGCAAAATATATTTAAATTTTTCAGTTCTACACCAAAACAACAGGAAAAAGTTAAGTGAACATATTTTGTAACTCCACCTGGTGTAAGATAATTTTAAATTTAATTGCTCTCATTTCCACAAACCTACGATGAAGTGTGTGAAATGAAACGTCAGATGAGAGAATAAGTTTATCTACGTATGTATTAGCCTATGGTTCTAATCATAGTTTGTCAATAGTTTATTTTGTCATAGTTTTGTTATAGTTTACGTACAGTGGGCAAAAAATAAGAATACAAAAATTTCTATAAAAATATTGATATCACTTTTCCGATAACAAAGAAAACAAATCAAATCGGTACATAAATACAGAAGTTATAACCCCTTGCATATAAGTACCAGAAATTCAGTTTCCCCAAAAAAAGAGTTACTTAAAAACATATCAAGCTTGATAAAATCAAAAAAATTACAACAAGTTAACATTTTTAAAATTTGATTCATTGCCGCCTTGTATCTGAACGAAGAAAAAAACTCATATCCGAAGGAAATTCATAAAGAAATATAGAAGTTATAGCGTCTTATACATACGTACCACAAATTAAGATTTTTCCCAAAAAAAATGGTTTCATTACACACAATTTTTTTTTCCGAAAATGAAAGAATCAAAAAAAGTAGAAAGAATTGGAATTTTTCTAAATCTGCTTCATATATCTTACATCTGAGCGACAAACCCAAATCATATCTGAAGAAAATCGATTGATAACTATAGAAGTTATGAGGCATTATACATAAGTTCCACAAACCCAATATTTCCCCGAAAATTGTTTTAAAAAAAATTTCGAACACAAAAAGAACCAGAAAAATTAGAAAAAACAGATCACTTACCTTTTTTTTCTATTTGCTTCATATAACTTGCAACTTAGTAAAGGCAACAAATCATATCTGAAGAAAATCGATGGATACAAATAGAAGTTATGACCCCTAATATACACTAATTTACAACAAAATCAGTTTTTCCAAATAAGGGGTTTCATAAAAATATCGAACTTGAAAAAATCAGAACTACTACACACACAAATTTACAAAATTTTTTAAAATGTTTTCATACATCCTGCACCTTAGCGAAGAAATACAATCAAATCTTCAGAAAATCAAAAAATTAGTTTCTAAACAGAAATATAGAACTTTAAAACAGCTGAAAAATTAAAAAAAAATTACATCTTTTTAAGAAATGTTTTCATAAACCTAGAAAACAAATCATATCTGAAGAAAATCGATAGATAAATACAAAAGGTGTGACCCCTTATATATAATATAACACAAATTCAGTTGCCCAAAAAAATTAATTTCTTAATACAAAAATAATCCAAAAACGAAAAAATACAGAAAATTTAGAAACAATTTTGGTAAAATGTGTTGTTTATTTTTTTCATATACGTTGGATATAACGTAGGAGTGAAATCGTATCTGAAGAAAATCGATGCATAAATATAGAAGTTATATAGAGGTACCACAAATTAATTTCTACCACAAAATATGGGTTTCTTAAAAACAAAATATCTAACTTAAAATAATCAGAAAAAAAACTGACAAATATTGGTGTAAGTTGCTGTTATATAGCCTGGTCCTAATCGAAGAAAACAAATCATATCTGACGAAACTCGATGGATAAATAAAGAAGTTATGACCCCATAAATGTATAGGTACCACAAATTCAGTACTTCCAAAAAATGATTTTCTCATAAAAAAAAATCGAAAAGAACTCTGAAAAATTAGACAAAAAAGGACCACAAATTATTAAATTGTTTTCATATACCTTGCATCTTAACGAAGATAACAGATCATATCTGAATCAAATCGATGGATAAATATAGAAGTTATGAGCCATTATATACAAGTACTACAAATACACTTTTTACCCCCAAAATCAGAAGTAGAATTTTTTTTAATTTGCTTCATATACATACCCTGCATTTTAGCGAAGGCAACCCATCCTATCCGAAGGAAATCTATGGACAAGTATAGAAGTTATGACCCTTAAACGAGTATGTATATAAGTACCATAAATTCAGTTTGAAGCCCAAAAAGCAGTTGTTTGGAACGAACAAAATTTTCAAACAATTTAAAATTTGTATTAAAAAACAAGTGAAGAAAATTGATGGATAAATATAGAAGTTATGAGCTCTTGTATATAAACACAACAAATTCAGTTTTGTTTCGAACACAAAAAGACAAAATAGAAAAATAAAAAAAAAATATATATACTCCTTAGAACTTAACTAAGGAAATATATTATAACTGAAGAAAATCGATCCATAAATAATTATGTAAGTTATGACCCATTGCATGCTGAAAAACAAATCCAGTTTTCTTATTTACACCTAAAACCAGCTTTTTAGAAGCAATTGTTATTCCTTCCCTGTTGTTTATTGCTTTTGGAATCATTTTTTCTTTTCAGGAACACAATATAATATCTCTACCAATATCTCTCGTTAATCCGCTCGATGGACTTTAATCTAAATGCGAATACAAGAAATGAAATGTCGAAAATATAGGAAACGAAAAACAGATCATAAAATTAAATGACAAATACAATAAAGGCATTCCTTGCGGAATTTTTTCTTCAGTAAATCTTGAAAATTGTGACCGTCGGTGGTGCAATGGCTAGTGTGCGCGGCTCTTGTACATGAGAACGTGGGTTCGATGCCTGCTCAGACCACCTTACATTTCTGTCGACGACAGTCACCTCGCTTAGTGATGGCGACACTATCGAGTACTTAGCCATGAAAATGCTTCTCAAAATACCGTTCGGAACCGGTGTAAAACTGTAGGTCCCAATCAGTGAGTGTAAAACTACAAAACGCACATCTCACTGATTGTGAGAAGCTCTCCCCAAATCCCTTCATGGGATGTTATGGGATACCATTTTTTTTTTTAAATCTTGAAAATTAATTTTCTACTGCGAGCATTTATTGTTTCCAAGGAACTGACAAATATGTTTTTAATTGTTGATCATCAAAAAATCTTTCTTGACTTTTTAGAAAGACCAAATTTTTAAATTTTTAAATTAGCAAACGATTTATTTTCCTTATTTAACGGTTTGACAACATTTTTAAAGAGTTAAAGTTTAACGAGTAATGTTGACAGGATGATTTTTTCTTTCTTTTTTGAGAGACATACTTAATGTCGTTTTTAGTCACTCACACTTGTTCTCTTTTTGGCAATTGCTTTCTTTTGTAATCATCTCTCCGAGCGCGGCTATCCAAGAGACATAATATTATTGTGAATCCATCTTACATTCCACATAACATTAACTCTACTTTCAAATCGCAAAAAAATTTCCACTCACGTTTACTTGATACAAATTTTTTCTTTTTGTTTTAGAGTATAGGGGACCATAATATACATAAAAAATAAATTTGTATTTACCAGTCAAATGTATATTCTTTATTCTTTTGTAAATTAGTTTAATCAAACTTTTCAGACAATATTTTAAATACATCCGAGTGTTTGCCTTTGCGTGAGAGTCACATAGAAAGTTTGTGTCTTAAGTCTATTGTTTTGAATGAGTACAGTATGAGTTCAAACAGTGAAGACCAATCATAAGATATACTTAACAATCTGCCTTACATTTAACCGATTTCTGAATTTAACTGATTCCATTGATGGTGCGTATATGATTCTGGTATATTATAGTTATTTCTTTCTTCGTATATCATGATTTTTGCCAAAACGTCATTATGCCCAAAAAACGCAATTTAATAGGAAACATTTTAAATGTTAACTCATTATGGAAGGGAATACAAAATGTATAGCAAAGCGGTAGACAAATTTGTTTCATTTCCCGACAGCGTATAGAATTATTTTTGTTAATGAGCAATTTTGTAACAAAACTCTGGTGCTCACTCAGCGGATAATCGGTTCTAATAGGTGACACTTCATTTCCAGTCTCTTTGTCTGCAGCCGCACAATGGGGGATGATTTCATCAATAAGTTTTGAAAGAGCTTATACATAGAGCTTATATCCCTTATTTAGTCTGTGGATGGTATTAGTAAATTAAAAATGTCGACTAGTAAAAGTTGACAAATCTGTGCAAATTGTACACATACGTTATGTTTATAAAGGCTGCCCCCAAAGTCTCGCAAGATTGAATTACAATTGCATTGTTCTCGGGATATACATATGTCATGTGGCACCATCTCGGTGCACCCACATGTCGTCTAAATCTATAGCATTCAAGTTTGGAACCACAAAACAAGTTCAGAGGACCATTAACTGTTCTTGCTCATTCAGCCGTATTTTCGATGAGGATCTCTGCCCAAAATCTACATCAATCAGTTACACGTTGTTGATGCATTTGATTCTCAATAATCAGTAGTGGTTTTGTTTCGAAACCGAAATGCAACAATTTTGATGATTTTACAATTTAACGTTATGTAAATTTTCTGCTCTTGTACATGAGAACGTGGGTTCAATCCCTGCTCAGACCACCTTACATTTCTTTGACGACGGTCACTTCGCTTAGTGATGGCGACACTGAAAAAGCTACTCATAAATACCGTTCGGAACCGGTTTAAACATGTAGGTCCCAATCAGGGAGTGTAAAAACTAGAAAGCGCACAGCTAGCTCACTGGTTGTGAGAAGCTTTTGATTTGATTTTCTGTGTGAATTCTTTTCAAAACTTCGAGGGCTGCCATTATTTTTATTGAGTAGTATTTTGGACGACATTTCAATCCTAGATATTTATAGGGTGGATTTTCTCCATCAGCATATAAACGTTCAGTTTAAACCCAAATAAGAGAAACTATAGAATAGTTTCTACTCCATCTTGAAAATGTTTTCCTGTTGTGCTCGCGAAAAAATCTGAAATTCTTATTTATTTTCTCTTGGGCATCCTCTGAAAGATCTCCAATTGGTATAAGTGACTGCTTAATAATGTCTTCCTCATGGTTTAATATTTAAAGTTGTAAATGCCTGTTGTTTATTGGTATCCTAGCCTAAAGTATTGATGTATCCACTACGGGATATAACTTGTAATATTTTTTTGAACCTTTGTACTAACTCAACATCCACTCAAGGAATCATAGATGCAGTTACAGGATCCAAACCAAAAAAACATCAATTCTAGTTCTCGATATTGTTTCTGAACCAGCACTTTTATCTGATTTCGTTTTTTATGATTAGCTAAATTATTTCTTACTTTTCAATAAGCGAACCGAATTCCAAGTCATACCAAAGTTTAATAATACGTTCCAAAAGTCGTATCCGAGGATGCAGTGGGGAC
Organism: Phaonia tiefii; assembly: GCA_963931995.1. Classification (NCBI taxonomy): domain Eukaryota; kingdom Metazoa; phylum Arthropoda; class Insecta; order Diptera; family Muscidae; genus Phaonia; species Phaonia tiefii. The sequence goes on along the minus strand of OZ008370.1, from coordinate 117,268,977 downwards.
ATACCAAATTCATTATTACTTCTGGGTGTTCATGGCCACAGTTAGCTTGATGTTAGGTTGCACATAAGTAATTGAATTGAAAAGGTTATTTATTTCGTGCTTGAATTCGAATTTTAGCCTCTGATGTAGCGCCAATAGTCGAAGGTTCAGAATCTGTTAGTATTTGCTTTGCTTGCAGTTTACACGAGAGAGTTTTGCGTAGACAATAGCAATACGTTTGCAATAATTTACTAAACACTCACACTTTTCTCATTGTCTTCGTTACTATCTCTGATTCTGTCACAATTTGGAAAAAACAAATATTTTTGTCTGAAGTCTACATATATGATTTACATTATGAATATGAAATATATATCTTCTAGGTGAATAAGTATTTTAAAAATATATGATGTCATACCCTCTTCAGTCACTTGCTGTAGTGTCGGATTATCAAAAATACGTATTTTCCCTTTTTGGCCTCATAACTGAAAGCAAAACTCGAGCAAATAAAAATGGTGTATCATAGCTATAGAATAATACATACGTAGATAAACTTATTCTCTCATCTGACGTTTCATTTCACACTCTCATCGTAGGTTTGTGTAAATGAGAGCAATTAAATTTAAAATTACCTTACACCAGGTGGAGTTACAAAATATGTTCACTTAACTTTTTCCTGTCGTTTTGGTGTAGAACTGAAAAATTTAAATATATTTTGCACTTTTTTGTTGTTTTTTTGGAAAATTGTCACACTTTAATACTCTGATATGTTGTTGCAAATACCAAGTAGAAATTTTATAAAAAATTTCAAGGACATTGAAACAGGTCGAGGTCCTTACAATCGGAGAAACCCAATATCCTCCATATATATGAAAACTTCTCAGAAAAAGTTTCATATATATGGATGATATTGGTTTTCTTCGATCAATGTCCTTTTCAATGTCCTTGACATTTTTTTATAAAATTTCTACTTGGTATTTGCAACAACATATCAGAATATTAAAGTGTGAAAATTTTCCAAATATTTTTTAATTTTCTGAGAAGTTTCATGTATATGGAGGATATTGGTTTTCTTCGAAACAGGGGTCAAGCAAGGGGTCAAGGAGTCCAATGTTATTTTCTCTCTACATAAATGACCTTCCTGATATTCTACTAGGTGGTGTAAAAGTGGCTGGTATTGATGTAAAAATTCTTTTGTACGCAGATGACATTGTTATAATGTCTGATACTCCTAATGGACTACAGGATATGATTGTTGCTCTACATGGATATTGTTCAAAGTGGAGTTTAAAGGTTAATTTGTTAAAATCTAAGATTATGGTATTTCGAAAATGTACTAGAATACCTCAGAATTTGAAGTGGCACTATGGTGAGGAGAATATTGAAATAGTCAATAATTATGTGTATCTTGGAGTGGATATAACATACACTTTGTCATTTAGAAGCCATTTACGAGACAAACTTTCTGCTTCCAAAGTTGCTATTAGTTCGACATGGTCAAAATATATAAACAATCCAAGAATATCTAAAGCCAACAAACTGAAAATTTTTAACGCTGCGTCAAAATCTATAATGCTGTATGCTGCTCAAATATGGGGTTACGAAAAATATGATGGTGTGGAGAAATTGTTCCGTTTTTTTATTAAAAAATGCTATACCTTCCGGCTAATACTCCAAATTATATGCTATATTTAGAAACCGGGTTTAACTCACTTTATATTTCTTCACTACAACTACACGTCTCCTACGTAAATAGGGTAGTTTCCTTAGGCTCAGATAGATTACCTAGAAAATTGGCAGAGACGATAATACGAATTAACGTATTTTGGGTGAATTTATGTGACGTGGTAAATTTTTCCCCTCCGAATAGTGGCAGTCCTGTTTGTCTATACTGGAGGGAGATATTAGATTTGTTGGTGATTAAGGAGAGGGACAACTTTGCCATCTATGCGTCAAATTCTCAGTTTCACGATTTATATTCGCAGCTTGACTACAGCATCACACCATTCCTGACGTGTGAATTTTCAGCGCGTGCTACGAGCCTGATTATAAGAGCTAGAGGTGGGATATTAGATCTTAATTCTAGATGCTTCAAGAACAACACTGATGGTATTTGTACAATTTGCAACATGCACGAATCAGAAAATACATTTCACTTCAGAAGAAGAATTCACTTTGGTGACACTTCTCTAGATTATAATGAAGTAATTAATATATTAAATGACAATAATTTCAACTCGCTCTATTTATATTTAGAATCATGTTTGAAATTTAGAAAGTTAATAATGAAAGATTTTGTGATTCAGTCATTTATAATACTTAACTACATTTGCATTATATAAAAAGAAAGAAATTTGCTAAAAATGTGTAATACTTAATTGTCAATCTAGCTACAGCAATAAATGCTTCGCCAATTATAGATCATAACCCTATTTTCTAATACTAATTATTTTGAACTGTAATGTATATTATGAATCTATTAATAAATAATAATAATAATATTAAAGTGTGAAAATTTTCCAAACTTTTTTTAATTTTATATATGGCGGATATTGGGTTTCTTCGATTTTAAGGACCAAGTCCTGTTTCAATGCCCTTAACATTTTTTATTAAATTTTTCCTTAGTATTTGCAACAATATGTGTGAATAGTAAAGTGCGAAAGTTGTCCAAAATTTTATAAATTTTCTGAGAGTTTTCAATATATGGCGGATATTGGTTTTCTCCGATTTTAAGGACCTAGTCCTTTTGCAATGTCCTTGAATTTTTTTCTAAAAATGTCTTATCGTTAATACTAAAAACGTGTGTGGATATAAAAGTGGGAACCTGTTCGATAAAAATATCATACAATTTAATGGATAATTGCATTTAAAGGACCTTGTATCCTTTCGATATGTTCAATGTTTATTTTGAACATTATTACACTTTAGTATAGTTTCCGTTTAGAAAATACTCAACTGTGCAGTGGAAACTACATATTAAGAATTGGTACTTAAAACCATGTGAAAATACAACAAATTTCAACAAATTCTAATTTTCACAAACCCCTTTCCTCCTATAACGCACAAAGCCCAAAAACAAGATAGATCTAATTGTTTAAAGAAAAATCGTATATTTTTAATCGTGCACCCAGTTTTTTCCGCTATTATTCCGTCAGCTACTTGTACTCCCTTAATACCAAGTTTTATGCGAATTTTGAAATTTTTAAATATTATATTTTATAATTTATTTACATATTCTTTATATTTAAATATTTTATTTTTTATAATTATATTTTTTATTTAAATCTCAGACAAATTAATACTGTTTAAGAAATGTGATTGCGGCATATCAACTGTTGTTGAATCAAACATTTTATTTCCTTTGTGATAAAAAAAAATTTAAATCAATCAGTGACTACAAAGCTAGAAAAGCGCACAATCCACTGATTATGAGTAGCTGTCCTCTATCCCTTCATGAGATGTAATGGGAAAATATTTATTTATTTTTAAATAAAACGGTTTCCGTGCAACGTAAAACGCCATTTAAACATAGATCTATGATAACTTCACAAAACCTTTACGAGACACAAAAGCCGTTGTTATTAACTGTTACTTCGTTTACCGCAAACGAAAAATGTTTGCGATAAAATTTAGTTTCGTTTAACACAAATGAGTTCTATTTCAGTGAATACGATTTATTGTGGATGAAAGTGGACCCTGAATAATAGAAGTATTTTATTGAATTTTCAATAGAAATGTACTTTGGTACTGACGCATTTCCTGCAAACGCTCGAAACTACGCACTGAGCTTTCGCACACATTGGGCGAAGACGAACAACATCTAAAGATTAAAATTTGCTTTTTTGTTTGTGTTAAAAGAATAACAAATTTAATATAATGGTATTGTTTCCCAGGATGTAAACATCCCATTGTCCACAAAAATCCCAAAAGCATAAATCCCAAAATGTGAGTTGAATAAAAATTAAAAAATGTAAAATTAAGTAAAATTTGGATTCGGTGGATCTCTAAAAAAACGAATCAGTGAAAATGAGGTTTGGCGGATCCGTTTCGACCCCGTAATAAGTTCGTTAAAACATAAAGAAGCGAATCAGTGAATCTGCGATTTGGCGAGTCCGTTTCGAATCCGGTTCGGGTCCGTAAAAAAATAAAAAAGCGAAATACCAGTTTTAACAGTGAAGGATGTTGCAACGATATTTTTCTAAGGGCGGATCAATAAGTCCGTGACTTTTCGAACTTCCCTCGTAGTTATATGAAATGCAACACTGCTCGCATCAAGTACCATCTGTTAGTAGACTACTGTCAAATTTTGAGCCAGTTCCTTCATTTACTTTGCGTTTAACAGCTGTTCAAAATAACGGGTTTTTCAATAAGAGCGCTACAAAAGTTTTTTTAAATAAAACAAAACCGGTTTTAGATACCAATGAAATTCTTTATTCCTGTGAAAGTACGTTCGATGCCATTATGTATGGAACTCGATTTCTTTTGCATGGCTACCACGGGCACGCTTGCAGAAGTCCAGACGCTGAACCCAATTTTCGACGGTTTTCAAGCATAAATCGGCCGATACTGCTGAAATTTCCGTCCTGTTGGAACCACATGTCTTCCAAGTCCATATTATCCAATTGGGGCCAAAAATATTCGGTTATCATTGAATGGTAGCGATTCGCATTCATAGTCTTCTTTCCATTATGAAATGGCAAACCTTACTGAAGAGAAATGTCAAAATGTTCAAATGTCTCTGTTGAAAAACCCGTTACACAACCTTGTGCATTTTTTTTTTAAATTGAAAAAAGTGAATTTCGAGTTCTCATTAAACATTATTTTTTGCGAAAAAAAAAGCCGTCAATCAAACCAAGGAAAAGCTTGATAAATACTATGGGTATTCTGCACCATCGATTTCAATTGTAAAAAGTGGTTTATTGACTTTCGTTGTGGTCGCACAAGCACAAATGACGCTGAACGTTCTGGACGGCCAATTGAGGTCAATACACCCGAAAATGTCGAAAAAATCCACTATATGTTGTTGACCGATCGAAGAGTAAAAGTGCGTGAGATTGTTGATGCCACAGGCATTTTGATTTTAAATGATCAGTTGGGTTTAAGAACGCTGTCTGTTTGTAACTGTGGATGAAACATGGATCATTACAACACTCCGGATACCAAGCAGCAGTCTAACCAAAGGGGTTTGTCGGCCAATAAGCAGATGGCAACAGTTTTTTGGGATGCACGTGAAATAATCCACATCGATTACCTTCAAAAGGGAAAAACAATAAACGGCGAACATTATGCCAACTTATTGGACCGATTTAACGAGGATTTAAAAAAAAACGACCGCATATGGCCAAGAAAAAAGTTCTTTTCATCAAGATATTGCATGGGTGCACACGTGAATAATTGGGCTACGAATTGGTACCTCATCCATCATATTCTCTGGATTTAGCCCCCAGTGACATTTCCAAACCTAAAGAAATGGCTCGGTGGAATGAGATTTAGCTCCAACGATGAAATTATTGCTCAAACATATGCCTATTTTATGGACCTCGAAAAATCCTATTTTTTGGAAGGGATACAAAACTTGGAGAATCATTAGACTATCAACCAAAGTCACGATCTCGAAAGAAAACCTAAGCGAACGAAAGCCAGTCACTCACTTTCGTTCTTATCCTAGGCTTTAAATGTTATTGTGTGATTGTGTTTTTGCAAAATCGGAAGCCACTAACTATTTTCGCTGTCATCTATGCGAACGAAAATGTCAAAACCAGTCACTTGTCTTTTGGTTTTCGCATAGCTGGAAATCAAATAAAAGCTTGAAACAAAAACAATTTATATGGAATTCAATGGAAGACACACAATGGACAAAAAATAATGTCATTATAATAAATTTGTTATGAAAATATATTTCCATTTCAGCACAAAGACGCCAACTTTGCGGCACCTACAGATACTGGTTCTTCGTACTCTTCTCTGTCGCACCGAAATTAAATGCCGAAAGTCAAGTTTATGTTATTGCTTTGAACAACAACCACACAAACACACGTAAAACCATGCGAACGACAAGTCGAAAGATAGTGACTCGCTTTTTGAAACGAAAGTGAGTGATTGACTTCGTTCGCTTGGATTTTGTAGGATAGAGTGTAAGTGGGGTCCGATTTTGTTCTGAATTGCATATGTCTTCGTTCGCTTGTTAGTGACTCCCCAATCAGCTGTTTGTCGCATAGAAAGAAAGCGAACGTTAACGTTCGACATCGTGACTTTGGCTGTAAGTGTATTGAGCTAACAGGAGACTATGTTGAAAAATAATTTTTTTTTGCAAAAAAAAAAAACTGTTTCATTCAAAAAGTAACGGACATATTGTTCCGCCCTCTATTATGCCCAGGATCGTATTTGAAACAAAATTAAATATACAAAATAATTTAGATCATTTCCCTTGCGGGAGTTTTTAGTCGGTCTGTTTTTTAAACTTAAATTTTTTAAATATATATATTATAATATATAATATAATATATAATATATTTTTATTATTAATAAATAAATAAATGGTTTCCCATTACATCCCTTGTAGTGACCGGGGAGAGCTTCTCACAATCACTGAGCTGTGCGCGTTCCAGTTTTCACTCACTGATTGGGACCTACAGTTTTACACCGATTCCGAACGGTATTTTGAGAAGCTTTTTCAGGGCTATATACTCGATAGTGTCGCCGTCACTATGCGAGGTGACCGCCGCCGAAAGAAAATTTTTTATTTTTTTTTTAAGGTGGTCAGGGCAGGGTTCGAACCCAGGATCTCATGTACAAGAGCCGCGCACACTACCCATTGCACCACCGACGGCCACTTTTAAGCTTAATATTCAAAAAGTCTTGAGCTTGAATAAATTTAAAAAAATCAAAGTAATTTACCTGTAAAATTTAGATAAATTTATATATATAATTTATAGAATGTAAAACATTAAGGGCGAGTTTCACACTCGTCATTTAAAAGCTCAATTTATAAGCTCACAGAAAATTTTCATATAAAATGGCAAACATCAGGCATTTAAAATTCATTTAAATGGAGAATTTTACACTGTGAAACTGGGCATAAAACACTTAAATCTACAACAAATAGTATTACACAGAAATGCCTATTAATATATACGCGAGTTCGGAACGAATCCGTTTCGAATCGCAAAAAGCGATAAAATACAATCGTCTCAAATTCATTCTATTTCAAATAAATCGAAACTGTTTTTGAATATGAAGTCCTTTGGGAGCTCGAGACGGATCCGATAGATTAGTGGAATGTCGAGTGAAATTTCATATGCAAAAAGATTCGTTATATATCCCTTACTTATTTCCGTTTCGGACAAAATGTACGAAGACGCGAGTCCGTTTGGAATACGAAATGGATTCGTATGGCACACAGGCATGTGGCTCGGGCTTGTTGAAATAATATATTGTAAGCATGTAATTTAGAAACTACAAAAGTAGATTATTATGTTGCGACAGAGCACCATCTACTGCTGTAGTCCAGTTTCGAAGAAAAATGATTCGATAATGTCCCCAGCCCAAAATCTACACCAATCAGTGGCACGAAGTCGATGCATTTATTTCTCAATAATCATTCGTGTATTTTCTGAATCGCAAATGCGATAATTTTGACGACTAACGATGCAATCAAGGTGAAATTAAATCTTTTCTTCAAAAACAACACTTTACCGCTCATATGAAATTCAAATCTTGCGTGAATTTTCGGACATCCTTAACCTTGTTTTCTCTTAAAGAAGAGAAAACAGTTCATGAGAGTGATCGATCCGCTATGATCCCCCTTTCATAATAAACGGGTTTCTTTATGTTTCGCAAAACTAAAATATACAAATTTTAACGCAATTGAAAGTCCGTTTACGATAAACGAATAGCCTTTTACAATGAAAGATTTTATTTGCGGGAAAAGCATCAACTTTTGTGGATAACCATATTTTTTCAGCGAAAATAAGTCATGTTCTAGATTTTGCGTCTTCAGCCTGCGTTAATCGTTAAATTCTCTTTTGAACACCCTTCGTAAATCACGACCATTTACACTCTGCGGTCCACCCATGGGTTCTTTATCATCTAATCGGCAGTTCTGCTTCTCACTTATATTCGTAATAATTAATTTTTCAAACAAATATGTCTGATTTTCATGTTGCTGATATTTATTAATCAAAGTCTCCGCGAATTCTTGTATCTACGCATTTTATTTAATTTTTTTTTCGATTTATTTCTATTTATATTATAAAAATAATCAGAAAGTAATATACGCAAACGATGTTCTCCCTTCAAAAGCAGAAAGAGTGTGAAACAACATGGCAGAAATACGAAAGAGAGTAAAGAGAAACATCAAAAATCCTCTCAAATTCTCGTCTCGTGCGTTTTTGTTTACCCCTCTTGCTTCTTCCCACCTCTTGACAACCGAACTTGAAAGTCTTGGGTGAAAGTCACGGGTGAAACCCATAATCTAAAGGGTGTCTAAATATGTTTGCTCTAAACGAGATTTAAACGCCTCTTTATTTGCATGTAGTGAGTTCAAGAATTGGGAGCAAAATGCTCAGGGACTGTAAGAAACTCTCCTTATGCTCTTGATTGGAAGAAATCTGACAGCAATTTTTTTCTATGCCGAGGCAGACAAAATGCTTGTGGAATGGTCAATTCTTTCTGGAATGACTTTAAAATTAAAACTGATATCAATTAATGCTTATGTTTCGTATAAATACAGCTTTCAAAGGTCTGACGTTTCGAATTGCCTTAAAGCAAGAAATTAAGATCTTAAATATATATTTAGATAAATCATCAATTCATAAGTTTTTTTTTGTTGAACTCTATAATTAAATAGGTACAATAAAATATTAACAACAATTGGGTGAAATGTGTATATTTGTTGCTATTATCCAGCATTTATGTGTTGAATATCAAAACACGTTGTAAGTTTCATTTGTAACGCATTAACGCCTCAGTCTCCAGTGTTGGCCTACTCCAAGAGATTTTTTTCCCGCGTCAATTGTTTAATGAGTTGTTAAGTACTTTATTATTACCCTATTCGTTTTTGCTGTTTTTCATCTTTTGCTGCTCAGAGTTACAAAAGTATCATAAAATTGTTGATGATGGTCTTTACATGGGATTGAAGACGGATAACGTGACTTTGCTCAGACGTTTCTTTATAAATTTGTTGTTATGGCCAACACCTTAACTCATAGCTGTATTACAGATAAAGACTGCAGACTTTAGCACGTCACGGATGAAGTTCTTCTTATTGGATTTTTATTGTTTGGTAAGAAAGTATCTCGATTTCAGTTGTAGTTGGTTTATTGTGTTGGATGATTTGTGTTATGCATGTTGTTGTTGTTGTTAAAGCTTCATAAGTAAGCAAAGAAACCCAAGTGTTTTTTGTCTGCCACCATCAGACATTGGTCAAGGTGCGGCCCTGGTCAAAGACTGGCCACAAATAAGTTATTCACTGCTGTGGTTGTTGTACGCAGCAAGTGTTCGTTGTTGTTGTGGTTGTGGCCTGGTGTCGATTTGATAATTGTGGGAATTTTGATTTTGTTGTTGTTGCCATTTCATGCGGTAAATTAATGAAATGTAAACACATTAATTTTAATGAATTTACAAGCTCTGGAGTGAGTGACAATGATTGTATGTGACGTCGTTTGTAGTGTTGGCCATGTGAAGATATTTTCACTTTTCCTTGTTTTGTTTTTGTTTTGTTGTTTGGTTTGACAAATTTAATAATAACACAATTTTGGGAAGGTGTTGTTTATGTGTAATGAGCAGTGCGTGATGAATGGAGTGACGTGACTGAATTAACAGGTGAAATGAAATGACGCGACGAAAGATGAGCAGTTCTTCGACCACTATTCAAAGATTAGACCAAAACGAAATCCCTTGGAAGCGAGCTTATCGCGAAAAATTATTGAGATTTTTGAAATGTAACAAGGACTATCAAAAATCTGCATGTAGATTTTTTTTTAGATTTCTTTAGATTGTAATTTATATTACGTATCTAATGGAAATACAAAATGACTTTTATGTATACAATGCTATAATGGCAAATAATTTGACAAAATTGAATAATGTAGCTAATAGGCCTTGTTGAGTACATCAGAAATCCGTCCTACAAATTTCAATTTCGGTAACATTTTCAGTCATTTTTAAAAACCTCCCCGAAGTTTCAAGTAAAGGTTATTTTTAAATAAAATATATCAATCAAATTAAATTTAAATAAATCAAAAAAAAAAAATATAATAAACTGGTTGCATTGCATAGATAACTTTATGCCATTACAGTATTACATTATATGATTTGGGTCATGTGGTCGCCACGGCCAGCGCGTACTCCACATATAGTTATGTAAAATGCAAAAAGGAGTAACAAACCAAAAATTCAAAAATCGAGATTTTGATTGATTGTTATGAATGCCATTAAACTACATGTCTTGAAAAAATTTTACACTTCTGCAATCAAAAATCTGTCTGTGTGCTTAAAGTGAAATTAGAAAAAACGTCGTTAAAAATACTTACAAATATATTCAAGCTCAAGACCTTTTTAAATGATATAAAACTTATTAGCTTTATATTACTTTTAAAAAAGTCGAGCATAAAAATGTTCCAATGATACCAAGGCTGTCTTTATAGCTATTTCGGCTCTTGCCAAGATCTTCATCAACAGACGTTTTTGGTATGTTTTTGGTGAATTCTTCAAAAATATATATCTAGAAACACTCATCATATTAATGAGACTCGACTTTTTTTGGAAGTAATATAAAGCTAATAAGCTTTATATTATTTAAAAAGGTCTTGAGCTTGACTAAATTTGTAAGTTTTAGAAAACAGACCGAATAAAAATTCCCGTAAGGGAAATGATGAAAGATTTCGTTAAAAATATTTATAGTTTTAATTTTACAAAGTGTTTTGCTTCTCCTGTAAAATTATATTGTTATTAGTTACGCCTTTTTGCATTTCAGCTAACGATATATAACTTCAATTTTAACACACTTTTCACAGCATTTGCGTCCGTATTTCGCCAATAACTCGTCGAATTTTGATTTCCAAGTATTCAATTGTCTCTGGATTATCGGCGCAAACGAGTGACTTTACATAACTCCAAGAAAAATAATAGAGTGGGGTAAAATCAAACGATCTTGGTGACCGTTTATCAAAAGTTTCTTTGTTTATCAATTGTAGCGTGCGCTGGTGGAATGTGGCTCCGTCCTGTTGGAACCACATGTCAGCCAGATGACAGTTACAAAAAAAACTTGTAATCACTTCTCTATACAGTTAACCGTTGACAGTATCATTCTGTCCATAATCGATTTAGAAGATATGTGGACCACTGACTTCGCCCATAAAGCGCGCCAAACATAAATTTTGCTGAGAATGTAATTGTGTTTGGACAAAAGCTTGTAGAGAATCTTCCCTTCAAATGCGACAATATAATTTATTTACGTACCCTTTTAACCACAAATTAGCTTCATCGCTGAATTCAATTTTGTATGGAAAATCTAAATCAATATCAGTTTGTGTGAGAGTTGCCACTGCATACGATGGTCGTTTGGCTTTAATTCTTGCACAAGTTGAATCTCAAAAACTCGTAAAGCAAGATCCTTTCGTGATATCTTTCATAAAGTAGATGGCCACATCCCCATTTGCTGAGAACGGCGCCGAATTGATTGATGTGGGTCTCCTTCAATGCTCTGCTGTTCAGCGGCTACACCTTGTTCGGTGCGCACTGTTTGGCGTCTTACGGGATGCAAGTTATAATTAAGAGTAAACGTGGTGTGAATACGATCCATAGTTATTCGAATTAGCCGCTTTGATGGACAATTTTAACTACCATATAATGGACGAAGTGCACGATAAATTTGACGAATAGAACCATTATTTTGATAGAAAATTTCAACAATTTGCAAGCGTCTCATGTAAGTCATCCTTTCAGTGCTTCCCTGGAGTGTTCGTGTGCTCCGGCACCCATATAAGATAGATTTTAAACTACTTGGCCATCTCATTTGGAGATGCACATAGTTTTGGGCAGTTCTTGAGATGAGGAATACAGATTGCTGAAATTGTATAGCAGCGTGACTATCAGACTAGATGTTAATACCCCAGGCGGTAATGATGTTTCGTCCCAGCTAAAGGGTATTTTCTTCGATTGCATGACTTCTGCCTAGAAGACACTACAATGATCTGGTAGCTTTTCTGGAAGGTCTAGCCCCAACTCTTTAGAATATACACAAAAACGTACTGTGACATCTAGTTTGGAGCCATGATTGTAGAAGCCTGAATATCTTATATTGCCTGAAATGCATTATATTCAGTCCTAACTGTCTCGAACATTAGTGCAGAAGTTTCTCTCAAAGGTTGAACTGGATTTCATGTAAAACCCTTCTATTGTCGATTGTCGTAGATTCCATAAAATCGTCCCATGATCATATGGGCTGGTGATACATCACAAGGTGTCGGTTGACTTTAGAAAAACTCGTCGGTGACGGTTTTCTATAGAAAGACTTGTCGGTGACCGTTTTCTATAGAAAGACTTGTCGGTGGCGGTTTTCTATAGAAAGACATGTCGGTGACGATTTTCTACAGAGACTTGTCGATGACGATTTTCTATAGAAAGACTTGTCGGCGAGGTTTTCTATAGACAGACTTTTCGGTGACGGTTTTCTTTAGAAACACAGGTCGGTGAGGTTGTTCTTTAGAAACACAGGTCGGTGAGGATTTTCTATAGAAAACTTGCTGCTGAGGCTTTACTATAGAAAAACTTGTCGGTGAGGCCTTTCTACAGAAAACCTTGACGGTGAGGGTTTTCTATAGATAGATTTGTCGGTGAGGCTTTTCTATAGAACAACTTGTCGGTGAGGTTTTTCTATAGAAAAACTTGTCGGTGAGGTTTTTCTATAGAAAAACTTATTCCTGACGCGTTTCTATAAAAAACCTTGTTGGTGAGGGTTTTCTATAGAGAAACTTGTCGGTGAGGTTTTTATATAGAAAAACTTGTCGGTGAGGCTTTTCTATAGAAAAACTTATCGGTGACGCTTTTCTATAGAAAAACTTGTCGGTAGGCTTTTCTATATAAAAACTTTTCTACAGAAACCCTTATCGGTGAGGGTTTTCTATATATAAACTTGCCCGTGAGGTTTTTCTACAGAAAACATTGTCGATGAGGCTTTTCTACTTAAAACGTAGTCGGTGAGGTTTTTCTTAAGATAAACTTGTCGGTGAGATTTTTCTATTGAAGATGTGGTCGTTGTCGTTGACATTTTCAATGGACAATCTTGTCATTGACATTTTTGTATAGAAAAACTTGTCGTTGAGGATTTTCTGTAACAAAGGTTATCGGTGAGGTTTTTCTATAGAAAAACTTGTCGGTGAGATGTTTTTCAAACCGGACAATTTCCAAAAATTTCTAATTATATTAAAAATAATTTAATTTGTCTAATTTTTACATTAAAATAAAAAAGCCAAAATAAAAATTAAAAGATGTGTTTAATTAAATTTATGAATTTTTGAACCTATACGAGTAGTTTAAATTTTTTGTAGTTTTTTCACATCAAATATTTGTAGTATTCATTTAGACGCGCAAAAACCTCGAAAACTCCCAATCTTAGAATACTTGCATATTAAACGTCAAGACAATAAAGTTTCTCGTACAATAAAAAAAAAATGTTTCGGATCAAGTTTGCTCAGGCAGAATATAAAACGAAATTTCGTAAATTTTGACATTTCGATACCATGTGTTTTGACAACGGAAGCACAAATACGCGGAGTATCTTGGGTGGTGTCTCATAAAACGTTTCGAGGCAAACTTACGCCGAGTAAAAGATTTTGGTGGTATTGTTTGCATAAATACTTTCGTAATAACATCTGCTAATTTAAAATTTATTTGCAGTTTCTTCGATTTGGGATACATGTTTTTATTGAGTTTTCCATTTAAGCAAGGATGTATATTTGTATATGGGCATTTCCACATAAAGGTCCACGTTTTGTCACATCACGTTACTCTCGTTAATTACTTACATTTTGGGACTAGTTAGTTTGATTGTCTTATCTTCTTTTACTAATGGGGATCGTTACTAAAAAAAATGTTGCTATCACCCCTTCCAAGTTGTGTCTTTTTTAGAGTGCGAGAAACGAATATAGAAATGATGCATTTTCTCACAACTGTATTCTTCCTATTGCTGTTCCAGCGTGTTTTATTTACATCGTTTATCTGAAATATTCGACCAGTGCGACTCAAACTGGTCGACAAATTACCAGAACAATTGGTATTTTTTGTTATTCCCGCTCAACTACAGTTTCGACCGCTTCTTCTGAGAAGTTAAACGATTTTAACTGAATCCGCTTAAAACAACTTAGCGCCCCACACAAAAGGTAGAAATATTAGCTTAGCGAGGACAAAGAACACGCACCAAATGACAGAAAGTGCGCCTTTTTATAGGGCAATATTCTCCCCCGTAACTTGCGTAGAGGACATAAAAGCCAACATTTTGCCACTTTTTGAGTTCAACATTTTTCAGAAAAGAACAGAAAACCTTGAAGTAGGCTTGTACTTTTTTCACAAAAGAACACAAAAGGGCACTTTTAGGGCAAAGGGTAGACAAATGTTGAATTTTTTGTCAGAAATGAAATCGCCAAAAATATAGAGCTACATACATTTTGCATTTAGTAAAAGAATAGAAAACAATCTAACTACATAGTCCCAAAATATATTTGCAACTAATGAGGGTGATGTGATGTGACATATAGGGTAGTATTCTAAAAGTCCTGAAAGTGAACGTAAACGCAGAAGTCAACGCGAACGCCAAAGTCAAAAAATGGTAGTTTATATATCACTTCACGCTTTCGTTTGTTTATGAAAGCTGTCACTGACATATGCGGTTTATAGAGTTGCCAAACTAAAATAAACAATTATAGATCAGTTATCTTGAGTGAAATGCTCAGAATCAAAAAGATTAAACAATTTAGCTCTATTTCAGTAGATCAATAGATTTTAAGATTTCTATTATTTATAATACTTCAAATGCCAACAATATTCACATAAAATGTGTAAAAAACCTATGTTATTTTGGGGTTCAATGTCCAATTAATTTCCCCATCTATATTAAATTAGTTGTCTTTACAAAAACACGTCGCATTTGGCGGTATGTATTGATTGTAATGTATTGGTTCTTTTGTTTATTATTGTCAACATCAACTGATGTCTATAATTTTTAAATATAATTATAATAGTTTTGCAACGCTTTATTTATTTAAACGTTCCACTTCTATTTTTATTATTGTAAATAAGAATTTCAGTGCGTAAACAGTATAATTTTGAATTATTTAAAAAAAAAAGGTTTGAGCTCTATCCGTCGAATGCATTTCAGCCAAAATTGGCAACTACTTATAAGCAATGAAATGCAAAATACTTCCATCTGCCTATCCTCGATCGACATTTTTCTTTAAATTTGTAATTTCTTCAACTAACGCGAAGAACTGTGGCGAATTCGTTAGATACATGCTCATAGAACATAAATAGGTCTAACACTTTATATTTATTTATTTATTTATTTAACCACGTTTAAATGATAACTAAGTAAATTTGTCATATTTTGTAGAAAAAATTAAGCAAATATCATTAACCGTTGAATAGTTACAAGCAATCAAATCTTGGACAATATTCCAATAATTTGCTGTAATGTAAAGTTCATGTACTTTATATTAGGCCGTGTCGAAAAAAAGCTTAAGGTACAAGATTTGGTTAGCAAAAAATCGTTCTAAGGGTCAAGTTGAATACACACACAAAATTTCAGATGCAATTTCACATTTTGAAAAATTGTAATATAATTGGGTAACATTTCCAAAATTGTAAGGATGGTGAAATGTAACATGTGTCCTGTTGGTATTTTAAAGTTTATAATAGTTGCTGTTTGTTATATATTTTTTTTGCTGATTTTGCTCTTTAAAACTGCGACAACATATTTTTGAGAATACGTGGGTTTTACAGAAGAGGTAATTGCCGCTATAGCGCATTACGACTGAATTAAATTGAAATTCTTTGAATTGAATTAAACTACATGAAGTTGAACTGAACTGAACTGAATTCCATTGAATTGAATTGAACTGATTTGAATTGAATTGGATTGAATTGAACTGAGTTGATTATATTAAATTAAATTGAACTGATGTGAACCTAACTGAACTAATTTAAACCGAATTTAATTGCTTTGCAGTGAATGGTATTGAATTGAACTGAATTGATTGGAATTGAATTGAATTGCATCGAATTAAATTGAATTCAATTGATTTGAACTGAATTCTATTAAATTGAATTGAATTAAATTCAATTGAATTGAATTAAATTGAATTGGAATGAATTAAATTGAAATGAATTGAATTTATTTAAATGGAATTGAATTGAACTGAACCGAATTAATTTAAATTAATTTAAATTAAATTGAATTGAAATGAACTGAATTGAATTAAACTTAACTGAATTGCATTGAATTGAATTGATTTGAATTAAATTAAATTAAATGGAATTGAACTGAGTTGATCTGAATTGAATTGACTTTAATTGAATCGAATTGAACTGAATTGCTTTGTATTTAATTGAACTGAATTGATTTCAATTTAATTGAATTAACCTGAATTGAATTGATTTGCATTGAATTGAATTGAAAAGAATCGACCTGAATTGCTTTGAGTTAAATAAAATTGAATTGATTGAATAGATTTGAATTGAATTTAATCGAATTGAAATGAATTGAATCAAATTGAACTGTATTTCATTGAAATGAATTGAATTGAATTGAACTGAAATGATTTGAATTGAATTGAATTAAATTGCATTGAATTGATTGAATAGATTTGAATTGAATTGAACCGAATTGAATTGAAATGGGTTGAATTGAATTGAATTGAATTGAATTGAAGTGAATTGAATTGAATTGAACTGAACTGAACTGAACTGAACTGAACTGAATTGAACTGAACTGAATTGAATTGAATTGAATTGAATTGAATTGAATTGAATTGAATTGAATTGAATTGAATTGAATTGAATTGAATTGAATTGAATTGAATTGAATTGAATTGAATTGAATTGAATTGAATTGAATTGAATTGAATTGAATTGAATTGAATTGAATTGAATTGAATTAAATTGTATTGAATTTAATAGATTTGGATTGAATTGAATTAAATTGAGTTGAATTGAATTAAATTGGATTGTATTGAGTTGAATTGAATTGGAGTGAATTTAAATGAATTGAATTGAATTGAAGTGAAGTGAAGTGAAGTGAATTGAATTGAATTAAATTGAGTTGAATTGAATTGAATTAAATTGAGTTGAATTGAATTGAATTAAATTGGATTGTATTAAGTTGTATTGAATTGGAGTGAATTGAAATGAATTGAACTGAATGGAATTGAACTGAATTGAATTAAATTGAGTTGAGTTGAGTTGAATTTAATTGGATTGTGTTGAGTTGAATTGAATTGGAGTGAATTGAAATTAATTGAACTGAATTGAATGGATTTGAGTTCAATTGAATTGAATTGAATTAAATTGAACTTAACTAAATTGAATTGAATTTAGTTCAATTCATTTGAAGTGCATTGAATATAATTAAATTGAATTGATCTGAACAGAACTAAATTGAATTGAATGGAACTGAATTGAATTGAATTAAAATGAATCGAATTGAGTTGAATTGAATGGAATTTAACTGAATTGAATTATTAAAATTAAATAAATTTAAATGAAAATCATATTCCAATTTGGTATTCGTGTTTCATATAAAATTGATAAGATTAATTTAAATAAATTAACATGAATTTGAAAATCATATTCGAATTTGAAACAAATATTCATTTATGAAGATCTTAAGACGTGTACAAAATTAATTTATTTGCTAATTGAAATTATTTAGTTGTTACTCAAATTATAAAATTATTTGAAATTAAAAATATTGCTTAAAATCGCATGTAGAACCTATTCAAGCCATACAATTTTATAAGAAACTACATATCGTGTCACTTAATCTAAAACCCGGTCATCCGGTTAACCGACGTCAATCAACCGGGCTTAGGTTTGTTAGAAAATTACGTTTCTTAAAAAACCGGCACAAGGTTCAATTCTAAAAAGCTGGTTAACCGGTTTCTCTGATTTTTCAGTTTTGAGCACTGTAATGCTAGGGTACACAAACATTCCTGGGAACTGCAGACTGGATGAGCTGGCAAGACTAGGGACGACATTACAGTTTGTACAAGAATTGAAACGTGGTGACATGGTGGTGACAAATTGTAGCAATATCTTGCCAGAATGCTTCATTTGCTAAATCTGGTCAAGATTAGATAAAAGGTATATATCAATACTTGTCAATATTTGTTGCAGTTCTGATGGGGCTCTTTCTGATTCATAGGCATGCGACGAGGCTAAAGGTCGGGGCGAATTACTTCTGTAGAATATGTAACGATCAGGAAGAGAACATTTCTTATGTAAGTGTCCAGCCAGGAATCTTACTTCTGTAGTGATATAGCGGAATTGTCTACATCAGACGGTGATTTGGATCTTCTGAAATAGTTCTCCGGTGGTGCTAGCGCTTAATCTCGGTTGTTTGTCACAATGGACTAGAACGTCTAAGTGAGAATTTTGCTAAAATGGGAATGACAGCCAATTAGAATATAACAGTGTAAATGAGGCAACAAACATGGAAATAAAAGTGAATGTTTCTTCTCGCACTGGGGAAACATATTGACTATTAACCTTCCTTTAAAATTATTGAAATTAGCCTTGAAATTACTAAGATGCAGATACTATCGGTGTACATGTGGTGTTATTGGTTTTATTGATTTTATCAATTGCGTGAAAATAAAATATCAAAATAATTTTCTATTTGTTCCCATACAATTGTTGTGGTTGGTACAACTTTTCCTACCAATTTTCTAACGCTCGCTTTTAACGAACATTGGCTGGAGTCCCTTTCTATACACATCGAATTTGACAAACAAGTGTTAATTTCTGTTGAAGAAATTTGCAAAACTGTAAGTCAAATGTAAAATTCAACATCCCCTTTGCATGAAATCTCTATAGTTTCGCTCTCAATACAATCAATATTTAGATAACTTTCAATTTAAATTATTTGCAATTCTGTTTTTATTTTATCGCAACACTTGTTTCTTTTGCCAGCTTAAGGCTATTTGTTTAATTGAATTTATATACATTGTAGACTAAAAGACGGACAGATCGCCAATTAACTAGACATACCTATAACTATTAGGCATATCTAAGACATGTTCATGTGTTATCTACGACACAAGTGTCGGTAATTAATAGCAAACTCATGTTAATTTGATGGAGCTGAAGACCTAATGCGATGGAAAACTAATGCTAAAATTTATTCGAAATTCGCAGAGGTGTAATCATGAAAGATCTTTGATTTATGTTGTAGACTTTCACTTGAAAATAGTAATTCAAATATTTATTTATCTTATTTACAGATTTGGAAAAATAAAAACAAAAAACAAAATGAGAATTAAAAATATAACGCTAACAATTGCGTTATGTTTCCTAATGCAGGTGAGTGAAATCTATTTATTAAGTTTTTCTAAAAATTTCATGTACTAATTAGTATTATGTTATAACGCAGTCATAGATTAATTGAGAACAAACAGCAGCGTGAAATTTTGGAAATATGTTGCTCTGAAGCTTTGAATTTATTTTGAAATCGTTCAACTAAAAATTATCTTTCTTAAGGTCATGTCATTGTTGGATACGTGAATATTTTCATTTGCGGAGAGCGAAAGGAACAGTGTTAGTTTGAGAAGAACTATTCGCAGGAAAAATGTTTACAGGAAAAAATGAGAGACCCCAAAAAATGTGGCGATTAGGATTGTATTTGGAATGAAACGAGCAAAAACAACAAAAAGGGAATAACAACTTTGATTTCGGTGATTTGTATTATTTTCTAATTTTTTGGCGGCTATCTCACGAACTCCCTCAATTGAGAAAATGGAGTTGCCTCATTTTCATGAAAATCTTAAGAGCTACCGACACATACATACCTACGGTGCTACATGTACCCAATAGGCACAATAAAAGGATACCAGAAAAGCAGAAAAAGCTAAATGTAAGATGTCGGACCCCTTTTCGAACCCATTACGAGTTCGTTCAAACCAGGGAGTGGGTTTCGATGACACAGCTGATCGATCTTCTAGCTGCAAATTGATACAGTATAGAATGTGAAAGAGAATGAGTGGTAGGAGAATTGAAAAAAACTAACTTTGAATTTGATTTTATTAGCACTTTTGACTTTTAAAATAACTTTGTATGCAATACATTAGTTTTGAAGGACACAACAATTGCTCTCATTTTTATTTTCTGAACGTCCAAAACTCCGTCCAAACTCTGGCAGAAAAAAAACAGCATAAAAAACTGTATCAAAACTGTCTTTAGCCCAGTGACTTTCGACAAGAATTTGGTGGAACTGAAACACACATATGGCCTCTTTATATCTTTCTCTATGGTAAAAACATACATAGAAAAGTGAATTAGTGAAATGACGATTAGGCGGATCCGTTTCGAATCCGTTACGAGTCCGTATAAACAGAAAAAGCGAATCACTGAAATTGCAATTTGGCGCTTCCGTTACAAGTTCGTAAAACATAAAAAAGCGAATCAGTGAAACCGCTATGTGGCAGATACGAGTCGAGCCCAATACGATTCCGTAAAAACATAAAACAGCGAAATTATGATTTGGCGTATCACGTTACGAGTCCGTAGAAACATAAAACAGCGAATAAGTGAAATTACAATTTTGTTATCCTTGCTCTTATAGTTTGAAAGGCTTTGCGTTGTCCATATTTATCGTACGCTGGTGAGAGTCGGTTTTAGACAGGTTGTCTGTTTTTTTCTTTCCTCCAAGTCGGTGGTCGAGAGTGGAGCCTACCAGTTATTATTGGCGGCGTCGGCAGAACCAATTGATGGTCGGCGGCGGTGCCGAGGAATCAGGCGTTGAAATTTAGAAAAATCTACTTTAGAAACAACTATTCCGAAGCCAGTATTAGAGCCACCCCCGAAGAGAAGATCCCTAAGCCAGGCCACTTTGAAAGCTTTTATAAACAAAAAACTGCCGAAGCCTGAAAGCCAGTGTTGCTAAGCGTATAAAGCTTTTACCCTTGACATTTCCACCGCTTAAAGGGAAATT
Organism: Phaonia tiefii; assembly: GCA_963931995.1. NCBI lineage: Eukaryota > Metazoa > Arthropoda > Insecta > Diptera > Muscidae > Phaonia > Phaonia tiefii. The sequence goes on along the minus strand of OZ008370.1, from coordinate 117,247,799 downwards.
GGCTCAACCAGTATCTCAAAAAAGTTATCGAATTTAAAAATGTAATTTTTTCCGCGTACTATGGGAAATTATACAAAAAATATTTGGCCAACGAAACTGGTAGAAAATAGTTTTTTAAAACTTCAATCCCAGATTTAGCGATAACTTTTCTGCTTATTTTCAGGTTATCTCAAAAAATATCATATCGAATTGAGGGGCTGTGCAGTGCATATCGTGCTCTGGCGATGCATTGTCTAAACAGAACCCGACACGCTTCCGATGACAACGAAGAATTATCTGGCGCCTAAGCGAAATGCGAGAGAGAGCGTCTGGCGACTTCAGTTGTGTTTTTCTCTATGCGTCGTATATATTTGCGGCTCTTTTCTCCTTCTTTTTAAATTTACCAAGGTCCCGTCTTATAGTCCAAACAGAACCAAGACGGTTCTGCCATCGGCAGCGTACCTGGTTATGTTTGGCCTTCTACTTGGAAAGTGACAGAAGTTGAAATATGATTTGGAAGAAAAAGAGTTTTCTGGGACCACCACAAAACCATCGACGTATACATTTCTGCCGATCTAAGTAATGACATAAGAAGTGCCAGAGGCTTCGGTGCGGTGACTCGACCAAGACGGTTTTGCCATCGGCAGCGTATCTGCTTCTGTTTGGTATTTTACTTGGAAAGTGATAGTAGTTGAAATATGATTTGAAAGAAAAAAAAAAAGATTTCTTTGACGACCAAAAAAACAATCGGCCGATCTAAACCAATGACATAAGACGTGCCAGAGGCTTTGTGCGTCAACAGTATCGACGGCGTCGCGCCACTGCGGCTCCACTGTCTGGTCGGTGGCGCAGTGGTAGAGTGCGCGACTCTTGTATATGACCACCTAACATTTCATTCGACATAACTTAACGTTTGCCGACACTATCGTGTAATTACCATGAATAAGCTTCTCAAAAAACGCTCGGAAACGGTGTAAAACTGTAGATCCCATTCTGTGAATGTAAAACTATAAAGAGCACAGGTCACTAATTGTGAGAAACGTGACCTATGCTTTCCTGGAATATAATTGAAAACTATTTATTTGTTTAAGATGCCCAAGTGCTCAGGCCCTTAGGTTGCCATTGGAGGAGAAAAGTTAATCCAAAGTGCCGTTTGCAATTTCATGCTTTGCGACGATTTCGCCATGTTCAACGTATTGGATAGCAGTGAAGTTCTTCACACTTGATTTTGTTCAATATTCTTGTGCACCCATTTTTCGTTGATTGGGTTAACCCTGAAACAGTGTAATGGTCCGAAACACGAGCGTCTACGAGCGTTTACTTTGTTTGGGGTTTATGTAAAATTACTCGTCTCCGTCGATAAATCAGAGACAATTGAACACCTGGAAATCAAAATTCGACGAATTATTGGCGAAATACGGCTGCAAATTTTGTGAAAGAGTGGGAAAATTGGAGTTCCAGATTGCGCCATGTACGCGCCAGCCGTGATGGCCACATGACCCAAATCCTATGTAAACATTAATGGCATAGAATTGTCTATCCAATAAGGCCAGTTTAAATGAAATTAAAAATATGTTTCTTTCCTTCATCTTAATTTATAGTTATGTAACTAATAAAACACCCTTTATATCACATGAAGACTCTGTCTATTTTTATGCTATGGATGTAACTTGTCGCAAATATAGTTTACTTGTGTGTAAACATATTGTGTTTGGTATTCAATATTTCATGTTTGAGACACAATGATTAAAATTTTATAATATGTGGCTTTGTTTGATGAAAACTGATGAAAACAAAAACGTGATAGCCAGCATAGAAACAAACAAGCAACCGATCAACAATTCATTAAAACATGATATATATATTAAACATATATATGTTTCCTGCAATATGTTGTAGGGGCCGTTTTTTCAGCTTGTAAGCGATTTACCTCCCTTATCTACAAATTTCGACCAGTTTGTATGGATACCTAAGCGATATTAACCTATTTTAAGTGACTCATCATACCAACTGGTCAACAAAGTATCAAACCAATTGAAATTTTTTTTTGTTAGTCCCGCTAAATTAATATAATATATATTAATAATAACATAATAATTATAATAATAATGTAAATTAATAATCGCTTAGCGCTCCACACACAAGGTAGAAAAATTGATTTAGCGAGGCCAAAGAACACATACCAAATGACAGAACGCCAGTCATTTTATCGGGCAACATTCTCCCCCATGACTCGCTGAGAGGGCAGAAAATTCAAACCTTTTTAATTTTTTGTGTGCAACATTCTAAGAAAAGAACTCAAAACCTTGAAGTAGGGTTGCACTTTTTTCACAAAGGAACATAAAAAGGCACTTTTAGGCCAAAGGGCAAAAAAAGTGTATAATGTCTCAGAAACGAAATCTCCATAGGTTCAGCCTCCAGCGAAAGTTTTAACATCCGGTAAAGTAACTAAATATACATCAGAAATTTAAGTTTTAACCTCAGATAAATGTCTAAAAGTGCCCGCGCACAAAAAGTTTCAAATTTCCGTTTCTAGATTGCCAATGGGCATAATTTACCAGGGAGTCGTAAATAAAAAATAAATTATTTTCAGTACACCCTAATGTACAAGTATTCCAACTCCAAGTTTTGTTTTTTGTTTTGAAAAATTTCTCCTCCCATTGCCGAACACTTTCATTAGGATTTAACCTCAAACAAGTGATGCTACTTGTTATCGATTATTTAGAAACTTTAAAAGAAACTACCCGAAAAGTTCATTAACTTTTGAACAATAATGACACAATTTTCATAGATTTCCATTCAGGTCCCTCACTTCAATTCGGAATTTTCCTTGGCTGCATTGAATTGATTAAGGAAAAATGCAATTTCACTTTTTATAAGAGCCTCATCGCAACCACTCTTCCTTTTCAATTTCCATTTCGTTGTGGCGAAGATGACGACGACGCTGAGGATGATGATGTTGATGATGATAAACAAAAGTGTTTGGTTTTTTGTTTTGTTACTCACCATAACATTTGACCTCTAAACAAAGTTCTTTTTGGCAAAATATCCCACCAAACATGTACAAAAGTATCTAGAGATCCCAGGGAAATTGCTATGCACATTTCACCGCTGCCACTGCTGGTGGTGCTGGTGCTGTCGTTGTTTGCTGATCTTGTGGGAGAGATGCCAAAGTTGCTAGTGGTTGTGGTTGGACCTTCAATGGTAAAGCGCCTTGAAAATTGTACTCATAAAATCATAAAAAATAATGAGACCTGAAGGCTGTTATGCACGCTAATAAATAAGATTCGAGTCGGCTAAGGAATGAAGTTGAGAGTATGTAAACAAGTACATTATACGAGGGTAGCCCTATAAGTAGAGGGACAAAAAAACATTTTCGATTGAAATTGAGAAAACATAAACCGACAAGAATAATACATTTTCATAACGAGAAAATACAACTTCATTTGAGAAATTAAACTTGATTTGATATTTCCCCCTACATCCCATGAAGAGCTTCCCACAATTTGTGAGTTGTGCGCTGTCTAGTTTAACACCCACTGATTGGGACCTACAGTTTTACACTGATACTGAACGGGTTTGTCAGAAGCTTTTTCGTGGCTAAATACTCGATATTGGCGGGTGACCGCCGTCGAACGAAATGTAAGGTGGTTAGAACAGAAATCGAACCCACGTTGTAATGTACAAGAGCTGCGCACCCTACAATTGCACCACCGACTGCAATTTGATATAACGAAAACATAAATTCATATTTTAGAATTTTGATATTAATTTAATACATATGTATTATTACTTGATATAAATTTAATACAAATTTGTATTGAAAAATGAAAATCGATATTGAGAAAATACAAATTTATATTGAGAACGGAAGTGTTTTATTAAAAAATCATAAAATTATATAAAGAAATTAAATTTGATACTGAGAAAATTCAAATTCAAGTTGATATTTGGGAACGAAATTTCATATTGATTAAATATGAATTCAAATCGAGAAATTAAGTCTGATATTACTTATATATGGGGGGATCCAGCTAAAAAAAAGGCACTTTTGGAAGTGACATGTCTCAGATTTTGGTGGAATGGGAGAGTATCATTAGAGGAAATTTCCCCCAAAATTTTAGTTACTTTGGAATTTTTTTGTGGCGTTTATTGACCAAAAACCACGTTTTTCACATATTTTTCTTTTGATAATAACTCGAAAACGGCTCAACATAAAATTTTGATATTTCTCAGCCATATTCAGAACAGAATTGGCATTAGAAAAAAACTGAAAAAAAAATAGATTTTAAAAATTGTGTAGCAAAAAGACCCATCCTTCTAAAAATCCGAATATAATATATGTGAAGGCTATGTCTTTTATGAACATTTTAAAGTTTTCTGCATGTCTATAGAGCAAAAAAAAAAATTCTAAAAATACAGACATAGATGGAATCAAAAATTTTCATTAATTTGAGTCAGAAATATTGACTTGTTTACAATTTTTAGAAATTTTTCATATAGATATTACTGAGGTTGTCCTACAGAAAGGTCTATAACTTTCTTATTTTTTACTCTATAGACATGCGGAAAACGGTAAAATATTCATATAGCTTTCACATATATTTTTTCGGATTTTTCGAAGGATGGGTCTTTTTTGCTACACAAATTTTTGTTTGAGAAAAAACGTAATTTTTCAAAGAATTTTTAAAATCTATCTTGTTTTTCAGTTTTTTTCTAATACCAAATCTGTACTGAATACGGCTGCGAAATATCAACATTTTCAGTTAAGCCGTTTTCGAGTTATTATCAAATGAAAAATATGTGAAAAACGTGGTTTTTGGTCAATAAACGCCACAGAAAAATTCCAAACACATCAAATTTTGGGGAAAATGTTCTCTTATGGTCTCCCTTTCTACCAAATTTCAACGAAATCAGAGACATATCACTTCCACAAGTGACTTTTTTTAGCTAGATTCCCCCATATACAAGAATAATTCACATTGAGAAATTAATTTAAATACTTAATATTGAGAATTGAAAATCGATTTTGAGGAAATTCAAGTTTGTATTAGTTTTCTTCATGTATACGCGAATACTTGAAAACCTCGAAACCATAGAGTAAATCTTAGAGAAAATATTTGGCTCATCTGACGTTTCCTTTCACACTCTTCGTGATGCGGTCGGTGTGATAGAGAGATGTTTGACGAAAAGTGGCATACACCAAGTGGAATTACAATAACTTCTTGCTTTAATTTTTCATGTTGTTTTGGTGAAAAACTGTGAAATTTAAATGTGTTTTGAACTTTTTTATTGGCTGGTAGTGTTAGCATACATTTGTGTTGTATTTAACACAATAATTTTAACACACAAAACGAAATGCCGTTGTTGTTATTTTGTTTGTTGCTTTGAACCATTGCCTGTATCTGGTATTAGTACAGCAATTATTTTCAACATCAAACGTAAATATCACACCAGGCCAAATGTCATAAATTTGGTGGGAGAACTATTAGATATACTATAAGTATTAATCTGTGTCGAAAACTTTCCGATGTTTGCTCAGCAAAATTGACCCGAAACTTTTCTAAACTTCTAATTTTTGTATGAGAAATACTTTTGTTTTGACGTTTGATGTGCAAGTTTTCGAGTTTTCGAGGCTCTCGCGCATTTACATGAATACCACTATTGAGAAACTAAATATCATATTGATGAAATATTGAGAAGAGAAATTTGAAATTAAGAAAATATAACATTAAATTACGAAGCTTATCGAGAAAATTCACATTCATATTGAGAAAATAAAATTGATATTGAGAAAATACAAACTCATATTGAGAAATTACATTTCGTATTGATAAAACCTAAATTCATATTGAGAAATGAATTTTGTTATTAAGAAAATATAAATTAATATTAAAATATTAATGCAGATACTGAGAAAATACAAATTCAAATTAAGAAATGAAAATTTATATTGCAAAAATACAAATTGATGTTGATATACAAAAATTGATAAAGAAAATACAAATTTATATGAAGTAGAAAACATTAAATTAAGTTTAAAAACTAAAAACTAATAAAGATTGAGAATTGAAATTTGATATTGAGAAAACAGAAATTCACAGTTTTGCATGAAATTTGATAATGAGAAGAAAAATATTTATTTGAATCTAAACTTTTTATGACCGATTTTTGTTAGTTTTTGGTTAATGTATGATGTTTAATTAGAAACATTTTCATGACTTGTAAGCTTATAGTATGAATTTCTCATACATTGTAGTATGAATTTCTCAAACTTCAAATTCAACTAATCGTAACTGACACTAGCACGGTCTTCAAAAGTGCTATAGCACGGAAAACTACAACTCTGTGATATAGATTAAAACTCACCTCAAAGCACTGCAACAATGAGGGAATGCATGAGGAAAAGAAGAACATGGTGGGAAAATTCTGTCTGTTCTTGTTGTTGGAATTATAGGCCTTTCAGTGGTGTTGATACTAAGGGATCTTCGATCGATATTAATTCGCACATGTGAATTGCAGAATTGAGTTTGTGTATATACGATTGATGATCAACCGATGGTATCAATTCAGGCACAGTAGTTAGGCATCTGTTGATGAACTTGTCACGGAGTTCGAAACTAGTCATGCCAGTGAGTGTGTGTTGAACTGAATTGTCTATTATTTCCAACAAAAAACCAACCATTTTTCAATAAGAAAAATGTTCATAACTTGGAAGCTTGTAGTATGAATATTTATATGAAAAGAAGATACTTCGAAATTAACAGTATCAAAATATATATCAGGATATTAAGAGAACAAAATTGAATATATTTAAGCATTATCGCTCGAAATATTCATAATCAGTTAGATTATATGACACTCACCTTCGACCTATGACAGTTTAAAGAAGATATGTAAGCTGCTATACTGATGGCTCCAAACAAGACGGCAAATTAGGGTTTGGAGTCTATTCTAAAGAGCTATGCTTATACCTTGCACAAAGGCCACCTGACCATTATAGTGTCTTTCAGGCACAAGTCATGGCAATCGGAGAAGTTGCCGTTTGGCTTGGACGAAACGTCATCACCGCCTGTGGTAGCATGCTATATAATATCTGCAATCTGTATTATTGACTACAAGAACTGTTCACAACTGCCGCGTGTCTTAAGTCAAATGTCCAAGCAGATCCATATACATCAGATCCATATACATCAGATCCATATACATCTTCTATGGGTGTCGGGCACATGAACATTCCGGGAATCTATAGAGCGGGTGGGCTGGCGAGATGAGGGACGATTTTATCCACTTCACTAGATATGACAGATAGATATTAGATATATCATATGTGTATGCTCCTTTCTGCATGCAGAATCACCACTCAGATTCATTTTTCAATTCAATTAAAAAATTCGAAAATTCGAAGAAAATATTAATTGAAAATCCCGTGGTAAAAAAGTTCACATATCAGCAACAATATTTGTAGGTTGTTATAAGAAAAATATTATTTTTAAATCCGTGTAAAGTTTCACCCTTCTACGAAAATATTTATATGTTATTTATCAAAAATATTTTAATTTTCAGTCGATGACGAAACTCATACATTAACAATCGTTTCGTCATTGTTCCAAGCCATGTTTAGAAAGTTCGTTTATTTTAAATAATTTTTGTAGGATTCGAACTCACATTCGCTGGTAAAACCTCGGTCGTTTCGATGTTTGTGAAGCGTCATCTTCAGCAGCGTCTAGCCCGTTACGACACCGACTGCCCGACCGAACTTATCTCTAACCGAAGTTATTTGGTTTCTCGCATCATATCGGTTTCTCGTAATATCGATTTTCATTTTAACACTTGATTAATTGTTTACTTGATTAATTAGAATACAGCAAAACGTGTTTTTTGTTTCGTGAAACAAGAGAACATTCTTTCTTATGAGACTACAAACACACCAAAGAAAACGAAACAAAACAAACGTTGGCGAAAATACATGCCACTGTCTACGAGCAACACACACCGCATGCAACAAAACTGTTTCGAACCAGGGTCATTGACTATAAATGGCTACTTTCATATGTCACCCCAAATGAAATGAAACATAAAAACTAAAGCAAAACAGGCAAACATGTTTCCTTGAAGATAGCTGACCTGTTGTTTTTTGCAAAACAAAATTGTGATTCCGTTGTTTTTATTTTCTTCTTTCGTTGCACTTTACAGCTTTATTTGCTCAGGGGGTATCCATGACACAGCTGATCGACTATGTTGTAGGAAAATGATAGAAAATAGATTGGATAGGCTAGAGCATAAATTAAAACATAGATTTGTCAACTCGCTCATCGGTTTAATGATTGAAGGGTAGCGAACTTTTGGAAGTTGCAAGTTTGAACGTCGACATGAGAAGAACTCTGTCGCTGAGGTTTGATAAACACACAAATTGTTACTATGAATGTTCAAAATATGTAAATATATGAACATCGTCAATGCACAAAACTGCTCAAAAACAGCCGACAGAAGTTCGTTTCCTAATTGAAGAAGCGCAAAGAAAAACGTTAGATGAGACGGATAACAAATATATATTAAAATTAATCTATGGGCGAGAGAGCGATAGGCAACCAGAAGCAAACCCTGTAGCAAACTAAGTTTAAATAGTGTCTGACTGATACTAATGACAGCTAAATTGTGTTTTATGTTGTGGACATCGAACGAAAATACGCATTCCCTTTTATTTCTGTCCGTTTTCTGTCCAATCAAAGAGAAAAATTCGATGGCAACTCGAAGTCGATGAAATGGTCTACTACCTCGTCGTCATCGAGAGAACGTAAAGAGAAGGATAGAAACTCTTGTCTATTTCTCTATGAATCGCTTCTATGTTTACTTTGTGCGCAAATTTTAACAAATATGGGCATAGATGGAAAAAATGTACAAAATAAATGTACAAAAATGTACAAATAATCTATAATTATAAAGATACGGAATATGCCAATAAACTTACTATTGAAAAGCTGTGGATAGAAATGGCAACTGAAATGAATTGTTTTATTTCAACGCACACCAAGCGAAATAAGAAACCAAAACGTTTGGTTTTGTTACATTTTGTTTCGCTTGGTGTGTGTTCAACTAAAAAAAACTTTTTTTTACTATCGAATCAAAAACATTTTGTTTGATGCGGTGTGCTTTCAGACTTAATTGAGTGCTGAAATTTTCCGCGTACCAAATTTTTTGTTAAAATTTCACGGCGAGTCCTTTTCTTCTTTGCAGGCCAGTATGGCCAAGTTATTACCTGGATCGTACGCTAAGCTTGATATCTATTCCTAGACACGATATCTCTATGCTAGTAGCTGTGATAACTGAACACTGTTTAATACGCGCGTCTAGACTTGGAATCTCTGCTCATGATTACTGCAGAAGCTGTGGCTTCATCCCCACAGGAGGCGAGAGCGTTAAATATCTCATATGCAACTGCCCTGGCCTGTGTATGAGTGCATTTTGAATCTAACAGACATTCAGGACCTTTTTCCAGAGTAGTAATTGGTTCGCCTGGAATTTGCTTCAGCTTGATCGTGGAATAGCGACAGCCACTTCTACCTAACCTATGTCGCATAGACGATAGTCAGGGAGCGCGTCTCTTAATGGGAAAATATTTATTCCTTTTTTGTTATCCGATTAAATCCTAGAGGTCCGTAGCTTTTTAGTTTTATAGTCACTGGCAGGCGGTGGTGCAATGGTTAGTGTGCGCGGATCTTGCGCATGAGCTCGATCCCTGATTTGCCCCACATATATTTCTTTCGATGACAGTAACCTCGCTTAGTCACGGTGACAATATCGAGTAATATGCCATGAAAAAGCTTCTCATAAAACCGTTCGGAGCAGGTGTAAAACAGCTCGGTTTCCCGTTACATCCCATGAAGGGATTAAGGAGAGCTTGTCACAAACCAGTGAGCTGTGCGCGTTCTAGTTTTCCACTCACTGACTGGGCCCAAATAATTTTACACCGGTTCCGAACGGTATTTTGAGAAGCTTTTTCATGGCTAAGTTCTCGATAGCGTCGCCATCACAAAGCGCCGTCGAAAGAAATTTAAGGTGGGCAGATCAGGGATCGAACCCACGTTCTCATGCACAAGATCCGCGCACACTAACCATTGCACCACCGCCTGCCAGTGACTATAAAACTAAAAAGCTACGGACCTATAGGATTTAATCGGATACCAAAAAAGGAATAAATCTTTTCCCATTACATCCCAAGAAGCGATAGGGGAGAGCTTCTGACAGTCACTGAGCTGTGCGCTTTCCAGTTTTCACTTACTGATTGGGACCAACAGTTTTACACCCGTTCCGAACGGTTTTTGAGAAGCTATTTCATGGCTTGTTAGTCGATAGCGTCGCCGTCACTAAGCTAGGTGGCCGTCATCGAAAGAACTGTAATGTGGTCTGAGCAGGGATCCAACCAACGTTGTCTCGCACAACAGCCGCGCACACTAACCGTTGCACAACCGGCGACCATGGTGGGAAAATAGATAATATTTTTTTTATTTATTATTGGCAATTTATATCAAAAATCAATTAAAACATAAAAAACACGGTGAAATGCCGTAATACTTAATAGTTCACCCTCGTACACTTCATCGTACCTACTTTTTACATTTGTGTGGCATGTAACAACAACAGTTTCTTTTGGTGGGGGACTTTAGTATTGATTGTTGTTGTCCTTTCCACACTCTTGAAGACATTCAGACGACGTCTTAGGTAGACATACACATTTTCTGCTGAATCTTCTGCAGACTGTCAGAGCTGCAGACACTGAAAGCGCCTTAAACTTAAAGATCACGTTCTTCAAATGTCGTTACTTTCTCTTGCAACACAAGTGACGGCGTTATCGCGCAATTCGATGTTGCAGTGGTATTTTCCTCCTAACCCAACTCATGATGATGAAGAAGATGGTTATGATGACGATAATGGCGATGATGCCACAAACAATGACGACGACCGTAGCTGTTGCGATGACGCTGTAGCTGATGCTGATGCTGACGAAGAAGTTGGAAGTTGGTGCTTTTGATGGTTGATGATGCTAGTTGCTGTTGGTGCAGTGCCATGTCCCAAGCATTTGTGCTGCAATTTTTTGGCATTTCTTTCTTTGACTGCCCCTCGTGCTGCCTTTGGTTGTGGTGACCACCTTTTTTTTTCTTTTTTTAACTTTTGCTTTTTTCTCTGGTCACTTTCCTATCCTCGTCACGCTTATGCCGAATCAGACGCCGTTTTGTCTGTTTAAGTAATTGGCTTAAAAGGAAATCTGAGTTGATAGTCAAGAGCGTTTAAAACAACAATCGTTATGGACTTGCAGTATGCCTATCGTTCCAGAGTTCATAAATTTCTGTAATGTAATATTGAGAGTTATGAACACTTAAACGCGTTTAGACAGTGTAATTTTGAATTATTTACGGGAAACCTACACTTTTGTAAAGATAAGTTTAACGAAAATATTAACCTCATGGGTAAACAAATCAAAAACTTCAATGGCTATACTCCCCTTGTTCACGAGGATCTGATACCGCAAATATCTACCTAGGCTTCCCCACATAGTCTACATAATTATATAAGTAATACATCATATAGTGAATTGACTGTGCTGGCAGCACTGACTAATAATATCTGCCTCAAAGGATATTAGGCAAGTACATACCTCCTTTCTATTGTTCCAATGCTATATATCTTCCAGTCGGTCTCTGGCCACGGTGCCTCTTCCCATTCCGGCTCCAAGATTTATCCTTTACTGATAAACTCAACTGCAGCGTCTTTACCCTTGTAGTTTCTGTATCCAGAAGCCCAACAATGTCTGATATTATGGCTAGAAAACATTTTTTCAATTCTTGGTACTGTATACGGGATACAGCAAATATTTCGGAAAATTCTTACAAGGTTTCAGGACTGTATGAATGACTTCGAAATACATTCATTCATTCAAGGCCACTCCTATGCAGGAGGAGATAAAACTACATAGTTTCAAAGCCAACAACATATATTTGTCTTCCTTGTTGCCGCGATTATTTCAACAACCATAATATTATCACTGCTTAATAATATTATGATCAGACCCTATAATATTATATTAATCCACAATCATAATATTTTGACACAATTATATTATGATTACCTCCAAATTGTAATGTGATTAAACAAAATCACAGGACATTTAATATCTTCACAAATGGTTTCAAGATGGAGAAGGAAGTCTGCGCTACGGAGTGCTGTCAAGATATGATTACTAAGGAGTCACACAAACTTCCTGATGACTCCAGGCAGTAATTCGTGCAGTCAATATGGCAATACAAGCATGTTGTTTCTATCTCTAAAATGGAAGATTCTCAAATGAACTAGTGCACCATTGTCAGCCAAGCGGCGACCAACGCTATATCAACCTTCCTTATCTACTCGTCGACTACTCAAGAGTGATAGACCTTCACAGAGAGACAAGTACCTATAGATATATCACACGTTTATTCAATTCAAGGGTACCGGGTCATTGATGATAACGAGGGAGTTGTAAATTGTTAACAAGGGGAGTTGTATTAAGATGATTTAGGGTTTCAAAGAGAATAACGATCGCATTTTAATCAAGAAAGTTGAGCCTGTTCGAAAAAGTACTAGAGCATGAGAAGTAGCCAAACCATGTGGAGGTTGTTTGGTCCCAAGGTGACGAAGTTCTTGATATCTTTACCAAACTCCACAGAAAAAATAACCGAATCAATTATACCCCAATTTAGATAATTAGTGGTTGTCACAATCGCATTAGAGGTTGTCACAACCACATTAGAGGTTCTCACAACCGCATGAGAGGTTGTCGCAACCGCATGAGAAGTTGTCGCAACCGCATTTGAGGTTGTCAGAATCGCATTAGAGGTTGTCACAACCGTTTTAGAGGTCATCACATCCGAATTAGTGATTGTCACAACCGCATTATAGATTGTCACAACCTCATTAGTGGTTATCACAACCTATTCGAGGTTGTTTCAATCAAATTTCAGTTCTGAGGACTAAATTAAATCGTGACAACTTAATTTCGGCTGTGGTAATTATAATTCGTTTGGCGCGGTCGAATTTACGGTTGCTACAAGCTCTTCTGAAACAATTAGGTCTGTGAGTGTAAAAAAGTTTATAGGCTTCTGGTGGGATTGCTATATATCGAGTTTTACAGAGAGGTTCCCATCTAATAAGCAGGTCGTCTGGTCATTAATGAATATAGATTTTGTGGATACTGGGGAACAGATAAGCGGTGGTGAGTGTTGGGTGTCACTGTTCCACCACTTGACATTTAGAAGAAATATAAATAAAATAAATAAATATTTTCCCACAAGGGAGAGCTTCTCACAATCAGAGAACTGATTCCTTTCTAGCTTAGACTCACTGATTGAGACCTACACTTTTACACCGGTTTCGAACGGTTTTCGGAAAGCTTTTTCATGATAAACTATTCCATAATGTTACCGTTACTAAGAGAGGTTATTATAGTCGAATGAAATACATGGTGGGCACATGAAAAAATTTCGATTAGGTGTTTGCGAAGAGAGTATGAAGTACTCTGGGTACCACCAACTCAGACTGGACATACGACGGGTTATTATAATACTCTACACCACACTGTGGTAACATTATTGATGTTGGTAATATACAGAAATATAGGACATATGTAAACCCATTTTTAATGCACCGATCGGCTCAGAATCCCTTTCGGAATCGATTTAGCCATGTTCGTTCAATCGCCCTTTGATTGGGTCTAGGACGAATCCTATTGGAAATGGGGTGTATCGGTCCACGTTTTGACATAAAATATTATTAAATATTTTCCCACTACATCCCATGAAGAGACAGTCGTGGTGACCTTCTCAGTAAGCTGTGCGCTTTCTAGATTTGCACACACTGATTGTGATCTACAATTTACCCCGGACCCGAACAGGTTTTTTGGGTAGTTTTTTTATGGCTAATTACTCGCTAGTGTCGCCGTCGCTAAGAGAGGTGGCAGTCGTTAATAGAAAGGAAAGAGCGAGCATCGATCCCACGATTTCATGTACAAGAGACGCGTACACTAACCATTGCACTATCAACTATGGCCCACCCATATAAATGTGCCTCCCAAGCCCGTTTCTAAGGATCTTCAAGGCATATTATACTTATATTTATGAATTAAGTAAAATTGATCATAACCGAATGAAATAACATAGTTTTTAAGTGGATCTAACATAGGCCACTTCGGTCCATATTTCTGATCCTCAGCAATATCGCAACCAAGCTTGGTGCTTACGTGTCCCGAGGTGACAAATATAACCCGATTTTGCCGTATGTTTTTCTTAGGACAAGGACACGCTGACAAATTTGGCTTTTTTTGTTGTTTGAATGCAAATATAGATTGCCGCAAATATACCATACTTGTGTCCAAACAGATTGTGTTTGCTATACAATATAACATGGTTGGAACATAATGTTTAATAGTTTATAATATATGTATTTGTTGAAAATGGCTGAAAACAAAAACGCGACAGACAATAACGAAACAAAAAGCAGCAGATCTTTAATTCTCGAAAACAATGCTTGCAAATTTGTACATGGTTCCTGCAATATGTTGCTGGGGTCATTACTTTTGATATATCGCCTACGCCTATTTTGATATATCACCTTCACAAATATAAACCGATTTTAATGAAATTGGGTACATAAACTTTTTCTATGGTCCAGAATACATTTGAAAATCGGACATTTGGTTCACATTTGTACACCCTCTTCCATAACACGCTCTCCCATATACATGCTGAAAAAACGGCCCAGCGACATATTGCAGGCACCATGTAGATGTTTGCAAGCATTGTTTTCATGAATTGAAGATCTGCTGCTTTTTTGTTTCTTTGTTGTCTGTCACGTTTTTGTATTCAGCAGTCTTCAAACAAAACCACTTTTGGGTCACAAAAACATATATTATATAATACTAATCATTGTGTCTTCACCATGTAATATTGAATAGCAGTCACAATGTGTTTGGACACAAGTATACCATATTTGCGGCAAGCTACAAACACGTTATGTTTACATTTAAACAATAACAAAAATACAGATTTTTCAGCGTGTATCGTTTGATACGAAACATGTGTAATAAATAGAAGGAGTCATATTAGACCCAAGGTATCTTTGAACCAAATTCTTTTTGAGACTTTAAGTCTTTCGAACCAAGTCCGTCTGTCAACACAGTGAAAAAAATGTTGTGTGTGGTTATTATTTTCCCAAATGCAAATTGGCTTTAGAACCACGCCCCTGCTGGTAGCTCCCAAACAAATCTTGAAGTTCTGTGTAAAATAATGTTAGTTTTAAAACATTTTTCTGGTGTAAAGTATATGATAAGCTTAAATGAAGAAAATTTGCGAGGTTGCCACGCCCATTCTGATAGCTCCCATACAAAAGCTGGGCAGCAGTCAGGCTTGTAGAGACGATAATAAATAAAGAAATAGTTTATCATTACAACCCATGAAGGGACAGGAAAGAGCTTCTCACAATCAGTGAGCTGTGAGCTTTCTAGCTTTACACACAATGATTGGGACCTTCAAATTAGCACCGGTTCTGAACGGTATTTGCGAAGCTAATGGTCGATTCAATAAATAACTTAAAACACTTCCGATGTTACTGAAAATCGCTACTGGGAAATTTTTTGCCAAAATCTACTTCGTAACTAAAAATGCTCTACTTTGCCACAACTATTTTCGTACCTCCCATACATATATTGAGGTGATAATTGGCTGGTAGTCAGGATAGATGCCCATAAATATAATAGATTCTAATTAAATTGCGAATAAGATATTATTTTGCGGAATGTTACTCCCGTATATTGATACACGCTCTTTATGGTTAACTAAACCTTTTTTAAGAAATTCGAACACAATGGATGACCTACGGTGAGGGTATGTTAAGGAGATTACAGAGGTTTCGAAAATAAACAGATTTCAACGAAAGTTGCATTAAAAGCTTTCCTCATGTAAACAAAGTTTAGTTTGCAAAACGGACTATATTGGTAGACTTTTGGATATAGCTCTACCTAATACCAATGTCCCAACCAGGTGGGAAATTTGGTACATAAATTTTCCTTGGACAACAATAAGCACATATGAAAATCGGTCCATTTTTCACAATTGCTCCAGCCAAACTTGGAACCATCGGCTCCAGAGATAACGAATATTAACCGATTCCAAAGAAATTTTGCATTTAGGTGAAGTAAGATTCCTTCTAAAAAAGAGTCATATAGCAATAACACAAGTGCTATTGGCCCCAGACGTTACAAATTTTAAACAAATTTGGTACTTAAGCTTAGGCCCAGATCGTGTTTGATGTATCGGTCCACATTTTCTCATACAAATGTTCTACTGTTATTATTAAGCTGACCAACTGATTTCCATCGAAAAGCGGGATTTTGTACCAAAATGCGGAATTTGTTATTTTTAATAAATAAGTGAACATTAAAAAATTTTGATAAAAAAAAAGGAATGTCTATTATATATAAATGGTAACTTCTAAAGACTGCTTATTAGGCTGTCCCGTCGGTCAAATAAGTTAAGTAGTAACACTGATTGCAGAAAAGTAAGCAAAAGTACGGCGTTAGAAGGCGACCCCAATGTGTTTTTTAATTTTGTTTGTTTTAAGATTTAGTTGAATATTTTTTTCTGAAACGAAATAAATTAGACAGTAAAAAACATAAATACAAAATTAATATGCAGAAAAGTCGACAAGTAGAATCATTTCAGTTAATGTACTTGGAATTGTCGGTCGGAACCTGATAACTTAAGCCATTGAAGTTGTAGTTTTACTGCGAAACGATCACCCGGCAGTGTGACCTCAATTATTACTAGCGACGGTTTCAAAATTGGCATTACCCAAAACCGGATCTGACAGGCCATAATAAATATGTATAAGTATATTTTTTACACCAAATTTTATTTTTCTATTTGTAATGTATTGGCATCACTTAAACCCGCAAACTAAAACCCATAAACATACTAAAAGAATCAACCCTTAATCTTAAAGCTAAGAAGAATTAGAGAAATGATAAATAAACTCAGTTTCGTTACATCCATAAACTAAACAACGCGCGTTTCTATTTAACCAAAACCTAACACTATTTTTAAAGACAAAAAACGGGATTGCAATTTAAGGCGGGATTAGAAATCGAAAAGCGGGATAATGGTTGGTAATAACGCATTTACACCGCCGTTTATCGCTGCTAGGTTAGCGATAATCTTGTTCTCTACTCTTTGCCGTTTACACCACCCAATTTGAGATTAAATTGACATTTTAGTTGGCAACTCCTTTCTTAGACAAACTCCGCGCCGAGACAAAATTATCGAAGACGGCGGCACCACAGAAAAATTAAGTTGGCGGCTTTTGGTTTTGCCAGTCTTGTACAAATTTGGAATATTTTTGAACTAACTGAACCTTGAAAATTGGATCAGTGAGTTAAATCGGGCCAGTCTATAAAATTGCCGCACAGTTTAAACCAATAAAAGCCATTTATATCGTCGGCGGCGTGAGCTACAAAAAAGTTTTGGTGGCGTCAAACAGTTGATTTTTTGTGTATGTTTTAATTATGGGTGCATTTTCTTAGTAACTAAGAGTGTTGCATCAAAATGTATAGCAGTTTAAAATGAGGTTAAAAATTAAACTTCAGTTTCTACAGATTACAATTGTATGAGTAATCTTCGGGGTTAGCGCGGGTTAACCGAGTTAACCTTCGAAATGCGTTAATCTTGTTTGGTGTAAATGCCGTATAAGGTTAGTTTTTATAGGCATTTATATTCTGTGATAAATAAGTTACAGGCACGCCGTGGTGTCGGCTTCGATATAGCGTCTGTTCACTTTTGGCCCTGTTTACTTGATTCCCATGATAACGAATCTTTATAAACTTCGACGCAATTACACCTCTGGTTTTGATATAAAGATTTTACAGTTTCGTGCTTAGTAAACTAAATGACAAATGGACATGGGCATTGAAAATTACAAAAATAAGACACTCCATTATATCTTTCCAAAATATGCATAAAATTTCAAAGAATTAATTTATTTTTCTCTGTGTATGTTCAATTACCATGTAATAACTAAACGTATTCGTGATTCATGCAATTGCAATAGATATCATAGATATCATTTCTATTTCAAAAACAAAAGATTTAGGAAAAAACGCAAGACGCCATTTCAATTACTTATCATGATTGGCAATCTTATCGTGCAACTTAAAGCATTTTGTTGATTGACAGAGTGACCATTAACATTCATCAGAGTGGTTATACTTTTCATCATCATTCAAAAGTTTTCCACTCCAGCTCCAATCTTGCTTTTGACTGACTGTGTAGTGATTTCAATTGAAAATACGACTTATTGTTCCAGCAAGTCGAATGCGCAAGCGCCAAGCGCTGCACAATTTTTCTCTTGAATTTATGATGGATTATGGGTCATAATCTATATACGAGTATCGTACGTATGTATGAATGGAGTCTGTTAAAGAGAGTTGTCATCTTGAGTTGAATGATAAATTGTCTCCATTCTGCAACGGAGTTATTGGTGGTGGTTGTTGCATGGACTGTTATGACAAGACGAAAGGTGGACAGGCATAAATGGAAGAAAGAAAATTATATGATCTTTAGCAGCGGTACGAGTACAAAACATAGTGAGTCTAATAATAATGGCTATAATCGCTGCAACAGTATTGGCGACAACAACGACATGAAAAAAGTCACCGGGTAAATATATTAAATGGTGTTATACATTTGTGAATGCAGTTAAATACACTCAAGGAAATGAAGTTCATTGAAATTGGTTTAAACAAATTTTCAACATTACTTATATTTAACTTAATAGCAGATACACGAATATGTCACACAGATATTTGGAAAGGGATTTACAACTCAAGTCAGGGACGAGAAAGATCTTCAAGTTACATATATATTGGAACTCGTACGCCACAAAAAGAGAATGTACAAAAGGTTAGGTTCGGTGAGATTTTGGGCGAATGAACCACTTTTTCTCCCATGCCAAAAACGCTTACCTAAAAGTCCTTACATGTAAAGGGTGTCTCAGTAAGATTGCACTTTTTAAATTTAGTGATATTTTTTTGTGCAAATGGCAACTCTAAAATTTGGCAAGAGTGGTCACATATGTTTATTCCGATTACTAAAAATGGAGCGCTTTCCGAAAGAACAATGCGTTATAATTGTGAAACCTTATTACATAAATTTGGAAAGTTATGCTGAGACCGCTCGCAAACTTCGAAGAATTTTCAGTCGAGGAAGTGGACCTAATGTGTCAACCATTCGAAGAGTGGTCAAAAAATTTGAAGAAACTGGGTCGGTGGTTATGGACAGTAAGACTCCTGTAGGTCAACGTACCGGTTGGTCTCTTGAAAACATTGCTGCTGTAAAGGAGAGTGTAGCCGAAAACTCGAAAACATCAATTCGGCATCGTTCTCAACAACTTCAAATTTCACGAAGCACTATGCAAAGAATTTTGACAGAAGTCATCCATCTTCATGCGTACAAAATTCAACTTACTCAGGAGCTCAACCAATAGGTAATGGAGCAATGTGAAGTCAATGCCAATTTGTCAATAAAAAAGCATCTTCTCCGATGAAGCGCAGTTCCATCTGAATGGCTTCGTAAATACACAAAATTTTCGAATTTGTGACTCAGAAACTCCTCATGCAATCCATGAGAAATAAATGCACCCACATCGAGTAACTATCTGTTGCGGATTTTGATCAGACGGCGTGATTGAGCCTTACTTTTTTGAAGATGAGGCCAAAATTGTAGTGACTGTAAACGGCATTCGTTACTGGAACAATATAACGCAGTTCTTGTGGTCTCAACTGGACGGAATGGATCTCTATGACATGTGGTTTCAACAAGGTGGCGCACAGTGAGCTGAATTTTGGGACAGTGAACAAAAATAGGGAAATGCGGGTACTTAAATTGTGGACGGTGATTGTTCAGTTATTGAACTCGCTCACTTCAAAGCTCGAATAAAAATTTTTAAAAAACAAAAAAAAAACTGTTCTTCATGGTCTCAAATTAAGTCCATTTTTTATTTGAGCAATTGTCCTATTTTTGGAGCGTGAATTTGTTCAGATTTTTAGCACTGATAGACATACAGTGGTGGCCAAAACATATGCAACTAAGATTGGCTGCCTTTAACAGGGTCTATAAGTTTGTGAAATTGTACCACAAAAAGGACAATGATATTTCAATAAATAATAAACTGTATTAAGATTTTTAAAAAAATTCAAAATGTACAGCTTTTGTTTTCCTTTCCATATTATCGGCATTTTTATCGATAAATATTAAAATCGGTCTGGACAAAACATACGCAACTCTCCAATTTTGTTCTAAATAACGTCGTTTTTATAATTATTTTGATCGCTGTTCTTCATGTAACTAAATAGAAAGCCTGTGGAAAGAGATTTGTAGGTACATTCAGTATTATTTTTTTTATTTTTTCCCTATTGAAGCTAAAATAGAGTTCGTTTTAAAATGGCGCGCGATAAATTCCGATTTGCGCTCAGACGCAAAATTGTGAATGCCTATTCTTGTGGAATATCACAGAAAGACATTGCCGAGAAATATAATGTTCATAAAAGTTCAATATCTAGCATTATTGCTACTTTAAACTAAAAAACTTCAGAAATTTGTAATATACACCGAGGTGGTCGACCGCGCAAGACAAGTAATCGGACGGAGAATTTGATCATCAGATACGTGAAATACTTACTTACTTATCGGGTCCCGGACAACCCCGGGAGGTCAGGGACCTTACAAAACGAAGATAACATATTTCGCCAACCAATTCGATCTTTTGCTTTATTTCTCCACTTGGCAATACCGAGTGTACGCAGGGATTCGTCAACGTGATCCCTCCAGCGGAGTCTTGGTCTTCCTATTTTTCGTCTTCCTTCGAGTTCGAAAACCCTTCGTGCTGGTTCGTCTTCATCCATTCTACTGACATGGCCTAGCCAGCGCAATCGCGTTATTTTCATCCGCTTAACTTGTCACTGTCATGATAAAGCTCATACAGCTCATGATTAATGCGTCACCGATACTCGCCGTTGTGCACTATAGGCCCATCAATTTTTCGGAGTATTTTTCTCTCGAAGAAACATCTGTCTGCTTGTGATAGGACCCAGGATTCTGCGCCATAAGACAGGTTGAATGAGAGTCTGGTATAGCTGGACTTTTGTTACTCGAGAGAGGGATAGACACATGAAATAGCACCCATTTATCTCTTCCTCCTAAATATCTGCAAAATTCAAATAGCACTTTCTGCTCGAACAATTCGTAGACGTCCTTTGCAGGCCTCTCTACTCGAACGAAGTCCCGCAAAGAAACCGCTTATATCAAATTGTAATCAGAAAAAGCATTTGCAGTTTGCTTAAGACTCTTTAAATTGGCTAGGTTTGTGAGAAGCTCTCCCCAATCCCTTCATGGGATGTAATGGGAAACGGGGTTTTTTTTTAGGAAGTAAATGATGGTAAGTCAACGCTTTCAACGTACGTTGATTGAAAACTCATTTCGAAAGGCCCCTTGACTCTATATACAATGCTTATTTAAGGGCTGATTGTTTTGGCGTTAAAATCTCCTACTACAATCTTAGAGTCATGGCCAGGACAGCGGTCATACGTTTCCTCTAGGCGCTCATGGAATATGCCTTTGTCATCATCTTCTTTCTCTTCTGTCGCGGCATGCACACAAATTAGGGAAATATTTGCTTTTATGAAATTTCGCTTTTATGCGGATTGTGGCTATACGTTCGCTCACAGGATTGAAGCTAGAGACTAGATGTCGCAGTCAACTACAAAACCGCAACCAAATTCTCATGGCAACTGTAGTATAGGTCGCAGTTTCTTTTCCTTATGCAGCCATGTCCTGGCCATCGCATTTCCTGGATAGCGGTAATATCAGCCTTATAACTTTCGAGAACATCTGCCAATTGGATACTTGCACCGGATCCAGTTATATGCAGAGTTCTTACATTTCAAGTAAAAAAAATAAATGGTTTCCCATTACATCCCATGAAAGGACAGGGGAGAGCTTCTCACAATCACTGAGCTGTGCGCTTTCCAGTTTTCACTCACTGATTGGGACCTACAGTTTTACAACGATTCCGAACGGTATTTTGAAAAGCTTTTTCATGGCTAAATACTCGATAGTGTCGCCGTCACTATGCGAGGTGACCGCCGCCGAAAGAAATTTTAAGATGGTCTGATTAGAGATCGAACCCAGGATCTCATGTACAAGAGGCGCGCACACTACCATTGCACCAAGTGCATATCCGTAAATCGTGGTCCTTATAACGTTTGCGGGGGCCGTCAACAAATAGGGGTTGTTTATGTTTCCATTTCCATTATGAACCATCACGAACGGTGGCGGTAGGCAAACCCAGTGCACCGTGTTTTTGCATTTTTCCTACTGCCAGGCTATTTGATTGCAGCCGCACATTATGAATCAGGCGCTGACCGGGATGCAGTATGTCGAACCTGAATTTTCTCCTTTTGGTTTCTATCCGCCGTTGTCCCATATGTTTCGCTCATCCGCCTTGTAAGGACAAAATAATATGCCCGATAGCTTGATGAGCTTCAGTGACATCAGTCACCTACTAAACCTGAGACGTATCAGTGATGGCATAACCAAAAATCTGTATTCCGCTTTAGCTCAGCTTGCTTGCTTTCGAAGAAAATATTATTTGAGGCGACGAACATACACACTAGGGTGTCCCAAAAATTGTTCTTTTTCAATTTTCGTGATTACTCAAACTTAATTGGAAAACTTATAGGGTTATGTTTTTTTGAGTTTTTTTCAGATATTTCGGATATGGGCATTTCCACAGAAAGTGCCACCCTATGTCGTATCACGTCATTTTTTAGGACCATGAAGTTCGATTGTTTTCTATTCTTGTACTAAATACAGAATGTAAGAAGCTCTATATTTAATAACAGATGAGAAAACAATCTAACTAACTGGTCTTCAAAAATAAGCAATTAACGAGGGTGACGTGATGTGACAAAAGGTGGACCTTTCTGTGGAATTGGCCATATATTATCCAAAAATAGAGTTTTTCGGACATTCTTTGAATTTTATATAAAACTTGAACAATAACCACAATTTTGTTAGTTTTTAGTTTTTTTTTTAAAGAAACACGTCCAAACTTTACCTCTATATACATAAACCACCAGCTTTGGCAATGATTTTGCTCAATAGGGTACCACATATTTAATATTTGTGCAAATTTTGCATAAATTTTGTAAATAAGGCATTATAATTTTTAAAATTCCTACGAACATTTAAAAAACTAATGACGTTAAAAGATGGACAAATTCCAAACAAACAAACTGTTTAATTTTGCGGTGAGTGTTCCAGAGTTATACCCTTTTATGGTTTAGTAACTCATTGTATGCAACTGATAATATTATAAACTGTTTGCCACTTTTGCATCGGATTTGCTTTAAACATTAAAAACTCAACTTGAGAGACCTCTAAACCCCTTCTGAAAAAAATCTCCAAAATATTTATCCCAATAAGCTTTCCAATACAGCTCGAGCAAAAACAAATTGTTATCGATTCATTCACTTGTTTTGTGAAAAATTTAGGGTGAGGAGTGATAAATCAGAAGTATTTTAGTGAACTGATAGTAATACAAAACATAACAATAACATAAAAAAATGGTTTTCCGTTACATCCCATGAAGGGATTAGGGAGAGCTTCCCACAAGCAGTGAGCTGTGCACGTTCTAGTTTTTTTTTTAACTGACTGATTGGGACCAACAGTTTTACACCGATTCCGAACGGTATTTTGAGAAGCTTTTTCATGGCTAACCCACTACCATTGCACCACCGAATAATATACAAATTTATTTTTAGACCTCTGTGATTTTTCTTTGAGTGACTTCATTACTCTGGTAAGAGTGGACTGCTGCATATTCCAAATACATTCCCATGTACAATAACGCGAACAATATTAATTACAATGACATGTATGCACTATAAAGAAATCTAATGTTCATCATAAATATTGGTCGGGATAAAAGAAAAATTAAAAAAGAAAAACAAATCACTTCAGTGTTTGAAGTTGTTGTGAAAATATATGTCACCAGTGTTATTTTTCATCTTTTTAATTTGTTTTATGTTCCACTCATTTCTCATTCTCCGTCTTTCTTGTCACTGGCCCAGTGTATTCGTTTGCTGAAAACGGTTTTTCTTTTTTCCTTGACTGTTCTCGTATCGACTTCTATGAAACCGACTGGAATCTGTATCTGTGTTTCTAGCCTTGAACTTAATTTGAAACGGAACCGTATCTAAACCGGATTACTTTACAGTTTACTTTCTTTTTGTCCCCCATAGACGGTGTTGTTGTGCTTTGTGGTTGTTGTCGCAAAGAGTTGCCCCCAACTTATATAACTAAATCGGGCAGGTTGTTTAGAAACTGTTCGAGTTGGTGGACTTTGGTCTTCTGACCTTTTATGGTTAGCTTGATGGATAGAGTTTCATTGATGAAATGCAGCCAAAACAAAAACATCGATTAAGTAGACGGATTCCATTTCCATTAATAAAGCTATTTGTGCGAGGATGGCTACTTTAATTAAACCAAATATAGTTGTTAGAGAAGAAAAATGGCAAGATCCATAGGAATCTTAATAGGATCGAAAATATGATCAGTGATAATGCGTCCGACAAAGAAACATTAGACATATTATTATTACATTATCACATTACATCCCATGAAGGGATAGGGGTAGCTTCTCACAATCACTGAGCTGTGCGCTTTCCAGTTTTCACTCACTGATTGGGACCTACAGTTTTACACCGGTACCGAACAGTTACACACATACTGAAATATTCCATTAAGTAAACATGCGGGAATTGTTTGTATACGAACAAGGGTTTTAGTCCCACGCTCACTACGTTTCATTTCCTTTGACGACGACCCGACCACCAACACGCTGAGTGACAGCCACACTTTCGAACAATAAGCTATTACCAATTCTGCGCCAGTGGTGAACTGTATGTTACAATTAGGTTAAATGCAAATAAAGGAAAAGGGTACAACCATGTTCTCATTATTCATGCCATAAAACAATCAGGCCATCCAGGTCACCAATGAATCGCCTTCAAAATTACTTTGATCCACTGGAATTGTTCGTTGCCTTTACGAATATTTTCATCAAACGTTTTGTCAGATTCATTGACGCAGCGAAATTGGTAGTGTTTATGCTTGAAGGCTTCTTTCGAAACATTAAATACTTGTTTATTCCACCATTCACAGCAATCGATGACACTTTCTCGGTTGAGCGAAAGTATGCAACGCTGAATCTACGTGCATTAAACTCGAGTCTTTTCGATTAACCCCACTCACAAACCAAATGTATATCTTGACGAAGTGACTAGTTCGTAACCTGTCGCATTTCTTGCTAGAAAGACTAGGCCGATGATCAACCGAATACGAATGGCATACATTACTGTCGTCGGGAAAGAATATGTAGGATTAGAAGTCCGACCAAGTAGGTCGTTGTTGAAAATTAGAAAGACGTAAGAAGAGAGGAGAGAAGATTGTAATACCCCCGCAAAAATTTTATACTCATCGGATGAGATGCCATCTATAGCAATATGTATAGAACGATCGGTGCGAAACCTCGAAATAAATCGAGAGAAGTTACTACCCAAGTTAATATCTTTAATCATTGATATACAAGTGTCGCGACAGACTTGAGCAAATGCCTAGGAACTATCCATAGCCACAGACTTACGCTCAGCCAGTCTATGTATGGCACGACTCTATTGCAGATAAGTAGTAGACCGGTTTCTGTTGAAGTCATACTGTCAATCAGTAAGTTGGCCGTTGAATTCGGTGGTGCAATGGTTAGTGTACGCGGTTCTTGTATATGAGATCGGGGGTTCGATCCTTACTCAGACCACCTTACATTTATTTCGACGGCGGTCACCTCGCTTAGCGATGGCGACACTATCGAGTACTTAGCCATGGAAAGGCTTCTCAAAGTACCGTTCGGAACCGGTGTAAAACTATAGGTACCAATCAGTGAGTGTAAAACTGGAAAGCGCACATCTAACTGATTTTGAGAAGCTCTCCCCAATTCCTTCATGGGATGTTATGGCACACCATTTTTTTGTAGTTAATCATGGCCTCCATAACTTGGAGCATGGAGCATATTACCATTGGTCCGTAGTTTTCGGGGTTATTAGCTTCACCTTTTTAGGGATCGCGAAGTCCATTACGAGGAAGCGTCGGGGAGCACGTTTTTAAAACAACTTCACAAGTTCACTTTTAACTTTACGTGTTCGATAAAGTGGGGATTGCTTTCTGTCAAAGAAGAGTTATTTGTAAAGATTTCATCCAACAGGTTAGCTTTATCAACCGGGTTAGTAAATAAGAGTGGGGCAAATACCATCATCTGCTTTTCTGTGGCTACAACAGCTGTATTCCAAACCGGCGCTACAGTCGTTTGGTAACAACTGTTGCACCATTTGAATTTTGTATGGGAACATTTTCAAGTCCAATGTCAAACAGCGGCCCAGGGAACGCCGCGAATTGTGTAACTGCTGAGCAGGTTCTCCTGTGGATTTTCACTCACTGCTTCGATGTTTTCTGCGGAACGGCCTGTTCGACGCCTACCGGGGCTTCGACTATCCCGTTTTGTGCCACTATATTCAAATCGGGAAGCCAGACGTGTAATTGTTTGGTCTGTGTACGTTGGGTATATTTTCGAACTAATTCAACTTGCGACAACATCACTGACGAATTATCGCACGCAAACATTGTAACAACTATCGCGTGTTCTTGAGGAATGTTAAAACCAAAGTGACATACGATTTGGTATTTGCAAAAATGGCAGCACTTTCAAATAGGGTGATGGTTATTGCCGCACCTGTATACGAAGATGATTTCTCCACTACTCTTTTAGTACAGAAACTCACTACGTCTTAATAAAGGGTGTCCCACTACGATTTAATTTTAAATTAAAACGCGTATTATTTGACCGAGTGGTGACATTTTTATTGTGATTACTAAGTATGGAATAAAATAAACGGTAAAAGGCCCCCGCGGCTGTGATCACAGGCCAATGGTATTTTCATGAATTTTCGATAACATTTCGACAAAGATGTGACCCTATATTACCACTTTGGATTTGAGTTCAAAAATTGTTTGTGGTTAATTCGCATAGACCAGAGATTTCACAAAAAAAATCGTTTCCCCTTCCATCCCATGAAGAGATTGGGGAGAGCTTCTTACAACCAGTGAACGGTGTTCTTTATAGTTGTATACTCTCTATCTGGGACCTACAGTTCTACACCGGCTTCGAAGGGTGTTTTGGGAAGCCTTTTCATGGCTAAATACTCGATGGTGTCGCCATCACTAAGCGAGGTGACTCCCGTCGAAAGAAATGGAAGGTGGTCAGAGCAGTGACCGAAGAACCCACGTTCTCATTTACTAGAGTCACCTACACTACCAGTGCACCACCGACGGCCATTTTACCAAACCCTAAAGAAATAACTCGCATGATCTTGGTGGCCTGTTAACATCGGAATTTCGGGAGATGATTCGGTCTGGAAATCGTAGCACCAATACATCGATTGGTGGTGCAGTCCTACTAAGACCACATGTCATTCAGCTGTCGTATAACGTTCAGTTGTGGCCACAAGAACTCCGGCATCATGATTCTGTATCGAATTTCATTCACAGTCACTGCATTTCCGGCCTCATTTTCATAGAAGTATGGCTCAATCACGCCGCCTGACCAAAATCCGCAGCAAACGGTAGCTCGTTGTTGTGGCATTTGTTACTCATGGTTCATGGAGAAATTTTTGAGCCACAAATTCGACAATTTTAATTGACGACGGTCCCATTTATATAAAAGTGCACCTGCACTTCACTTTGCTCTATCATCTATTGAACGAAATGCCGGTGCTGTGCCTGGTCTGGTGGTTTGATCTCCTGAGAGAGCTGGATCTTGTAGGGGTGAAGGTAGTGGTCTTCCGTCAATATTCGCAGAGTGGTGCTTCTGAAATTGTTGTGAACGATGCCGTATTGATGTTCCCAGGGTTTCGGGGATACTTTCGTTTGCAGCAGCAATGTTTTCAAGAGCGACCCATTTTCTTCAAATTGTTGTCACATTAGGTGAACTTCCGCGACCGAAAATTCCGCGAAATGTACGAGCGATTTCAGCGTAAAGGCTGGGTGTCGCATACAGCTGAAACTCAAACTGAAACTGAAACTGAATTTTTTTCACTTTCGGTTCATGCTTTTTCAGTTCTGAAACAGCAACTGAATGTTGCGTGGGTTGCAACATACAGCTGAAACTGAATCAAAGGCAAATGTCATATTCGGCGTTGTTTACGTTTTTTTCAATTAATTCACACGCGCAATTTAAATTTCACGAAAAATGCAAAGTAAATATTCATTAAATGCGTTTAATTATGCCAATGCGATGTTCGAACACGTTGTTTGCATTGCTGTCCTTCTTTTGAAATTGAAAACTAAAATGAAAAGTCCACATAGAATTTACAAACGACGTGATTCAGAAGGCGTAATGAACATTTTGGTGGACAGGTATCTGATGGACGACGATACCACATTTTCGTGTGAGTCCGTTGCTTTTTGCCGAAATTGTGAAAGCACTGAAACAAGATCTGGATGGGACTGTCACGACTTGGAATCGGAACCCAATGAGTGCACATCAAAAAATATGCATCATGTTGCGCTACTTGGCCACCGGTGAAACATTTCGATCTCTAGCTTTTCAATATCGTGTGCACCGTTCAACCATTGGACGGATTATGGACAAATGTTTTGATGTAATTATTAAAAATTTCTTGGAGAAAGCAATTCCGATTCCAACGACTGCATCATTGCAACAAAATATCAAGAATTTTTTTGCAAACTGGAATTTCCCGAATTGTGTTGGTGCTATAGATGGGAAGCACATTAGAATCAAATGTCCACCGAGAGCCGGCTCATCGTTCTTTAATTATAAAGACTTTCTCTCCATCGTTCTCTTGGCGATCGTCGATGCCAATTATAAATTTGTGGCAGTGGATATTGGTTCATATGGGAGAAAACTCACTATCAACATACAGTTCATTCGCCAACTCAAGCCACAGCCGGTTCTTCAATTCTGCATCACGAAATGCTTTGTGTCGCACATTGAACAAAAAAAAAAATAAATAAATGGTTTCCAATTGCATCCCATGAAGGGACCGGGGAGAACTTCTCACAATCACTGAGCTGTGCGCTTTCCAGTTTTTACTCACTGATTGGGACCTACAGTTTTACACCGATTCCGAACGGTATTTTGAGAAGCTTTTTCATGGCTATATACTCGATAGTGTCGCCGTCACTATGCGAGGTGACCGCCGCCGAAAGAAATTTTTTTTTGAAGGTGGTCAGATCAGTGTTCGAACCCAAGATCTCATGTACAAGAGCCGCGCACACTAACCATTGCACCACCGACGGCCACGAATTGAACAAAACTTCGTTGTTTTTCACGAAGTCTACGATTTTTTCTTCTTCTTCGAGGGTAAATTTTAAATTGTTTCCCATGTTGTTGCGATAAAATTAATTTTTCACAATTAAAAAAGAAACAACGCGTGTGACAGTATCGACAGCTGTCGAATTTGACATGTCAAAAATCAAGTAAGTCAAAAGTACTTTTTTTCAGTTCCGTTGCTAATGT
The DNA here is from genome assembly GCA_963931995.1 of Phaonia tiefii. Classification (NCBI taxonomy): domain Eukaryota; kingdom Metazoa; phylum Arthropoda; class Insecta; order Diptera; family Muscidae; genus Phaonia; species Phaonia tiefii. Next base: position 117,218,093 of record OZ008370.1, on the reverse strand, counting down.
ACTGAATTCGGTTCCAGTCACCAGCGACTGAAAAATCGGATTCAGCTGCTGAATTCAGCTGCTATTCTGTTTCAGTCACAAATGTATGGAATTCAGTTTCAGTTTCAGTTTCAGCTGTATGCGACACCCAGCCTTAACTGTCCACATTTTTGTAACGGGTTTTCACAATGATAAAGCGTTTTTTCTTTGTGCATTCGGAACCATTATAGATGACAGCTGTCAAATTTCAAAGCTGTCACTTGTACAGAAAAAATTACAAAAAAATTAAAATCGTTCGCTTGTTTTGGGAGACTTATTACTTTATGAAGACCCTTTTATGAAATTATAATTGGCATATAATATATTTACATATAATAATTTGTCCCACGTATGATAAACACTAACATTCATCCCTTATCTTTTCTTGTCGCTTTCCATTTCGGCGAAAAACTTAAAAAACTTTTTGTAATTTGTTGGTTCCACTGTATTTTTGCTGTACATGTATTTATCCATAGTTGCAACAAAAAGTGCTAAGTGAATTTAGGGAGTAACTACAGAGTTGGATGCGATAGTGTCATTGACTACTTAAATCAGTTTCGTCTCATAAATGATTGTTGCGTTGCAACAATTTGTTCGTGACGGTAACTTCCAATGCTAGCAAAAATCCCAGAATATTTAACTTATATATTGAAAAACAATGAACCAAATCAAAAACCAATAGATTAAATCGCAACCAATCGAATTTTCTAATCGGCCTCTTTACGGTTGTTGTCGTCAATACAAAACGACTTCGTTTTGTGTCGACGGATGAAAGTTTGTATTCGGGTACTCAAATTTCAAGTTTTACATGATAAAATTTTGAAATTTTAACTCCCGTTATTTCGAAGCAGATGGCCTATTTGGCATTTATGAAGTCCCAGATTACTAGTTAAAGGGTAAAAATTTTCGAAATGGGTCGTTTTCGCTTGAAGAAAATTGTGAAATATTAAAAAATGTCTTCCAAACTGAAACAGTAAGAAATGTACGAAATGAATTCGATATAAATAGAGTGCCATCATATGTGGATCTACTTGTAAAGCGAGTTCTTTAGTCCGGGTCCCTATTGGATAAAACATGTACATGTTCGTAAAGTGCGTTCAGTGAAAAATATTTCCGCTGTAGCTGAAAGGGTACACGAACAGCCATCAACATCAACTCGCCACCGTTCGCAGAAATTGAAAATTTCTCGCACTTGCTTTACGCAACATTTTGCATTATCACCTCGGTACGAAGACTTATATAAAGTGCTATTGGAACTGAAGCCGCGTGACCATCCGATGCGTTTCCGCTTCGCTGAATGGGCTGAAGATCGCTTGGCTGAATATGAGCATTTTTTACCGAAATTTCATCTTTCCGAATAAGCTCGTTTTCACCTCGGGGGCTACGTTCACAAACAAAATTGCCGCATTTTAGGTTCGAAACATCCGCACGTTGTCAAGGAGAAACCAATGCATCCACAACGAGTGACTATTTGGTGCGGATTTTGACATGGTGGCATCAAATGACGCCATTACCGTCAATGGCGAGCGTTGTCGTGCCATGCTCAGCGATTTTTCGTTCACAAAAGTTGAAGAGGATGACATGGACGTAGTATATTTTCAACAGGACGGCGCTACGTGCCACACATCAAGCGTTATAATCAATATTTTTCGCACTGTGTTCGAAAACCGCATAATCAGCCGAAACTCGGAAATCCATTGGCCGCATCTCAGCAGCGATTTGACTCGATTACACTATTACTTCTGGGACGCCGTGAAAGATAAGTGTCACGCAAACAATCCCGAGTCCATTGAGGCCTTAAAATTCGAAATCGACGCTGTCGTTCACGATGTAGAGGCCCAACCAATCGAAAATGTACTGAAAAATTGGGTAGATTGAAAGAGGTACTATAAAGCAAGTCGTTGAAGCCATTTGAACTATGTTGCGTTTCATTCATAAATGATAGGCCTTAAATACCAATAAACTCATAATTTTGAAGAAATGTCTGTTAGTATATTTTTTTTAAATCGAAACTAAATTCCAAAATGTACATGACCCACCGTATATTTGTTATTATAAATACTTTGTAAGTAGAATTGACGTTAGTTTTGAATTTGAAATACATATTTCTGTCGATACCGTTTTTGATAACGACTTGAATAAAATCTGCAAGAACATTTGTTTTTTACTTATTTTTGAATTGTATATTAGCAAAATTTAAGATGTGGAGTGTGCAGCTTTAAAAGAGGAGTGGTACAAAAGAGCCCCAGAGCAGGATCCTCGTTATGCGTACGGCGATGGTCGTCCTTGTTAAATATGCAAATGCATTATTTAATTTATTGCCCTTTGGTTTTTTAATGTTTTATTGTTATTCTAATGACCTTAGTTATAGCTAACACCAAAGCACTTGTTGTGGAAATTAAAAAAAATTGGATTAAAAAAAGCTTCAAAACAGAGAATAATATTGACCTCAACACTAATATGTCACAGCTAAATAAATTGATGTTGCTCAATGTTTTACGTGCGAACGAATCCCTTATAAAAATGCCTTCCAAATATCGAGGAAACATTTCCGCCAGTGCAGTTCTATGTTTTTTTACACGAAATATATATACGAAAATGTAACGACCAATCAATTTGTAGGAAGATATGATCAATATTGCCAATTCTCCTTCAATATACCAAAAATAATACGGATTTTCAGAAAGAAAATATAGACGTCGACGCTGATATGTTGCTGGCCAACTTCGCAGCGAAACATATTGATGTTGCTTAATGTTTCACTTGCATAGTCGGAAATTCTCATTAAAAAAGGAGTTTCGTTTACATTTAGTTTGATGAATATTTCAACAGTATAATTCCAAATCATACGGTTTGCCAGGAATCATAATGCCTCGTTTCCACTACAGAATTATTCGTAATTCGCTCTCTCATTCGTAATTCAATCTCCAATTACAAACCGAATTACGTAATTCACCATACACAATTTTGAGAGCGAATTACCTTGTTTTGTAGGTAATTCAGTTTGAATTACTTTATGAATTACGAACAAATCATTGCCTTCACTAATTTTTATCGAAAGTTTATCGAAACAGCGGCCAAAAAAAATAAAAGCAAAGTAAAAGCCATTAAACAATATACAATGGATGCAAAAAAGTAAATTATTAAAAAAAAATTGTGATGACCAGAAAACTATTGGCCACTGCGAAGTTAATGAAGGAGACGAAATTAAATAAAGAAAGGTAGATGGATATCCACAAATATTTTCTTTAATATGTACTCACTTTTTGTTGTTCCCATTCTCAAAATTATTGAAACAAAACAAAAAAGTAAACAACTGTCAGATCGAATTACGTATGTGTAGTGGAAACGGGGTAATTCGGAATAGTAATTCAAAAAGCGAATTAAGTAATTGGGGCTGTAGTGGGAACATGGCATAAAGATGAATATTGCAAAATTTCTTACAAAAAGTTATATATCTATATTAATAAAATAGAAACGTACCAGTAAAAATGGCAAATAAATAAAAATCATCAATGAAAATGAAAAATGAGAAAAATTTTAATTTGTCGAAAAATTTGATTTTTTGTCTTAAAAATATATTAAGAAAATATTGCAGTCAACCTTTATTTGTTGCTGACCAATAACGTTACAAAAAACTATTAGCAGAAAAAACTATTTCGAGTTAACGAACCTGGCTTAAACGAATATTTTTATTGCAGAGAGTTCTAACCTATCTCGGATTTATCGATAGTCGATATGTCAACATTCAAACACTTATCAAACAAACAATGGTTTTCGTACAACATAACTTTGGCATAACAACCCTGTCATTAATTTTACTTACAAAATTTTCGCAGAGCTGAGTACCAACCAAATGAAAAGTGAGCGAAATGTTCGGCTACCGAAAATTTAATTTTTGTACACGTACTTCTTATGAGAACGAGAATTTAAGAGTTTAACAGCAGCAAAAATTGTACTGAAAAGTTGTCATATTTGAAGTACTTCCGTCAATTGCAGATTCGCAGAACATTTGGCGGTGGTATTCACTCCTAACGAAACTGGTCCCAACAATATCTCTATGCAATCACAAATATCCAACTTCATAAATCAGACTCACCAACTTGATTTGCCTATTATAAAATTCTCCAAATCTGAGGTAAAATAAGTTATACGAAAACTTAAACCTAATAAGGCTCCAGGTTATGATCTCATTACTCCGAAAACTCTTAAAGAACTTCCTGAAGAATGTATCTCTCCCTCTCTTAAAATATATCTATAATGCTTGTCTGTTACGCTGCTTTTTCCCATTTCAGTGGAAAGTGGCGGAAATCACAATGATACTTATACCGGGTAAAACTCCAGAACACGTGTCCTCATACCGTCCAATCAGTTTACTACCAATTCTTGGTAAAGTACTGGAGTCTCTCTTTCTAAACAGACTACTGCAAGTGATAGATACCCAAAATCTAATTCCAGACCATTAATTTGGGTTTAGGAAAAACCATGGTACAATTGAACAAGTCCACAGGCTTGTGGACACGATTAATCAGACCTTTGAAAATGAGCAGTACTGCACTGCAGCATTTATTGATGTCTCACAAGGGTTTGATAAAGTATGACATGATGGTTTACTATTCAAGCTAAAGAAAATGCTTCCTATAAACTATTATCTACTCCTCAATTCTTACATCCTAAATCGGTATTATTACGTTAAAGAAACAGACGAATTCAGCTCAGTCTATCAAACTCAAGCAGGTGTACCGCAAGGTAGCGTTCTGGGTCCGACTCTCTATCTGTTATTTACCTCAGATCTACCTCACACTGATGGTGTCGCAATTGGAACGTTTGCAGATGATACAACAGTATTGTCTGTAGATACTGATCCCAATAAAGTCAGTATCTCTCTTAAAAAATGTACCGACATCTCTTTCTGGCTAAATGACTGGAGAATCAAAGTCAATGAACTGAAATCAGTTAAAGTTACATTTACACTCAAACGTGATTCTTGTCCACCAATAACATTGAATCACACAGTAATGCCACAATCGGATGATATTAAATATCTCGGAATGCATCTCGATAAACGCCTGACATGGAAAAACACATTCAAACTAAACGGAAGGTTCTTGACATACGTCTCAATAAATTTAACGGTGACGCGTCATAACGCCCATGGACATAAAGCCCATGGGCGTTATGTCGCACCTAAAATGGACATAAAGCTTTGGCTTTGTGTCACACCGGTCATGGACTTTATGTCAATCTTAGGTGTGACATAACGTCCACGGACTTAATGGCCTTTTACGGAGTTTCGCCGAAAGGCCTGGCAGTAGTGAAACCTAGAATGGTCATAACGCCCACGGACTTTATGTCACACGGGTCATGGACTTTATGTCCATTTTAGGTGCGACATAACGCCCATGGGCTTTATGTCAATTTTAGGGCGTTATGACGCGTCACCAAATTTAACGCCCTCATTAACTATAGATCTCCACTCTCACTCGAAAATAAATTACTAATTTACAAATGTATAATCAAACCCATATGGACATACGGAATTCAGCTTTGGGGCACGGCCTCAAACTCCAATATAGAAATTTTGCAGCGGTTTCAATCAAAAACTCTTCGAAAGATCACAAACGCCCCATGGTATATAACCAACAATCAATTACACACTGACCTCCAACTTCCCACAGTAAAAGAAGAAATTAATTCCAGGATTCTCAGATACAAAACTCGAATCTATGCTCATCCAAATCCCTTAGCAGTAAATCTGATGGCAAATACCATAACATTCAGAAGGCTTAAGAGAACAGCTCCCCAGGATCTCTTAACATAAAGACGAACAGTTCTCACTACTAATCGTAAAATCAGTAGCAAATTTGTCAGCAGTTGAATACTTTCTGTAATTACTTATAAGATAAGATATAACATCTAGAATATAACGATCAGTGGATCATAACTATTCGATATACAAAATCGCCCCAAATAATGCTAAATATTATATATAAGGAAATAGATTGCATTAATAAAGTATACATGAATAAAAAAAAATTGCAAATTCGTATTCGACGTAGCAGTTCAATTATCACTACTTATTACCGAATAGTTGGGGTGAAAATTCTGGTGATTGCTATGTAATATGTTTACTGGGTCAGTATACACGTGCACTTGAATTTAAAGGGTACTTGCTTACATTCCAATAGTTACCATTCTCCCAGCCAGACATGCGGTCAATCATATAAGATACACTAATACTTGAATTCCAGGCTTTAAACGACTCCAAATTTCTCAATGAGGCTGTTTCAAGTGGTTTAGTCAGTCCGTTTGGGGTGAGGGTATAATTAACAATAATCACAACTAACCCGGAGCAGAAGTGGCGGTATAGTCAATGAGTATTGTTGGCATAAATAAACAAAATGTGAACAAAAGTGACCATAAATTATAACGCGAAAACGAACTTCACTGTATAAAACGCGTTTTCACAGTAGATGCGTGTGCCAATGGGAGGCATGTGCCGGTAATTCTAAAGACAACGACAACTCCAACTTAACAACTTGTTACTCACTTCATTTTGGGTTGGATTGGTCGTTGTGTTTGCCTGCCTGTTGATCGGTCGAGCAATCAGTTGTTTGCTTGTTTGGCCGGCAATTCACTTGAATGGGTCTCAAAATAGGGCAACCACTTTTTATGCTGGTCCATCCATGTTCATGATGTTCACGAGACGTTTGTCGCTCGCAACAACAAGCGGCACATGAATGCATGAATGGACTGTCTGTCCGTGTGGCAGCAGAAGAAACCGACAGTTTTAAAATATTATGCATTGGTGTCGCATGATCTGTGTTGGAGAGTGTAGTGTGTGGTGTGGACTCGCTGCTGCTACCGCTACCGCTGTGCAAGCGCGCACTGGTATGTTGGACTTGATCTGCAATTGTAGCAATGTTTCAATTTCAACATTGAAATATGGCACTTGATTATGCGGAGTTATTCCACAAAATGAGCGACAACGACAACATTTTGCGTCGCATGGTGTGGCAGTAGTAGGTAACTTTTACTGTTGTGTCTGTCTGTATGCCCGTCTTTCCTGGCTGGCGATGAGTCCGGTCCTCCTTTTTTGGTTAATTCGGCTTGTACTTTTTGGCGGAATAAAACTTGTTTGCGGAAACGAAATTTATATGCGAAATTTCTTTTCAAGACCACAACAGCAGTAACAACAACTAAGGAACGCTTAAGATCATGAACATTTTCACTTTTTTCAGGCACTTGCAGAGAGAAATTTCTTTTAGCTTTTTGATTTTTTTTCCTGTTATCTTCTTTATTCAGGACTAATTTAAGCGATAAGCGACGTATTAATTATCCACCATATCTTCTGTTGTACGCATTCCATATGCAGCTCACGTTCTTTCCCACGGTTCAAGTTTAAGGAAAGCGAAATGTCCGTTGGCTGTGAAGGATCGATCTGCGGTTAAGGTTGTGATTGTCGTGAATGAATTCTGGTTCAAATTAATTTTGTAATCACCAACCATATCTAAATTATAACAGCTATTTCAGTCGGGTGATCAGATCCAACCCTACTTTCACTCGCCTTACATTTCAGGGTAAGTTTTGGTTGGACGAGGAGTTTGCCCTATGTTCAGGTTACTCGTTAGCCAATACGTGAAGTGTAACCATAGTCAATTTTTAGACTAATAGCCTGTTTATGTAACTTAATTTTTGATCATTCGTACGCCAAATGACTAGCGAAGATAACTTTTGATTTTTGTACGCTTTGTTTTGAGTGAAACGAAAAGAGCTTTCGTTTTGCTTAAAAAATTTGGTTCAGCGAAATCAAACATGAACGTAACAAAACGTCAGATTAGACAATCAGAAAATATCAATCGTTTAGTTTGTTTAAAAATGTGTTTCTTTACGCATTTACAAGAAAATTAATTAAAATTGTTGTTTAATATGGAGATTTCTGACAAAAAAGTCGCTACATGTTCTCTCTACTTTTCTGTTCAACACAGAAAACCCAAATGCCACGGATGCAATCATTTTAAAAACACTTTAATTATCTCACTTCACTAACTTTAATTTTTCCCACTTTTCTTCTTGCAATTTGTTGTTTGTTTATTTTATTTTGTCTGCAATCAGCTGCTTCCAATTAGACAGCTGATAGAGCAGTGTTGCCTGCAGTTTGCTAAATTTTGGTATTTTCCCATAGAAAGAGCTTTTAAAATCAACAAGAATAACACATTGGCAACAATGTACTTTGACATAAGGGCAGCTAGTAAAATGAGCTTTCACTCCCGGACGAAAATGGAACAAAAACTCCAATATATAAACTTGATCGCCTGGGTAGCAATCGCACGTTTGCTTAACCCTTCTGCACAAATTGGGTCAAAATGACCCAATTTTGAAGAACAAACGGCTAAAATCATGTCTTACGATGGTTACACGGTTAGACAACTTTGTCATATCCTCAGTCAGGGCCTTCTAATGGATTTTAAAGAAAAATTTTTTTGTGTGACTAGTTAATTTTTTTCCATTACATTTTAAATACTTTACCTACGCGTATACAATTTGTGGGTCATTTTGACCACCAATGCTCGCGAATGCCCTATGGTCCTTCTTCAAAAAGAGTTTCGGCAAAGATCCAGAAAGCTGTAGTAGCCGACACTCCCAGTTCATTGAAGATCATTCAATTTCAAGATTCTCCCTCATGCTTTTTGGGGAATTGGGAAAAAGACAAAGATGTTTTAGTTTGTCCACATACCAAAAACTCAAACATGCATTCAATCCGTTGCAATACATGCAAAAATTGTATGTATATGCAATCAACATTATGTGTATAAATATAAACGGTCAGAATTAATCTTCTTGTCATAAAATAAATTTTGAATCTGTATGTTTTATGTTCAAATAATAAAAAAAAATTTAGTTTACCGTTATACGGATGTGTTTTTGATATTGGGTCAAATTGACCAAACAAAAACGTTGGCTGAACAGGCTATAAGAAAAATAAAAGAATTGTCGTTTTAGAAAAAGAATGAAATATGTAATAAAGGGGGAGCCATGTACAATTTGGTATTTAATTTCGCTTTTTTTCGAAATTTTTTCAAAATCATAAATTTATTTTTGAATGAAACACAACATCGTTCAAATGGCTTCCACAACTTGCTTTATAGTACCGCATTCGATCTACTCAATTTTCAGTACATTTACATATCGCACCCGTTCAACAATACTGTATTAACTCAAAAACTTCATAGTGTTCAGGAGAGACAAAAAACTGTTTTCTTAATGCTTAAGGAATTTTCCATTAACAAAAGTTAGGCAATATTTAGAAACCCCATCAATTATTGTATTGCACCACATAACCTTTTTATTTGTTTATTGTTTGCAGATAGTGTTATGTATTGTTTTTTGCCAACAAGATAAAATAAAAAAATTTTGAGTTGAGATACAGTATTGTTGAACGGGTGCGATATGTGTTTTAAGCCCTCAATGAACTCGGGAATGTTTGCGTAACACTTATCATTCACGGCGCTCCAGAGATAATAGTCTAATGGGGTCAAATCGCAGCTACGAGGCGGCCAATGGACTGATTATGCGGTTTTCGAACACATTGAGCAAAAGATAGATTGTAACGACGGCTTTGTAGCACGTAGCACTGTTGAAACCACAAAAACCGTACAAAACAGTCGACTACGTGTGGATTTTCCGAGCACCAAATTTGACAATTTCGTTTACTAACGTAGCCGCCAAGGGTGCAATTTAAGCTTAATCGATAAATATGATTTCTCGGCAAAAATTCTCATCTGAAAGCCCATCGAATGGTCACAAGTCCTCAGTTCTTGGACTAATTGGACTTTATAAGCCATCATACCTACACTGAAAGAAAATCTTTATATCGTGTCGATGATAAATGTTCATCAATTGTTTTTATTGAATTAATGATAAATTTCACCAATCCAATGAAAAAGTTATTCACTTTGAAGATTGTACGTTTAAGCTTCACTGAATTAATGATTTTTTTACATCAATCTTCATCACTGATATTTGGAATTTGGAATAAATATAGACATATTATTGAAAAATATAGAGAAACAATGTAGTAGAAAATTGAAAATAAATATTTTTTAAATTTTTTTATGTGGTCTCCCTTTGCTTGTGGATCTTCTACGACGAAAATTTGGCTTCATTGACAAACAATTTTTATAAAAATGATGACCAATTTACAGCAAATAGTTGACCAACGTACATCAAATTGATGACAACCTTACATCTAATTGACGAAAACTTTACAGCGAATTAATGAACAATTTACATCAAAATGGTGAACAATTTATTTCAACTTGATGACAAACCTACATCAAATTGGAGAAAAATGTATATCAACTTGATGTAACATTGCCGTTGAATCAACGTAAACTATTGATGAAACATGAATGGAAGATTGATGAAATGTACGTCGTAGATTGGAAAAAGAGGAAATGTTTGAATTCACAAATTTGATGAAGATATTTCGTTCAGTCTAGGTCTTTAAGCAAAATTCTGCGCAAAGTAGTGTGGAAATTTTTCAAAATGTTCCGCTCTACACTGGCAATATTTTCCACTGAACGCACCCAACGAGCACGTACACGAGTTCTTCTGTACAATAAGGACCGGGATTGATGAACTCGGTTCTCAAATTGATCCACAAACTGCATTTATGCACTCTTTCTATTGAATTTATTTCGTAGATTTCTTACAGTTTAAGATTAAGTTGAAGAGTTGAAGAAAATTAACCCATTTCTAACCTTTATCTAATGATCTGTCATCATGATCATGAATGCCAAATTGACCATCTGCTTCGAAATGACGGGAGGTTTAAATTCAAAAATTGTACATGGCTTACCCTTTATATCCTCTTTCTTTGACGGCGACCCGCCCACTCAAACGAAATCCATTTTGTGAATAAGGAAGGCGGAAAAACCTTTATCGATGAATCTTCTCCCAACTAACGTGTGATATGAAATTTTTGAAGAATTCCCTCTCCTTTCACAGGTTCAACGAAATCCTTTACGAATTCTTTCCCATGTAACGAAGTGCAACCATAGATGGTAATAGAAAAACGACAAAAGGAAAATATAACCTAATTTATCACCTGTATCATCAGACGCTCTGGATTCGTGGGAATTTCCCGACTCTGGCGCTCGGAATCTTTTAAATTGTGGAGAAAACTATATTTCTGGAACAAATTTAGCAAGAATAATGTAATGATTGAGTGCACAAATATTTTGTCCAGTTTTTAAGTGGGTAGTTAACTATCGTATTACTTAATCGTAACTGAAAGACAATTGCATGTACATTTTGTATTTTGTTTTCAGTGGCAAGTTAAAGTAAGCGGCCATATTGTTAACGATTATGGCAACCCTTGCATTCTTATTGAAAAAACATCTGTTTTGGGGTAAATAATAAAACAAAAAAGAGGAACAACCAAATGGAATTATGTAAAATAAGAAACAAATTCATAAAATCGAAGTCATTTTAATAAAAATGTATAAAAAACTATGAAGGCTAAACACTTTAATGCTCTTAGCACAAAGTATGTTCACAAATACTCAAACAGAAACATGTATTTTGTACAATCTTACATTTCTCATATTACCTATACGTACTGTGATTGTCAAAATCATGTGGTTCTGACTACAAGTTAACCAACCAACATTGGGTGGTTAAATCATTGTTAACCATTGAGTGAAAAATACGATTTGATGATTAACCACAATTTAACTAAGACACGAAAAACTGGTCATTAGAAATTCAACAATTTTGAATGTGTATGTTTCTGTTTAAATTCAAGTAACAAAGTTGTTTGAAGTTCAAATTATTCTCATGCTATTTTTTGGTCAAAATTTACAAAACCCCAATTAGAAAAAATACTTGTTATTAATGTTCTACATAATTCCTGAGTTTTAATAATGGTTATCCAGAATTCTGCCATTCGACATTTGGCAACCCTACCTATAATCGTTTCCCTTATGCCGCTAAATTTACAATTGCTTCATTCCATGCTCTGCGATGACTGACTGTAACACCCTGATGAATCGTCGTAATAAATACCATAGAGTAAATAAGTGTCTCATCTTATATTTCATTTTACACTATTCATTTCATTTCATTTGTTCAGTCTATGGACAATAGTTCCCTACAGACTAACAGCTTAAAGTGTAAACAGTTAGTTAATTAAATTATTAAGAAGTAGTTTAAACTTATTGATAGGAATAGTAAAATTTAATGAGTTACATAATGAATAATACAAGATCGTGAAATGAATGGTTTAATTTAAAGCATAATTAGAAGTATGAATACCAATATGAAAAGGACAGTAATGACGAAGTGAACTGTACAAAAGATAGACAATCAGCACAATCCACAGAATTATTCAAAATACGATGAAGAATCATTAAAGAGCTAATATCTCTCCTAGATTTTAAAGACTTCAAGGATATGAGCAATCATCTACTCTCATAAGATTGAAGTGAACCAGGAAAGTTTAAAGAGATTAATGCAAATTTAGTAAAATACTTTTGAATCTTTTCAATACCATTTATGTGGATAGAAGCTGTTGGGCTCCATAAAACGAAGTATATTCCAACTTAGAGCGTGATAATACGAAAAATCAATCTTTTTTACGTAATGATCTGTAAACTGAACAGAATTTCTGCGAAGGAAGTACATCGAGGAGTACGCTCTGGGAATAATATAATCAAGGTTTGGTGTAAATGTAAACTTAACATCAAAAATAACCCCGAAATTACGAATTTCCAAAACCGACTCTAAAATGCGGTTAAATATTTTATATTAAGACATAATTACGTAGCGACATTTATGAAACGAAACATGAAAGCATTTAGACTGAATAATAGGTAGCCCATTATACTGTGAGACAAAAATAGACTTTTTTCAAAATGATGGGGTTCTGTCAACGGATTCTGGTAGAAAGGTCTAAAAAAAAATATACGTGTATCGGTGTTTTGCCAGATCTGATCAGAATTTTTTTTAGGGCGGGTCAAAGTTTCCGCCCCTCGGAACTTTCCTGCAACATATCGGAATGCAAAATTGCGTGTTCCTTACTTCTGAGGTACAAAATATGTTCAGAAGTTTTATAGAAAAGATTCAGATAAACATTTTTGTGGAAAAATTAACCCTCTAACTGTCACGTATAACCATAATTTTTACTTTGTTTTGAAAACTTGCAATAAACTGCTTCAAAATGACGGGGGCGTGGTCAAAATGTTCTACAAAAATGATCACCATAAAATTTCACTATATGTGTCCGAACACTCCAAAACAAAAATCTTAGCCCAAGTGCTAGATAAAGGATGAAATATGACCAAATTCATTATATTATGTGGACTATATTTAATGGAAACAGCAAAATGACAAATTTAATTATTAACGCTTAGAAGGCAGTTAGTTTTTGCTTGTAATCTACCACTTGGGCTAAGATTTGTGTTTTGGAGTGTTCGGACACATACAGTGAAATTTTATGGCGATCATTTTTGTACAACATTTTGACCACGCCCCCCGTCATTTTGGAGCAGTTTTTTGCGAGTTTTTAAAAAAAGAGTAATAATTATGGTTATACGTGACAGTTACAGGGTTAATTTGTTCCACAAAAATGTTTATCTGAATCTTTTCTATTAAACTTCTGAACATATTTTGTACCTCAGAAGTAACGATCACACAATTTTGCATGTCGATATGTTGCAGGAAAGTTCCTAGGGGCGGAAACTTTGACCCGCCCTAAAAAAATTCTGATCAGATCTGGCAAAACACCGATACACGTATATTTTTTTCCGTTGACAGAACCCCATCATTTGTTTTGGTGTCGCACAGTGTTATTAGCCGACCATGTACCACATCTATCCATATCCTCTTGCTGCAATTTCGAATCATTAAGGAACGGCTAAGAATATTTTTAGACCACCGCGTACATAAGATGCCTAGCATTAACAAAACAAGAAGCAGTGTCGTTTACAAACAAATTAAATAAAAGAGGTCCCAACACACTCCCTTGTGGAACCCCAGATGTAGGGACATACTCATCTCAAAATACTCCTTCAATACAAACAACAAACTTCTATTCATTAAATAGAAACGGAACCAATTTAAAATAATAGAATGAAGTCCAATCTTAGACAACTTATATATTACCAAGTTATGAGGAACTTTATCAAAGGCATTTGACATGTCAGTGTAAACTTCATCAACTTGGCAACCCTGTTCAAAATTATTAATAAAATACCGTGTGAAAACAGCCAAATTACTAGTAGTTGTTGGTCAACCCGAGACAAAGCCATGCTGAGCAGGATTAATATAAGGTTTCAGTGAGAAAAATAATTTATTATACAGGGCGATTCAGGAAGTTCCGGACAAATTTCGCCAGCGTATTCCTTGGCTCATTTCATGAAGAAAAGTGCACTAGGACCATGTCCGAAAATGCAAGGGTGAGAAATGGCAGCGGGTTCAAAATTTTCGGATTGGTGGTCGGAGGGTAGTAGGGTACAGTTCCTAACTTCTGAGCCAGTGGTCGGATTTTTATGTTTTTGGGCTTGTTGGAAAGGTCTTTAAGAGGCCTTTCAGAATCAATAACATGGAACTTATGTAGTAATGAATGTCTGCTAATTCTTCGTTTGAATAAGTTGCCATTTTTACTAATTCAAAACACAACGTACTCGAAACTGTTGCTGCAGCAGAGATTAGCGTAAACTTTTACTTTTTTGTCGTTATTCACTTTTAAAAAACCGGACAAAAATCAGTCGTACTTTTCGCGTTCGTAGACACTTGTTGAATAACAAAAATCTATCAATGAATATCTATAAATACTACATAAAATCTTAAACGTGTTATTTTACAAAAACAAATAAATGTGTTCTGTTATTTCGCTTCCAAAACGAAAACAAACATTTTTGCATGTCAGTAAAATGGTCATAACTTTGGAACGGTAAGACCTCTGGGCTTCGTTTAGGTCATTTTGGAAAGGTAAGAGGTATGGCTATCTTTCAACAGACATAAGTTACCTGCCATCTGGCTGAGCAAATTGAGGTTATGTGAATTTTTTTTCCATTTTTTTTCTCCGTAAGCTCTGTATCTCGGCGATTTGACTTTTTCTACTTTTTGATTCAGAAAGGCCTCTTAAAGACCTTTCCCACAAGCTCAAAAACAAAAAATTCCGAAAATGTTGAACCCGCTGCCATTTCGCACCCTTGCATTTTTGGACATGGTCCTAGGGGACTTTTCTTCATGAAATGAGCCAAGGAATACGCTGGAGAAATTTGTCCGGAACTTCCTGAATCACCGTATTCGAAAAGTTTAGCAATGTTTGACAGTTTCGAAATTGACCTGTAATTCGAAACATAATTTTTATTGCCAGATTTATAAACAGAAATTACAGTTGTGGTCTTCCATTGCTGAATAAAATATCCAGCAGAAAGTGACTTGGAGAATAACATTTTTAATGGCATCAATAATGACGAAAGACATTTTTTAAGTAAAAATTAAAAAAACACCATCTAAATCAATTTTATAGGTACAAGAAAGTTTATTTAGAATTTGATAAAGCACCATTGAAAGGTAGGTGCCATAGAGACAAGTTCGACGTAAACTGACTTACACCAGTTTGTACTATAACACACAGTGTTACATTTTTTGTGATTATATTTTTTTTTAATGTTTGAATTTATTTTTCTGACATATTTTGTTAGTTTTACGTGATAATGTATGATATGTAATGTATGGATTCGGATAAAGGTCTTGGAGTGAACCCAACTAAAGCCCCATATTCCGTTCTTGTGAAATATCCGTAAGAAATTTTGTCATTTATCTTCAAACGGAAAATTTTGTGGCCGATAGTTACCAACCACCTTTGAATTACCTTGCAAATATTTAATTTATAAATTAATTTTATGGCCGTCGTTGGTGCAATGGTAGTGTGCGAGGCTCTTGTGAATGAGAACGTGAGTTCGATCCCTGCTCTGACCACCTTAAATTTCTGTCGACGGCGGTCACCTCGTTTAGTGGCGGCAACGCTATCGAGTACTTAGCCATGAAAAAGCTTCTCAAAATACCGTTCGGAATCGGCGTAAAATTGTAGGTCCCAATCAGTGAATGTAAAACTAGAACGCCCACATCTCACTGGTTTGTGAGAAGCTCTCCCTAGTCCCTTCATGGGATGTAACAGGAAACCATTTATTTTTTATTTATTTATAATTCCTCTACAAACTCCATTTTATTGTTAACGCATGTGGTGTTGCTTTTGGTTGTTATAATTATCGGAATGTCAAAATTCCTGTCCCAAACAATTGTTTTCGTACGAAATAACTTTGACGTAAAAACCCTGTGCTTGATTTTGCCTACGAAATTTTTGCAAAGAGCTGAGTACCAAGCAAATGAAAAGTATGCGAAGTTTTCGGTTTATAAAATGTTCATTATTTTTTATACACGTACTTTTTTGGCAACGAAAATTGCATAAAAACTGAATACAGGGCTTAAGACAGAACCGGTTATTTTCAGCAAGAGGTATATGGTATCTACTGTTGTACCCGTCTCCTTAGCACAAAATACTTATATACTTATTTGGTCTCAGACAACCCCGGGGGGTCAGGGACCTTACAAAACGAAGATAACATATTTCGCCAACCAGTTCAATCCTTCGCTCTATCTCCCCAGTTGGCAATACCAAGTGTACGCAGGGATTCGTCAACCTGATCCCTCCAGCGGAGTCTTGGTCTTCCTATTTTTCGTCTTTCTCGGTTTCGAAAACCCTTCATGCCGGTTTTTCTTCATCCATTCTACTGACATGGCCTAACCAGCGCAATCACGTTATTTTGCTCCGCTTAACAATGTGAATGTCAGGATAAAGCTCATACAGCTCTTGATCTATGCGTCGCCGATACTCGCCGTTGTGCACTATAGGGCCATACATTTTTCGCAGTATTTTGCTCTTGAAGACTCCTACAGATGATTCGTCTGCTTGCGATAGGAACCAGGATTCTGCGCCATAAAGCAAGACAGGTTGAATGAGAGTCTGGTACAGCTGGACTTTTGTCACTCGAGAGAGGGCTTTATCTCCAAAGTGCTTGCTTAGCCCAAAATAACATCTATTCGCAAGCACAATTCCCCGCTTGATCTCAAGGCTGAAGTTGTTGTCCCCGTTTACGACAGATCTGAGGTATATAAATTCATCCACTACCTCGAAGTTATAACGGTTATCAACGTTCACGCTTTGGTCTAATCGCGTGGAGGCCCTGTTCGTTGAAACTATTAATTTTGTCTTGTCCTCATTTGCCGTCAGACCCACTTTTGCCGACTCCTTCTCAATTCTCGAAAAAACCGCAGTAACTTCTCTAATTGTGCGCCCAATGATATCTATTTATATCATCAGCATACGCGAGCAGCATGTGACTTTTGCTGCTGATGGTTTTTTTCATGTTGACTGCAGCTTTTCTCATAATGATCTCCATTAAGATGTTAAAAAGATCGCATGATAGGGTGTCGCCTTGCCTGAGGCCTCGCTTAGTTTCGAAAGGTTCGGTAAGATCCTTACCAACTTTCACTGCGGATTTGGTGTTCGTCAAGGTCATCCTGCAAAGACGTATCAAAGACGTATGAGTTTTGCAGGAATACCAAGCTCACACATTGCTTCATAGAGTTTCTCCCGTATCGGACTATCGAAGGCCGCCTTATAATCGATAAATAGATGATAGGTGTCGATTTGTTTTTCATGTGTCGTCTCCAGGATTTGGCGTAGCGTGAAAATCTGGTCAGTTGTCGATTCTCCAGGCCTAAAGCCACACTGGTATGGTCAGCGATAATTGGTTTTAGTCCTTCGCACATTATACTCGACAGAACCTTATATGCTATGGATAAAAAGCTTATCCCACGGTAGTTGGCACAGATACTCGGGTCACCTTTTCCAAATATGGGACATAGTACACTGGAGTCTCAGTCGCCGGGCATGCATTCAGTTAACCAAATTTTGCTAATGAGCTGATGCATGCACCTTATCAGCTTATCGCCGCCAGCCTTCAACAGCTCCGCCGGTAATCCATCGGCTCCTGCGGCGTTGTTATTCTTAAGCCGGGCAATAACTGTTCTGACCTCGTCTTGGTTAGGAGAGGGCAATCGACGTCGTCGTCCATACTGTGATCGATTGTCCCATCGTCGTTAGATATCTCAGATACCAGTAGCACGGAGAAATGATCTCTCTATATTCCCAACATGCTCTGCACATCTGCGATAAGATTTCCGTCCTTGTCTTTACAGAAGGGGGCCCTGAACCATGTCCATTAGTTCCGTTTTTGACTTTTTGGTAGAATTTTCGGGCTTCGTTCTTCCTTCTGTATGTCTCAATTTTCTCACTCTCGCGCTTTCTCCACTGCCGTTTCTTACACCTAAAGAGACGGTTTACCACCTTCTTTCCTCCCTATACCGCTCAGTTGCAGCTCGCGTTGCAATTGACTGAAGCATTGTCATACGTGCAGCGTTCTTTTCGTCATTTGCAATGCGACACTGTTCATCGTACCATGGTTTATTGCGAAGCGGGTTTTCAAACCCAAGTACGGTTGTTGCGGTAGTTTTTAAAGAGTCGGAAATGGGTTTCCACTGCGCTTGAGGATCGTCATCGGGTGGCTGTGCCAAAAGTTGCGAGAGCGTCCTTGAGTAGGCTTTGGCTACCTCTGGTAATTGAAGCTTACCGATGCGTAGCTTTCTCTGCGTACGATTTTCGCTCTAGTTAATCTTGTGCGAACCTTTGTTGCTACCTGGTAGTGATTATAATCGATTTTAGCTCCTCTGATCACTCGTACGTCCATTACACTGAATGAGTGCCTTCCATCAATTACCACGTGATCAAGATCAATTTGGTTCTTCGTTCTTTGATCAGGGGATACCCAAGTAGTCTTGTCTTTATGTTGGAATCTTGTACCACTAATGACCATGATTCTTGCAGGTGTTATATTTGAAAGTCAATCAGTCTCATACCCTTGTCGGAACTGTCAGCATGTAGACTGAAAATTGCCAATAGTTGGATGAAACACATTCTCCCTGCCTACTTTGGCATTCAAATCTCCTAGTAAAATCTTAATGTCATACGTTTCATGTAGGCGCTCATATAATGTGTCTTTAGCATCATTATCTATCTTTCTCTTCTGTCGGGGCATGCACACAAGTTAGGGAAATATACAAATATTTCGCTTTTATGGGGATTGTGGCTATACGTTCACTCACAGGATTGAACCTAGAGTAGATGTCGCAGTCTTTTGTCAACTACAAATCCGCAACCAAATTCATGTCTTTTTGCTCATGGCAACGGATATTGGTACAGCCTGTTGAGAAGTTTGCGTGACCCCACCATTAATTTTCAAGGTCTGAGGAGAAAATATGGGCACAACAGTAAATGTCATGCTCTTAGTACTTATGAATACCAAGCTAAGATAGACCTTATATACTTATATACAGCCCTAATATCAAGCAGTTTATAAAAATCTATGGTATACACACACATGTAATTTATCAGATTCCATACGCTGCACTGCGCCGACTCCATTGGATTTTTCTGGGAGAAACAATAACAACGCATATCTCAGACAAAAGCTAAAAAAAATAAATATTTTCCCATTACATGCCGTGAAGGGATAGGGGAGAGCTCCTCACAATAATTGAGCTGTGCGTTTTCCAGTTTTCACTCAGTTTTACACCGGTTCCGAACAGTCTTTTGAGAAGCTATTTCATGGTTTATTACACTAGGTCACAAATAACAAAATTTTCTCTGTTATTTGTTTCTAGCATACTTTTTCTCATTGATTTTGACCTACTAAACACGAAAATGAGTTTTAAAAATTTTTCTGTTGATTGGTTTTCGAGATACAAATTTTTGAACTTTTTTTTTTAAATTTTTGGAGGTACACTTACAATTTTGAGCATATCTTTCGTCTTCTTTGACGTATTTGATCCTACTACTACTCAAATTAAAGCAAATTGAGCCGTCTACAACTCAATCTCAGAAAATTTTCAAATCGGGTGAGTAGTTTTGATGTTGGCGGCTTAAAAAGGTTAAAAAACTGCGTTTTTTTAGTAAAAATGTGGCAGAAAAATTCATATAAAAATTCATATAAAATATAAAACGCGATGCTAACAGCGATTTTGGTTTTTTTACGTATAGCTGGCATTTTTCCAAAGAAAATAAGCACTTACTTAACAAAATCTGACAACAAATGGCGGACTTATAATTTTTTTGGTAAAACACCGAAATTCCGCTATTTCACGATATTTTGATTTTCATTATTTGTACAGCTAACCTACTAGGAGGGATCGAAAAAGCAAGTTTTTTATAATCCTTTTGGAATAGAACGGAACAGTTGCTCCTATACATAAGTTACTTCTGTTCAAAATTTCACCACCCTGGGTTAATGTCTTCTGTTCTGGCAAGGGACGTGAAATTTCAAAAATTTAGTGAAATCAGCAATTTTTTTTTGGAATTTTTTTTCAAATGTCACAGCACTTAGCAGTTTTGATAAAATTTTTAAATTAATATTAATAACACAAATATTTCATAATTGTAAAAAACCTATTTACAATACCGTAGGGACGTTTCGTCGATGTTTTTAAGAAAATGGTATAATGAAAATGCAGAACATAGAAACACAGGTGCATTTTACGATACGAATTTTGGCAAACCCACTTTACATGTACAAAATTGTTTGGAAAAAACGTTTACGTAATTTTTATGATTCTCAGAATTAAAAAAAATAAGTAATACACAAATAGTTATTTAATTTTTATGATTGTGGTTGCAGAGTAATATACGCTTCTGAATGTGCGTGGACGCTCTTCGTGTTCCTTTATGACTGCTACTCCGTTCACAGTCAATTAAAGGGAATTACACTTTTTTATTGATGTGTGTTTTCCCGATGGCTACCTGTATCGGATTTTTTTACAGAAATTCCCCCCACATTTGTGAGTGGTCATTATTTGGAAACTTTTCCACAATTTGAAACGCACACTTGCTGAATCAGGTATATAGCCAGGTATAGTATTTATAGGTGTTCATTTATCGTTTTTTGTCATTCAACAAGTGTCTACGAACGCGAGTAGTACGAGTAAAAAGTGAAACAAATTGAATTTAAGTGCATATAATACCTACCCAACAAGTAAGACAATGAGTAAAAGACTACGTGTGTTCGAGTGTTTGAACAATCCAGACAATTTCTGCAATGTTTGTGGCGAGTTTATAAAGAATAATCACGCACACACGTTTACACCAGCAGTGCAATTGCACTATTTGAATTATTTTGGTATTTCACCAAATATCACAGCATCATGGACACCTAAGTCGCTATGTGATATTTGCTATATAATCCTAACCAACTGGGCAGCTGGCGGAAGGTAAGAATTTTTATTTAAACACATTAAGCAAAGCAAATATAGTAATATATTTTAATTTTAGGCGCCATATGAAATTCGATACACCAATGATGTGGAAAAAGCCGCTATGCCATTCCACAGACTGTTATTTTTGCCTCACCACAAACAGTGGGGTAGGGAGATTTTTAAAATGGAACTACGCTCAATTGGGATCGTTTGCACTTCCAGTACCACATTCGAATGATGTACCATATCCAGTGTGCCCTGGTGCATCTCTTCAAAAAGCAGAATCGTCAGATCAAGAGTCCGAGTCAAGTGCAAGCGAATTTGGGGCGTGCAGAAAGCGAAAATTACTGTCACAGGCCGAACTAAACGATTGGGTGCGCGATTTTGGTCTCACTAAGGAGAAATCCGAACTTTTTGCGTCTCGGATGGTACAGTGTGGATTTGCGGATTCAGAAGTGAAAGTAGCAGCGTACAGGAAGCGTCACCAGCAGTATGCAACATTTTATACAAAGAAAGACCAAATATGTTTTTGCAGCGACATTTCCGGCTTGTTCCAAGAGCTTCACCAAATTCACAACCCCAATGAATGGAGGTTGTTTATTGACAGCAACAAAGAGAGCTTGAAGGCAGTTCTCTTACATAATGGGAATGAAAAGCCATCTCTTCCTATTGCTCATGCGGTTCATTCAAAGGAGAACTATGAAACTATGAACATTTTGCTGAAATGCATAGAGTATAGCAAATATAATTGGAAAATATGCGCCGACCTCAAAGTTGTGGCCATTCTGTGTGGACTCCAAGGAGGCTATACGCGACATTGCTGTTTTCTGTGCCTTTGGAATAGCCGCGCTGATGATCAGCATTATATTCAAAAAAATGGCCGGAACGAACGAAACCTGTAGTTGGAGAAGCGAATGTTCAGCGCAAACCACTAATAGAGAACCGTGAAAATATAATACTTCCGCCGCTGCACATAAAATTGGGTTTGATAAAAAATTTTGCCAAAAAATTGGACAAAGAAGGTGAAGCTTTTGCCTATTTACGGTCAATTTTCCCTTACCTTTCGCTGGCAAAAATTAAAGAAGGAGTCTTCGCAGGACCCGATATAAAAAAAATGTTGAAAGATGAAACATTCCCGAAGCTGTTATCACCCATCGAAGCCGCAGCATGGAATTCCTTCAGGCTTGTTGTGGAAAACTTTTTAGGAAACAACAAAAGCCATAATTATAAGGACATAGTTGAGGATCTGGTAAAGAACTATGAAGCAATGGGTAGGTTTTTTTTGAAACAAATGTTAATTTAAATAGCGTTTTAATTCTCGTTTTTTTTTCATTTTTGGGTAGGAGTGCACATGTCACTTAAAATACACTTTCTGCATTCTCATCTGGATTTTTTCCCTGAGAATTTAGGAGACGTGAGCGACGAACACGGCGAGCGCTTTCATCAGGAATTGAAGGCTATGGAACGACGCTATCAGGGCATCTATGACACGGCTATGATGGGTGACTACATTTGGACCCTAATACGTGAGACCAATTGCAGCGAATACAAAAAACAAACAACAAGTCAGCTGTTTTTCCACATGGCATAAAATGTACAGTTATATCGTTGTTTCTACTCATTTTTTATGGGCGTTGATTTGGTTAATTTCGTTAGTTTAGCTAACCTGGCACATCCATTTCTAATTGTGCCATACATTGAATATGTAGTGCTCTAAGTAAATTAAAAAATAATATACAAAGACTAATTTGTTTATTTTAAATTAAGTTCAAATGTATTTATTCGTTTGCGTTGGGTAGGTAAGCTGTGCAAATAATGAAAATCAAAATATCGTGAAATAGCGGAATTTCGGTGTTTTACCAAAAAAATTATAAGTCCGCCATTTGTTGTCAGATTTTGTTAAGTAAGTGCTTATTTTCTTTGGAAAAATGCCAGCTATACGTAAAAAAACCAAAATCGCTGTTAGCATCGCGTTTTATATTTTATATGAATTTTTATATGAATTTTTCTGCCACATTTTTACTAAAAAAACGCAGTTATTTAACCTTTTTAAGCCGCCAACATCAAAACTACTCACCCGATTTGAAAATTTTCTGAGAATGAGTTGTAGACGGCTCAATTTGCTTTAATTTGAGTAGTAGTAGGATCAAATACGTCAAAGAAGACGAAAGATATGCTCAAAATTGTAAGTGTACCTCCAAAAATTTAAAAAAAAAAAGTTCAAAAATTTGTATCTCTAAAACCAATCAACAGAAAAATTTTTAAATCTCATTTTCGTGTTTAGTAGGTCAAAATCAATGAGAAAAACTATGCTAGAACCAAATAACAAAACGACTGTTGGCTAGTGTTATTCGATAGTGTCGCTGTCACAGACAAAAGTTTGTTTCTCATATTTACAAGACGAGGGACTTTTAGCAAGGCTTTTAGGTTTCTGGTAGAATTATAGGATTCAGATCTTCCTTTTGTATATTACGAATGGTTCACTCATTCACTTTTTCAACTTCTCTCTCGTCTTCTTCGTTTACCGCTTCGAAGTCAATTCTAAATATCTCAATCAAATTCTAAATTTAAATCATAAATTTAATTTACGTTATTTACTACACCAATTACCAATTCAAATTAAAAAAAAAATAAACAATTGAAATTGGACTGAAATTTATAATACATCAATGAAAATTAAAAATTTCACTTACCATTTAAAAGACATCAACTGAAATTGAAAAGACATCAATTAAAATTTAAAAGACATCAGTTGAAATTTAAAACACATCAATTGAAATTTAAAAGACATCAATTAAAATTTAAAAGACATCAATTGAAATTTAAAACACATCAATTGAAATTTAAAAGACATCAATTAAAATTTAATTCGACGCTTCTGTTTTGATAACAGATGCGTAGATACCATTGTTCAGGTTGTGTTATAAGAACAGCAGATTTTTTTTCTAGCCGCGGCACCTGCCAGCCGTCAATTTCAAATACATTTGTGTTGAATTTGACAGAAGCCAAGTAGGAAACAAAAAACAAAAGTGCCTGTTGTTGATGCCCACTATTACAACAACACCTACCTACTGCTACTACCGTTTGGTGCTTTAGTTCGATTTACGTTTTAAAACAAAGAAATATCAATGACAATTGACACCATTTAGTTCAAGCAATATAATTCAAAGTATAATTAATGGTGGGTCATGAAATATTTATAATTTTAAGTCTCGTTATTTCGAAGCAGATGGCCAATTTGACATTTATGAAGTGACATATTAACGGTTAGAAATTTACGAAATGGGTCGCTTTATGTTGTTTGGTGAACATTGGGTAATATTCAAAATCTTTCGTCCAAATTTTTAAGTCTTCAACTCAAACTGGAAGAATTGTTCGAAATAAATTCGTTAGAAATAGAGTGCCACCAATTTGTGAAGCGAGTTCGTCAATGTTGGACAAAAGGACTCGTGTACTTTCTCGTCCTCGTCAAGTAGTTGAAGTGGAAAATATTGCCACTGTAGCTGAAAGTGCGCTGGAACAGCCACCAACATCAACTCTCAGCGTTCGTAGGATTGAACATTTCTCGCACGTTTCTGCGTAAAATTAGCATAAAAACCGCGGTATGATGGCTTCTAAAGTCCAATTAATCCAAGAACTTAAGCCTCGTGACCATTCGATGCGTTTAGGCATCGCTGAAGATGAGCATTTTTACCCAAAAAGTCATATTTTTCGATTAAGTTCATCTTCACCTCGGGGGCTCCGCTAACAAACAAAATTGTTGCATTTGTGGCTCGGAAAATCCACACGTTGTCGAGGAAAAGCCGATGCATCCACAATGAATGACTGTTTGGGGCGGTTTTTAGCATGGCGGCATCATAAGCACATTTTTCTTCGAAAATGATTAAATGAGCAAAAAGATAAAGACGATGACATGGACGGCGTACGGTTTCAACAGGACGGCGCTACATGTCACACAGCACACAGCCAACTACATGTCAACACTCGATTTTTTGCGCACTTTGTTCGAAAACCACATAATCAGCAAAAACTCGGAAGTCTATTATCCGCCTCGCAGCTGCGATTTGACCCCGTTGGACTATTATCTCTGGGGCACCGTGGAAGATAAGTGTTACGTAAACAATCCCGAGTCCATTGTGGCATTAAAACTCGAAATCGACGCTTTCGTTCAATATGTACTGAAAAATTGGGTAAATCGAATGAGGTACTATAAAGCACGTCGTGGATGCCATTTAAACGATGTTGTGTTTCATAAATGTCAATAAATTTTTAATGTGACATTAAATTTCCTTTATTATCTGTATAATGTTTTAAATAAACATTTTTATAAATAGCTTGGGATAAATAAATTATTTTTTCAAAAATTAAATTGTTCGAGTATTTTTAATTAATTTTATTCTTCGATATTTCGCTACCCTTTGGATAGCATCGTCAGGCAGATAAACACTAGGTAACATTTTTAATATATCTGGATGTAACTTGTTGAATTTACCATTATGTTCATACATATTTTTATCAACCAAATTATTTTTCTGCCTGTAAATTAGAGAAACTATTTCTACACAAAAAATTGTTCTGCTGTAACTTAGAACATTTTTCATATGACAAGAAAATTTCTTCAATTGTTTAATTTTTTAATTTTTTGTTATCAATGTTTTTTCGAATGACGTGGAAACAATTTTATTTATCAATTGTTTTCATTTCTAATTAATAATTGTATTTATCTTCCTGATGATGCTATCCAAAGGGTAGCGCACTATTGAAGAATACAATTAATTACAAATACGACCAAACGCTCGAACAATTTAATTTTTGAATACAATACGAAAGCTCGGATAAATCATCACTTATTAAATATTTTTTTGTAATACGTTTTTATAATTAATACTTTTTGAAAGTATAAATTTAATATATTTATGTACATATATATTATTTGTACGTGTAGAATTAAAATGTTAAATAAACTAATAAAGCTACCCTGCCAACAATTTTCAAAAAGGATGTACAACTAGAGAAGAAAAAACCGGCGCAATGTGGCAACCCTAGTAGAAGAGAACCAAAAAGTCGACGCGATTCACTCAAACGCATTTCTCTCTTGCGTCATAACTTGATTATTTCATACTTTTTACATACTTATGTAATTTTATTTAAACATGGTTGGAATTTCTATAGTTATATACTATAACATCATGAAAAAACTGCTTGTGTATTGCAATATTCAATGAAGAGAGTAAGAGAGAGAGAGCAGAAAAAAGAGGCGCTTCACTCGTTTTCTTTGTTGGCATTCCACACCATGAGTAAATTTTTTTCTCTATTTAAAATTCCAAACTCTTTGGAATGTCTCACAAATTCAGTGTCATAAAAGAGTCAAAAATATGAGCTACCCATCATGCCATTTTCGAATTGCAAACGGCGAAACAATACTTGAGTACTGACAAATTTGAGTCTGTTTCCGGAAAAGTTTAAACTCAAACCACAGAGTAATGACGTATAGAGGTGCCATTATTCTCATCTGACATTTCCATTCACACTATTCGTGGTGCTGTCGATGCGATATAGAGTTATTTCACGTAAATTGATTTACACCAGGTGGAATTACAAAAATTATTATCTTAAAATTTTCATGTCGTTTTTATGAAAAATTCTGCAATGTAAACGTATTTTGGACTTTTGTTTCTGTATTTTATTGTTTGTATATATTTGTGATGTATTTAAATAAAAAGTTTAACACACAAATCGACATGCCGTTGCTAATTTATTGTTGGATGGTTTCAGCCAATGCCTCTATCTGGTATTTTTAAAGCAATACTTTCCAACATCCAACCGCCCATCTGCAACACACCAAATGTCATCAATTTACTGAGAGAGTTGGGGTCTCTATACGTCATTACTCTATGATTCAAACTAGAAAATGTTGACAGTTCACATTTTTATTTATTTTACTGCTTTTGAAATCCGACAGCTCTACTATGCACTCATAGAATAATACACACCATAGAAGCCTTTATTCGCTCAATAAATTAAACGTCATAGGTACGACGGAAAGTAAACATTGGTTGGTGGAAAATATGGGTTCAATAATACCAGATAGAGGCAATAGTAAACAACGTCCAACAAAGGAATAACAACCGAATTTCGTGTTTCTGTGGCAAACTAGTTGTGTTAAATACATTACAAATGTATACCAACGACAAAAGTCAACAAAAAAGTGCAAGATATATTTACATTTTTCAGTTCTACACCAAAACGACATGAAAAAGTTAAGTGAACATACTTTGTAACTCCACCTGGTGTAAGGTAATTTTAAATTTAATTGCTCTCATATCCATAAACCTACGATGAAGAGTGTGAAATGAAATGTCAGATGAGAGAATAAGTTTATCTACGTATGTATTATTCTATGTATGCACTCCTCGGCTTAAAGGGAAAAATAGTCGACTGTAACGTATACTGGGGGAAGCGCATATACTGGACGAAAGGAACGAGCCGATTATTGTAAATGTCTAGCACCTTCGTTGTCTAAAGTAAAATTTAAAAGTGAGTTGGAACATTTTTAACGATACCAAGAATTTAACAATATATCGTCTTTGTTTCGAGATATGACAGCCATAAACAAGATAAATGAAGAAAATGAAAATTTTGACTTTTGATGGAAATGCTAAACTTGGAGTCGGAGCAGTTCCAATATTTACGACTCCAACTCCGACTCCAGGTAAATTTCCCAGACTCTGACTCCAAGACTCCGACTCCACAGCAGTGCTTATATCACTATACCAGAATTAATTAACTCCACCCGATAAGATTCGACATTGATAATAAGATTTTATCAGTTTAAGATCACCATAACTCTTTCACAAATCGCTGGCAAAACATTTTACATACCGGATCGAGCGTTCCACGCTAACTAGTATCTATCACAGTGCTAGTATAATAATTATAATAATTGGTTTCCCGCTACATCCCATGAAGGTATTAGGGAGAGCTTCTCACAACCAGTGACTTGTGCTTGTTCTAGTTCTACACTCACAGATTGGGACCTACAATTTTACACCGGTTCCGAACGGTATTTTCAGAAGCTTTTTCATGGCTAAATACTCGATAGTGTCGCCGTCACTAAGCGAGGTGACCGCCGTCGAAAGAAATTTAAGGTGGTCAGAGTAGTGCTAGTATAGCACTATATAAGTATATGAACTGTGCTAGGGTAGTAATGTATTCCTTTATATCTATTTATACTACTAGTTGTACAATTTTAAGTAATTTTATTAACAGATCCACTCGTAGCTACACAGCGGTCTGCACTTTGTGATTTGGGGGTTTGAATCACCTGATGAAGGAATCATCCACCACCAAACTTTGTGTTGCACTGTGTCATGCATCAATGTAAAAAGTAGGAACAAGCTTATGCTCACCAAGCTGTTTTAGCCTCGTAATTATTAATTCATACAAATCGAAAAGGCAACAGTTTGATGCAAGACTTTGTTGATTTAAGATTCCTTAAAGAAATTATTCCAAAATAGTCGTCCCTATAGTTTTAACTGCAGTTTCAAAATTAACCTGAATGAAAGTTTTTATCGCTAAATATCAAAAAGGTAAAAATTTTTTCGTCTGACATTCCTGCCCACCGTTAAAGATGTGTTGCTGTTCTTTGATCCACAATTACTTATACATTTTACACTTTTCAGTCCCATTCAAAAAACTGCATTTTGGTTTTCACAGTTAATTAACTTATTCAGCCTGTTAAATACAAAAAAAAAACAAAATACTTTAAAACTGTGTTAGCACTTTCGTTGATTTCATTAAATTTCTTGAATATTCTTTAACCATCGTTCAGTTGTAGGAACCGGAATTGAAAACTGAATTATATTCGTGGAATGAAGTTACATATCGTCGCTGCGTTAACGAAAACGGTTATGTGTTTCTTGTTAACATTTCAGGAAACAAAAATCTAAAATTGTCTTAGAACATTTGTTCTCCAACCCCGTCTTTGGTAGTACCATATACTTCGAAGCCGATGTAAATGTCAGGAAAAATCTACCCCTGTCAAATATTTATATGTGCAATGTATCATGTTGAGTTGGAGCTTTGAAAACTAAAAATTTTTTTATTTTTATTTCATATATTAGTTTATATTTATGTGTTCTTTAAAATTATAAGAAAACAATTTTTTTCATTTCTTGTTTAGAACAAAAAAAGTGTTTGGTATATTCTTCATAGAAAATATTTATATATGCAAAAATGAAACTTAAATTTAATTCTCATTCTTATCCAATTAAAATATGTAATTAATATGATATTGAGTTGCCCCTGTGTATAAGAACTTGTTGTAGCCTGCGTGGTATAGAACTCACTAAGTTGCTTAAAGTGGACATGCTAAATTTCTCCCATTCCGCCAATATTGCTAGTTTTAGTTCTTTAAGCGTCGTATACTGCTTCGACTTTGAGAAAACCTTCGCGAAAGTATCCCCCAGAGGCCTTCAATTGGGTTAAGGTCGGGACTTATGGCTGGCCACTTCAGTAATGGAATATTTCGGAACTTAAAAAAATTCCTTGTGATCCGAGCAATGTAGATCGGGGCGATGTCTTGTTGAAAAGTCGAGTTATCTCCATATAATTCGACAGCAAAGTCAATTAAATTGCTGTCCAACAGATCAACGTATGCTTCCGCATAAATTTTAGTTGGGACAAAGCATATTTCTGACTACCCTCGTGGTCCAAATGCAGCCCATATCATAAGAAATCCATCCAATTCGCTTGTAGCACGTTTGCCGAGGATGTCGTAAATCTCTCCAATATTTATGGTGACCATCATGTCCGTCCAAATTAAACTTTTTCTCATCACTAAATATAACGGTTTCAAATCCGTTCTCCCAAAACTCGTACTTTTCTGCAAAAGCAATAGTCGCATTTTTATGGCGCTGGGTTAAGCGTGGTTAGGCCATTTGGTTAGGTACCGAAGACCTATATCGTCCTTTAGACGTTGCTGGACACGTTGTCTCGATACAGTTAAACCCAATTCCACCTTTATTTCCCTACAACTCATATTCTAATTAGCTGCTAAATGCCGAATGCGCCGCTTAGTCCTCTGGTCTACAGTTGGGATGCGTCCACTGCGCTTAATAAAACCATACTTTTCGGGGTCTGTGAGGAAATTCGAAACTGTATTGCGATGCCGATTTACCGCAGCTGCAATCTCGACAATTCCTTTACCTGCAAATCTAATTCTAAACATTTTTCCGCTCTCCTCATCCGTAAGTTCTCCTTCACGTGGCATGTTCAACTAGAAACAAAATACAGTTAGTTTTCAGAAGGGAAGAAACAAAAATTATTTTGCACATATAAATATTTGACAGAGGTACGTGTCAATTTACACAAATGTTTTTCAATTGTGCAGTAAAATTTTTTCAAAAAACTACACATAGCCCTTTTTGCTGGCGCAGCGATGATACGTATGTATACGCGTTTGAGTGTAAGTAAGTTTGGTGGGCTTATATTCGGGAGATATGAAAGATAACTTTCCCGGTGAATTCTTCTTTGATTTAAAAAAAAAAGTTGGGCATTTATTTCTGCATTTTGGGCAAACAGGTTGGTCTACAAAGGAAGAAAATTAAATTAAAGATACAATTTATTTCTTCTCCTGAATTTCTACATATTCCTAAATAATGAATGAAATAAAGTTTCCTCCCAACTGTGTGGGAATTCTGAGAAAATAAAGATTTTTAATACGAGATCGCTTTCATTGTGTATGGGTAACTCCACAGATTTTTTTTTCTTTTTTAGTACTGAAATATTTATTATATTCACTGGCTCTAAACTTGTTGTGTATCTTTTATATTTCTATACATTTTTAGTAACTTTTTAATATTTATTTAAAATTTTTCTATTCACAGATTGCTTTAGCCGATGATGTGGAAGTCGCGAAAACCAACGAGGAAATATCCGATCATGAGAATGAAGTCGATCAAGTTGCTTTGGAATCTGAACCCGAACCACAACAGGCACAAAAAGTACTCTATCAACACAATATGCCGCAGCAGCCGCCACAGGGTCCAGGACCAGCAAGAAGTATGAATGGTTTAATTTTAATACCAAGAATTCTATAATACGAAAATAATAGCAACATTCTATGTCATTACAGGCAACAACAAAGGCATTCCCCTGGCCTTGGGCCAGCCCTTTGGTCCACCGCCACCTCCGTCACAGTTGGCCTATCAAGGACCACCACCACCCCTGCCACCACAACGCGCGCCGCCACCCGTGCATGCGCCACAGTCACTGCCTGATTTGAGTGTGGGAGCCTCCAGCACCAATGAGATTTGGTCTTCACCCGTGCAGGACATGGCTAAAATCATTTCTCTCGATGTGAAGTGCGAAAAGAATGGCATGAAGGTTTTTGTACAATTTGATAAGCCCTTCTATGGCATTGTCTTCTCCAAGGGCCACTACAGTAATATGAATTGCGTCCATTTGCCTTCGGGTTTGGGGCGTGCCTCCGCCACGTTCGACATAGGTCTACATGAGTGCGGCACTTCGGGTAATACCGAGAATGGCCTGTATGGCTATGGCCATGAGTCTGGGTCGGGCACCTATTTTGAGAATATTATTGTGATACAATATGATCCTCAAGTGCAGGAAGTGTGGGATCAGGCACGTAAGCTGCGTTGTACTTGGCATGATCAGTACGAGAAGAGTGTGACATTCCGTCCCTTCCCCGTGGATATGTTGGATGTGGTTAGGGCCGATTTTGCCGGTGACAATGTGGGCTGTTGGATGCAAATCCAAGTAGGCAAGGGTCCATGGGCTTCCGAGGTTTCTGGCTTGGTGAAAATCGGACAAACAATGACCATGGTTTTGGCCATCAAAGATGATGATTCGAAGTTTGACATGTTGGTGCGAAATTGTGTGGCTCATGATGGCAAACGGGCACCCATACAACTGGTGGATCAAAGAGGCTGCGTTACAAGGCCCAAACTAATGTCACGCTTTACGAAAATCAAAAATTTCGGAGCCTCAGCGTCTGTTTTGTCGTATGCCCATTTCCAAGCCTTCAAGTTCCCCGACTCCATGGAAGTTCACTTCCAGTGCACCATACAAATATGTCGTTATCAGTGTCCTGATCAGTGCTCTGATCCTAATCTACAAGAAGTCCATCACTTGCAGGTAGGCCCCGAGTCACAGTATGGTCCACCACCACCCCAGCTACATGTGGACACCTATCATGTGGGCAGTTCCATTGGAAAACGACGAGATGAACGTCGCGTGCAACGTCGTGCACGTGCCGTGGATCCTAATGAGCCACAAGTTGGTTTGAACCGCATCATAAAGGTGGTCTCCTCCGGAGATCTAACTTTTGCTATCGATGAAAATGCCAACAGCAGCGCGACTGCGGCAGCTCAAACCATGGTCTTTCCCGCCCGCGAAGAGGGTCTTATATGTATGACCACACCGGGTTTTGCGATAACTCTCATTG
Source organism: Phaonia tiefii (assembly GCA_963931995.1). Classification (NCBI taxonomy): domain Eukaryota; kingdom Metazoa; phylum Arthropoda; class Insecta; order Diptera; family Muscidae; genus Phaonia; species Phaonia tiefii. The sequence goes on along the minus strand of OZ008370.1, from coordinate 117,185,227 downwards.
TGCTCTTGGGCATTCTGATAACCTCTTGTTTGATTTCTGCCGTTCTTTACATACGATTAAGGCCGTTCTCCTCCATCACAAAGAAGGAGCGTGCGGTGGCATTTACTAATCCTCAACTAACAGGAACTCTGCCGGTCATTCAAATTCCACCACCAACAAGTCATCATGGTACTCTATCGAAAACTCGGACGCATACATAGATTTCTAGTACAAAACAAAAAAAATTAGTTTTTCCAATCAAAACGGAGGTTACGACAGCTGTGTTGTCAAACGCCTCCTTTTTGAAAGTCTTAATCGTAATTCATGGGCGTGGCTTAGTGTAGCATGAGTAAGTGAGGTCAGTATGCGGTTTCACATTTAAGTAATTGTTTTTCAAAATTTTACCGTGTGTACTTATTTTGTTACCAAATCGAAATCACAGTTTTTAATTGAAGTTCAAGTACAGATAGAATAAGAACTTGTTTCTTACTTCTATGTTTCCGAAAAGAAATACGAAACAAAAACAAAATGTCTGTTGTTGCCTAGAACTACAACAACACCTACTGCGTCTAGTTAGGTATCTAGTTAGACAAGTAAAACAATAGTTATTCTACATTGTTCAAGTACTTCAACAGAATTTTATAGTACGCCAGTTAAACAAACTGAATTACAATAATAAAGAAAATTATTCGAAATTCCTTTATTGAAAATCAAAACTAGAAATTTCAAAAAACCCCCTTTGAAATTAAAAACTACTACACCGTACCCAATTGGAATTCTGAAAATATCAAGTTAAGTTTGAAAAATATCAGTTGGAATTTGAAAATTTTACTTAAAATTTAAAATGCATCAATTGAAGTTTGAAATTTATATTTGAAATTTGCAATATATCAATTAAAAAATTAAAACAAATCAATTGTACTTGTAAATTCGTCAGTTGTAATTCAAAAACCATTAATCGAATTTATATTTCAGATTTAAAATAAATATTAAATAGATTTTAAACAAATACAAATTTTAAATTTCTCTATATCGAATCCAGTGATCGAAATTCAATGCATTAATCAAAATTATAATATATAATTGAATTTCAAAATACATCAATTAAAGTTTAAAATTACATAACTTGAAAGTTAAGTCTCGCCATACTGAACGATTGAAATTCAAAACATTCAAATTGAAATGCCATCCGGTGAAATCAACCAGTACAGAAATTTCAGTCGGGTGAACCGACTTTTTCATACCCTCATAAGTCATTCATTTGGTCCGATTTTCATTTAAAATTATGGACTAAAATTAATATTAAATTTCATAAATCATCCAATCAATAAAAGCCATTCTTATTTGAAATTTGAAAATTATTGATTGCAATTTAAAACTTTTATTTAAAATTTTTAATTAAAATTTTTCAAATTAAATTCAAAATATATATTTTAAATTCAAAAAACATCAATTCAAATCCAAAAATGATTAAACGAACTTTTAAAAATATCTATCGATTTAAAAGATCGAAATTCAAAACATTAATCGATATTAACAATATATCAATTCAAATTCATAATACATAAATTGAAATTCAAAAGCTTTAGCAACAATAAGGAAATGAAACTTTGACGTTCAGGTTTCGATCGCTTACCTGATCGAAAAGGTACTAGGGAAATGATGTAGAATGAGAGACCAAAGAAAACAAAACAAAAAAGCCCTGTGCCGGATTTCATTAGGGTCGGTTTTATTTTACGGGTGCTAACGCACCGACCAGCCGTCCACACAACTTTTGAATGGGAGTTACCAAAGAAGGCGAGGCAAAATATTGATTTTTCTGCAGTTGCCTGGCGTTCAACGAGGTATAGGTTAATCATTCGGATCGTTAGTATTTCACGGGAGTTATTATGTCTACCAACACGCAGGTGCCAGAACAGGTGTGACAAATTCGCTAATCTCCTCTAGTTATATATACATTTTCGGAATATTTACCAACACCTAAGTTCAAGTTAATCGCAGATATTGGAAAAACAGTTATAGAAGAAACAAGATTTTGTACTAAATTTGTAGATGTGAGATATATGCGGTACAGGAAGGGGCGTGACTATAACGCCCAATTTCAACCCTAAACCAAGTTTTTGCCATTAAAAATCATCAAAATTTGATTGTGATCAGTAAAGATCAACGGCAGGCATCATGTGAAACTGAGCAGCCAGACGGGCGTGGTTGAATCGTCTTAGAAAGCCCTAAAACGAATTTAGTCCAAAGATACTCAGGGTTTAATGTGGCAGCTTCTTCGCATAACACATTTTACCGCATCAAAGGATATATACCCTCTCAGACCTACGGGCGAGGTTATAAAAAGCTATATCGATTCCAAAGATTAATATCCAAGATAGTAATCGAAATTTAAACTGAACAATCAATTTAAATTCAAAAAACATCCATTGCAGTTCAAAATTCATCAATCTTTATATATGTAAATAATTCTACTGCACGTGTGTTTGTGACTGAACTCCTCCTAAACTTCTGGACCGATTTGAATAAATTTTTTTGTATGCGTTTGGCTGGCGCCCTGGGTGGTTTAGATTTACTATTCGGTCCAATTGGACAGAGGGGCGTGGTACCTCCCATACAAACCACAAATTAAAAATCCATTATTTCTGCTCCTGCTAACGGTATTTGAACAAAATTTGCAGGACAACGTCTGCCGGGTCAGCTAGTTGAAACAAAATGAAATCATTTCGAAATTAAATCTCCTCATATGAAATTTAAAACTGAACGATTAAAACTCAAAACTTGAAATTCAAATACTATCCACGGAAATTTCAAAATACCCTGAAATATATCACTGAATTTAAAACTTGTACTTTAAATTAAAAGTTCTTGAAATTGAATCAACATTTCAAATTTTAAAACCCTTAAGAAAGCTATTGAAATTTAAAATCAAATGAATCTTAAAAGACATCAGTCAAAATGTAACAATTCTTATTTAAGGAACTACATTTAAATAACTTAAATAAATACAATGGAAATACAACAATTATTAATTGAAATATAGAAAGCATTATTTGAAATTAAAAATTAATCAATTAAAACCAAAACCACATCAATTACAAATCAAAAGATCATTTAATTTTTTAATATCAATTGTTGAAAATATGTAACCCAATAATTCCTATTAAAAACTTAAATTGATGTTTTCTGAATTTCAACATACATAATTTGAATTTCAATAAATATATTTTAAATTTCAATTCATATACTTTAAATCTTAATTTGTGTTTTTTGAAATTCGACTAAATTTCAATTGATGTCTTTTGTATTTCAATTGTTGGGTTTTTAGTTTCATTTGTTTGATTTTAAATTTCAATTGATGAGTTTTGAATATCAATTGCAGTATTTAGAATTTCAACTGAGGATGTGGATTATATTACAAATTAATCAATAGCAACTAAAACATCAAGTACAAAACAAAACACACATCGATTTAATGTTTGAAATAACAATTGTTGAAAATTCCAAACTCAACAATTGATGTAAAAAAAATAATTTGACATCTTTTGAATTGGAACTGATATAAGTTGAATTATAATTCATGTATTTTACATTTAATTTGATGTATTCTACATTTCAATTTGTGTCCATTGAATTTCGACTAAAGCCTTTTAAATTGCAATTGATATATCTAGTAGTTAAGTTCGTAGTTAGTTTTTAGTAGTTTTCAATTTCAATTCATAAGTTTTGAATTTCAATTGTTGTCTTTACAAATTCAATTCATGATAAATTAAATATCTAAATATATGAATTTAAATTTTGTGTATCAATTGTTGAAAATTTCAAAATTAACAATTGTTAATACAAAATCTAATTGATGTCTTTAGAAAATCAATTGAACCTAAAACCTCGTCAATTACAAATCGAACGATATAAATTAAATTTTTGTATATCAAATGTTGGAAATGTTATCCTCAGAAAGTGATTTTCAAAAATGTAATTGATGTGTTTAGAATTTCGACTAATGCAATTTGGACTTTACTTTTTAATTTAATTAAAAAATAATTCATATAAATTAATATATATATAATTAATATATTATAATTAACTTATATATAATTAATATATATATATAATATATGTATATATATACATATATAATTAATATTAATTTAATTAATATAATTTAAATCCCAATTTGCGTCTTTTGAATTTCGACTAAAGCCTTTTCAATTTCAATTGATATCTTTAGTAATAAAATGGTTGGGTTTTAATGTCTATTTGATCAGTTTTGAATTTAAATTTCAGTCTTCAGATTCAATTCATAATGAGGTTTAAATACAAATTTATGATTGTGAATTTCAGTTAATGAGTTTTAAATTTCAGTTAAGATCTTTCGAATTTGAATTGATGTATTTTCAATTCAATGTAATAAATTTTAAACTTTGAGTTCAGAATTTCAATTGATGTTTTTTAAATTTAAATTTGCATTTTTTGAATTTCAAATTTAATTGAAATTAAAAACTCATGAGTTACAAATCAATAAATATCAAATTAATGTCTTAAAGTCAATTGCTGAAAGTTCCCAGCTCCAAAATTGATATAAAAAAATTAAATTGATATCTCTCGAATTTCAACTGATAGAATTTAAATTGTAATTGATAATTCATAAATTTCATTTAATATATTTAAATCTCAATCTGTGTTTTTGGATCTTGACTAAAGCATATTCAATTTCAATTGGCGTCTTTAGTATTTCAATTGTTGGGGTTTAAATTTCAATTGATGTGTTTTGAATTTCAATTGATTATTTTTGAATTTCAATTGCATTTTTTAGAACTTAATTTCATGATGAGTTTTAAATCTAATTTCATAACTTTTGAATTTCAATTGACGAGTATTAAATAACAATCAAGGTCTTTTGAATTTGAATTGAGGGCTTTTTTAAATTTCATTTGATAAGATTTTAATTTTGATTAATGAGCTCAGAATTTGCGTTAACACAGTATAAATTTAATTCCTTTATATTTTAAATTTCATTTGATACTCGTATGTTTTGAAATTAAAACTTCAATTAAAATTTTATTACAGTAGAAACTCGATTCTTGCACGTAATGAAAACCCGGCCCGGTGCAAGTTTCGAGGTTGTCACAAGCACCAAGTATTAATTTCCCATACAAAATAAAAGGCACATACATCTGTTTATGACACCGCACCTCTCAAAAGTCAGCTTAAAATTACAACATTTCATCAGCAGCATAAAACGACGGGGATTTCCCGAAATGTATTCAGTCTAAGAAAACGTAAACAAAGCAGCACGTAAGAGTAATACAAAAATGTTGCAAGTATCGAGTTAAAAATTTTCGGATGTCGCAAGTACTGAGTGCGTAATGAAAAATATTTCTATGTTGCAAGAATCGAGGTGTGCAAGTATCAAGTATGTGCGAGAATCGAGTTACTACTGTAATTTTAAAGTAAAATTTTTCGAATGGTATTCAATGTTGAAATTATGCTTAAGTCCATCACTGAAATTTTTATACAGATATAACGAAAAAGGCGAAATTTTTAGCAAATCTTGTCTACATAAACAAAAGCCAAGTTTATAAAAATCGAACGACTTTGGAGCCGGATTTAAAGAAAAAATCCTGGCTAAACCAATGTAGTTGTAGCAGCACCAAAGTACGATGGAATTTGGGTGCGGCACGATTCTCACGCGGCAGCCTCAGGGTTTGGGCTTAAGTCTAAAACTTTTCACCGAGAATTTTGCTACAGATTTCAGACGATTGTGGAGAATGCTTTTTTTACAAAGAACATGAACCCCCATATTCATAACGAAAAGTTCGTCACTGGGTTTACGCTTCGTACAACGAGCTTACAACTTAAATGTTTTTATGCTTAATCACTATTTAGTCAAGAGTTGATTCATAGCTGTTCCCTATCTACTGTCTAACTGTAGTATGAACATTTCTGTTTAGTGAAATGCAACCCTGATAATCATGATTGTTGTTAGTAAAACGACAGTTTTTCGTGTAAAGTTAGCATGTATTCATTCACCTTGTAGACATTCGTTGGACACAGTTTAGTTAAAGTGAGATGTTAGCTGGTGGCTAACAGTTCGTTACGAATACGGGGGTAAATTTATTGTTGCTCTGTAAAAATCACACCATTCCCAAGTATTAGGTATTTCAAAGTTAGTTTAGCAATTAAGGATCTATCTCGGTGTATAAAAAACCTGCACCGGAAAAAATTTCAAATCAAAATTTTCGAATGTTGTGAATTTAACTACTGATTTTTTATCGTTAAAAAAGTTACAGAATTCCGGTGCTGGTCTCAAAAGGTTAATATTTACAATAAATTTTACATTTTCGATAAATGCATGTAATTGAAAATGGAAATCAAATTAAACATTTTTCAAGTCCTTACATCTGTGAATAGACAAGTCTGCCCTACTTAATTTGCTACAAAGCCGCGCCTGTGCATTAACCTTAAAACTCCTTCTATTTTTAATAGCTTTCCACTTCAAGACTAAGCCTAAGTTTTCGTTTAATTTATTTTCATCGTATAAATTGTTGTTTATTTAACAGAAAAAGCTTTAATCTTAACAGTAAAAACAAAATACATATATAAACCATGTAATTAATTGAAATTCTCTTAACGAAACTTTTGGCTTTTCTTACAAATGCAAATAAAATAAAATGGGTATTCTAGACAATTGCAACTTGCAAACCACGGTGGTAGTTCTATCGCATTAAATCTTTCTCTCTCTATCTCTCGCTGTGTTTTCCTATCACTCTATTGTTCTCGTACTGTATTTATCTCTCAGAAAGTATTATGTTAAGTTTCTGTTTTTAACTGAAATATTATTATTTTTTAATTTTAATTCATTTCACAAAAATACACACACACCCAAAAATACACACACACACACACACAACTACACTCACACCCACACACATACACATTACACATAATCTGGTGCTAAGCCATATTTGAAAAGTTCAAATCTTTTTTGTTTTTCCCCCCACTTTAAGAATTTTTTAAGACTTTTTGCTTAAAAAATTTAAAAATAAAATATTAATAATAATATTTATTTATTTGTTTAATTTTTTCATATAGTCATTAAATACTTTAAGTTAACTTAAATATGGAAGTGTTTTGTTTTTCTAAACTCCTTTCCTTTGTAACCCATGAAGTTCTAGAAAATATGTATTTGAAAAAACGATCGATGATTTTGAGGAAATAATTTTTCAAAATTTATTTTATATATTTTGTTATATGGACTGAGTTGTATGTAATGTTCGGTTTTCTTTTCGTTTCGTTAGTATACTTTTTCTTATTTAATTTATTTCTTAATTTATTATTTATTTCATCCCTTTTATTATTAAGATAACGAAGACAAGAAAACAACATAACATTTGATGTATTAAAACATTTTTTTAATAAAGAAAAATATTTACAAAAAAAAGAATTAATATATCTTTAACTTGTTTGGATATTACGTACTTTTAGATTTGAAGTACCATAAAGGGCCCTTCGAGCTGACGGAGCGATAACTGTTCATCGACCAAACTCATAATTTCAAATCAAAAATTACTTACATGCCCGGGGGTGGCTTGGGGCCTTACAAAACGAAGATAACATATCCCAACAACCGGCCTTTCTCTCCACTTGGTAACACCAAACTTTCGTAGGGACCAGAGTTCGTATTTATCATTATTCGCATAAAGAATTGCTAAAACGTTTTATATCCATATCTCGGAAACGGGGCGTCCAGTCGAAAGAAAATAATATCTAATTTTTGCAAGTTTCTAAGCGTTTTTCGTAAAGTGGTTCAATTCGTATGGACGATTTTTTTTTGTTTTAAATCGCCAAAATTAGAAAACCGCTAAAATAGGAAACTGCCTACAACTCGGAAATGGTATGTCCAATCGCAAAAATAATAAGATTTTACCTCCACAGGAGGATTTATAGCCTGTTCAGCGAACTTTTTTGTTTAAGCAGCCGTGCGATTGCTACCCAGGCGATCAAGTTTATATTTGAGTTTTTGTTCCATTTTCGTTCGGGAGTGAAAGCTCATTTTACTAGCTGCCCTTTTATGTCAAAGTACATTGTTGTCAATTTGTTATTCTTATTGAACAAACAACAAATTGCAAGAAAAGTGGGAAAAATTAAAGTTAGTGAAGTGAGATAATTAAAGTGTTTTTAAAATGATTGCATCCGTGGCATTTGGGGCGAAATGTAGCGACTTTTTTTGTTAGAAATATCCATATTAAACAAAAATTTTAATTAATTGTCTTGTAAATGCGTAAAGAAACACATTTGTAAACAAACTAAACGATTGATATTTTCTGATTCTCTAATCTGACGTTTTGTTTCGTTCGTGTTTGATTTCGCTGAACCAAATTGTTTAAGCAAAACGAAAGCTCTTTTCGTTTCAATCAAAACAAAGAGTACAAAAATCAAAAGTTATCTTCGCTAGTCATTTGGCGTACGAATGACCAAAAATTAAGTTACAAAAACAGGCTATTAATCAGTGGATGTCTTTAATACGGCGTTCCTTACTTATAAATGGCTAAAAGTAACATTTTTCGAATAAAACATCGCTAAAACGCACTTATGTCTATATCGCGGAAATTGAGCGTCCAATCGAAAAAAACTACTAATTTTTGCGGGTTTCTAAAGGTTTTTCATAAAGTGGTCCAATTCGTATGGACGATCTTTTTTTTAAAAATCACAAAAATAACAAAATGACTATAAGTCGGGAGCGTCCATAAGCCCAGTAAGGTTGCCATATAAACTCAAAGTAAAAAAGCAACATAGTACATTTCAGGTTCGGAAATTTTGAGGCGTATTTCCGTTTGGTAGTATGCAGCTGAAAAGAAGTGTGAACGGAATTTTTAAAATTTTCTGTCTATTACAGGGTTGTTTACAACAAGCATTGGAGATTTTTACCCCAACCTGAAACAAAAATTAATGTTCAGACAATTGTTAGGTCAAGGCATAGAGGAATTTAGGATATAGTAATTTATTATCTCAATATTTTTATAGTATCTCAATGTTGAAGTAAAGACAAAACAAATGAAATTAAAAAATTTTCGGGAAATTTTTCACTTTGTCGGCTATCTAAGGGCTACCTAAACGGCGTTAAGAATCATTCCTAGGAAGTTCATATGTTCTAGAAAGTTGTTTATTGAGATCTTAGGATCATTGATTGATTCCTTGAATTTTGAACGGTTTGCTACTTATGGACCTGAACAAGGGAAAAAGGTAAAAATAAAATTGAAGTTTTTAAAGGTTTTTGCGATTTTGACTTTGAAGATGAAGTTTTTTTTTGATTTTATATGTTTACAATTTTTCTTCAAGAGCTACAACTTTGCCTCAGAGAGTACATTAAAATTCCGAACGGTTTGCAAGATATTAACTTGAGAAAACGATCACTTTTTTGCAAAAATGACACCGAGGTCCCACTTCTTTGGGGGCCCATAAAAAAAAACCTGGAGGACTTTGGGCAAAACTGGGTGACAGGGATCTTTTTTTTTGGTCTTTTATCACGTCGTGGTGTCCGTAAATGGTTATTTTGCCATGACTTAAAAATTACACACTGTGTTATAGGTATGGTTGCAAATGATCATTGGTGGAAAGCATGGCATAATACCAGACAGAGGCAATAGTACAAAACGTCCAACGATACCAACGATAAAAGTCAACAAAAAAAGTGAAAAATACATTTAACTTTCACAGTTCTATACGAAAAGGAAATAAAAAAGTTAAGTAAGCAGTTCTTGTAACTCCACCTGCTGTAAGTTTATTTTCGTCGAATTTCTCTCATTTGCAAAAAACTTACGATGAAGAGTGTGAAACGAAACATCAGATGAGAGAATAAATTACTCTATTCTATCCTTACTCTATTTGCAAAGAAAATTATTGTAATTATTAGTGGTCTTCATGAAAGCTCGAAAGAACCTCGTAAACTCGAAAACATCGTTTACGTTTATTTTCGTTTTTAGTCGTTGAAGAATTTCACATATTAACAAACTAAATTGTATCCCAGTTTTCGTTTTGTCTTCGATCCGAAATATTTTCAGAAAGCTTGTTTATTTAAAAAAAATGAAACAGCCGCGGTAGGATTCGAACTCACATCCACTGGAAGACCGTTTCGATGTTTGTGACACAGCGTCGTTTCGGACAGCGTCTAGCACGGTACGCCACCGACTGCCTATACACACTTATCTCTAAATGGTTGTCCGTATCGTATTTACTTCGTCAAATATTGGGTGGGGTATTTCTTATGAATTTTTTTGTTGGTACCATTTATCGATTTTCATTTCAATATTTGAGTAATTTGTCAGTATATCAATGAAAAATGTAATTGAGTGCTGAGATTTTCACGTACCACTTTATTTGTTAAAATTTTACAGTCGTCTTTATTTTCTGTGAACCAACGAAGTCCGTAAATTGCTCCAATATAACTCCCTTCACGGTGCGCTAACGCTCCTAGGGAGACTCCGAAAGAAGTCCCAAAGGAGCATATCCGCCGGAGAAACTGCACGCTCAAAATATATGAAAGTGTGAAGTGTACCCTAGGGACTATTTAAATGAGTGGTTTTGGAGTCCCTACACGCTCCTTTTTTGGAGTACGAAGATAATAAAATAACAACATGATTCAACGCTCCTAAAACAATCCCATGCGGATATTTTCGGACGCCCTTTATAAGTGCGCTCCGCAAACACTCCTTTGCGGAGCGCTATGGTAAGCCCTACATGCTCCTTTTTAGAAGCTCCGAATTTGGCTGGCTGGGAATGAGCAAGGTCACAACTATATACATCCAACAATCAACAAATTTATTTTTCCGTGTAGAGATAAATAAAAATGTGTCAACCTGAAATTCAGGTTCAGCTACGTACTGGGCTATAGGAGGCTTTAACCAATGGATGTCTTTAACACGGCATTTTTAATAAATAACTAAAATTTAAACTTTTACAAATAAAAACTAAACTGCCCATATGTCTTAGAGATTTGTTTTTAAAGTGATGTACGTATTATTATTTATTATTTTTTCGATTTCAAAAAATTTCGATTTCCCATCCCCATGTAATATCTAATAAATGAAACGACATACCCCCGTTATCGCCATCTCCAATTAAAGCTAACTAAAAGTTTTAGCTGTCAATTTGTATAAAATTTAAAAATAGTAGCTGCTAGTAACCTCTACCCCGATATTTTGATAATGGCCAATAATTTCAAAATTGTTTTTAAAATAATTATCTTGACCGTTATGCTATTTTTCATTACTTTTTGAACATGATATCGGCCAAACAGGAGCCGCCATTACTGATTACCATTTGGGCTATTTTTTATCACATTTTCAATAATTTTGGCGCGAAAATCGGGCGATTAGTTATCGCACTCTTATCGGATATTTTATTTGGTAACTTCTACAATCTGTAGATTGTTCACATAGACCTGTGACTTCACAAAACGAGACATTAGACGACCCGGAAATGCATACTTCAAAATGTCAACAGTCGCGCGAGCTGTGTGTGCAGTTGCACCGTCCTGTTGGAATACGAGGGTTGAATTTAATGTTTCAGGATTAGAGAACAAAAACAAATATTAATCATCGAAAATCACTTTATTGTTTTTCAAAATATTCCCTATGAAGATTTATACACTTTTGCATGTGTTTGAACCAATTGTCGAAACACTTTTGCCACTCTGATTGAGGTATCTCCAAAACATGCATTCTGAATGCAGCAACCACTTCTTCAGGTGTCGAAAAACGTTGACCTCTCAGTTTGTTTTTTACGTACGGGAATAAAAAGAAGTCATTCGGTGCCAAGTTAGGACTATACGGCGGATGACCCATCAAATCGATGTTTTGGGTGCTCAAAAATGCAGTTGTTTCAGCCGATGTGTGAGAGCTCGCATTGTCGTGGTGACGAGTGACCCGTCTTCGGCGGTTGGTTTTCCTGATTTCTTGGAAGACAACTGGCAAGCAAATGGTTGTGTACCACTCAGAATTCACTGTCCTGCGTTGTTCTAGTGGTACGGTTGCGACATGTCCGGTTTTTCCGAAAAAACAGGCGACCATTTGGTTGGAATTGCTTCGGGCGCGAACAACTTTTGTTGCATTTGGCTCATCTTGAAACACCCATACAGTTGACTGCTGTTTACTTACGGGCTTATACACGTAAATCCAGGATTCATCACCTGCCACGATGTAATAGACGTGTTTCGAAGCACCGCGATCGTATTTTTGGAGCATTTCTTTCGACTAATCGACACGAGCCTTTTTTTGAGCGATTGACAAATTGTGTGGGATCCAACGCGAACAATTTCTTTGACAGTCAAATGTTTATGCAATATTGAATGTTTGCTGGTCCCACTAATGCCTAAGGTTGTCTCAATCTCACGATAGGTCACACGACGATCTTGCAAAATTAGTTCGGGCACAGCATCAATGGTTTTCGGAACAACAGCTGATTTTGGACGACCTTCACGAAATTCGTCTTGGAGTGAACTACGACCACGATTGAATTGACCATACCATCGATAAACACTGGTCCATGATGGAGCTTCATCGCCAAAATTTGAATTAACTTCATCCATGCACTATTGCTGAGTCAATCCACGTCGAAAGTTGTAAAAAATAATCGCACGAAAATGTTCACAATTTAATTCCATTTTTGGGCCGAGATGAAGTTACTGTAACCAACACAAATAGCGCTCGTATGCCAAAACGTTCTGAGTACGCATAACCTCAAAAATGTCCAACTTTACGATAGAACTGTCAGTTGCCAGATTGCAACACTAGGGTTGCCAAATCCCGAAACATAAAATTCAACCTCGTAACATATTCTCCTGTAGCAGTTCATCAATTTGAGCCAGATAAAAATTCGTTGATTATGGTTCTGTATCGCTCACCATTCACAGTCATCAAGTTAACCACGGCGTCCCACAAAATAAGGAACGATGACAGCCACGGCGTAAATTGCAAAGCGTGCAGTGACTTTAAGTGTATGCAATGGCACTGGTATGTAATGGCTCGCCACATCGGCTATATTCTCGTCGGAACGCGCATTACAATATCTTTCGCAGAATTTTCTGTCATGTGTTGTCCTGGTGCCTTCGAGGCGAGCGGCTAAGCGTCAGTTGACATAGGGGACCGGGAAATCTACACCGAAATGTGTTTGTGTTGTTATGTGTTTTCATTGCCATTGGTAAGACCAGTCCAACAAGGTTTTGCATTTTACCTACAGCCAGGATTTGCATTGCAGCCGCCCATTATGGATCCAATGCTGGCCAGAGTACAACACTCCGTGAGTTTGTCCGATGTTTTTTTATCCATCGTTAACCAGTTATGTTGACTCTTTAGCCTTCTCAGGGCAAAAAACTTCCTGATAGTCCAATGAGTTGTGGCAGAGACTGTTGTTACTTGCTAATCTGAAACGAACACGTATGCCATTCAGGTTGCAATCAATTTCTTCTTCACTTTATCTACCATCCGACAGGAGTCAGTGGGGATACACCCACAGAAAAATACGGTTGAGACAACCAAATTATCGTAACCGAATTTAGAGGTTGCCACAACCGATTTTAGAGATTGGCACAAACACCCAAGCGGCCACCACAACCGAATTAGAAGTTGCCACAACCAAATTAGAGGTTGTCATAGCCGCATTAGAGGATGTCACAATCGAACTAGAGATGTCGCAGCCGCATTTGAGGTTGTGGCAACCGGATTAGACGTTGCCATAACCAAGTTAGAAGTTGTCACAGCCGAATTTAAATGACCGAATTTTGAAGTGACATTAGAGGATGTCACAATCTAACTAGAGATGTTACAGCCGCATTAGAAGTTGTGGCAATCGGATTAGACGTTGCCATAACCAAGTTAGAAGTTGTGACAACCGAATTTAAATGACCGACTGGCTGAAGGCTAACATCCCAGCAGTCATTGGGATGAACGTCTTATCTGACATTCAGGCGGTCATAAAGTCTCTGGAATCAGCATTCTTGAACTCAACATTTGCCCAGGATTGCCGAATATCTCTTAGCGAGGTCCAGCAGTACGAGATTCACCGCATGTTGGTGCCAAGGTACAGGAAAATTCGGGGAACTGCAGAACGGATGAGCTGGCCAGACTAGGGCTCAACTTACAGCTTCCATAGGAATCGAAACGTGTTGGCATGTAGTTAGCGACTTATACATACATATATGATATTGCAAGAGGGGTACGCGCAAGAAAAATCTGACTGATAGGGGATAGAAGGAGATTCATCAACCTTTTGGCCCACGAATCAGTGCTTGCTTAAGTTTTTACGGAACAGTATGATATGTAGACATGCGGCGAAGCAACAGGGCAAATGACTTTTGTAGAAGCTGCCGGCAGGAGAATGTCTACTATGGGATCCTACGTATCTAGGGACCTGGGATAATTATTTCTGATAAGCATAGACAAGACCATGAACTTCTTTGAGCAAACTAAAGGGTTCTCCGGAGGGATTAGCGCTTAATACCGTTAGGCCGTGGTATCACAATGGACTAATATGTCTAAGACAGTCGTTCATCGACTGCCACCAACACCTAACCTTGTTTCAGGTTTGAAATATAAAACTATGTATGTAAAACTATGTTGTGGAAACCGAATGGAAAATGGATTCGGTCGTATCAACAGAATTTATAAGAAATTCGGTTGCAGCAATACCAATTTATATACTTAAATGCGATTGTTCTAACAGAATTAATACCAAATTCGGATATTGTGTCCGACTTACCGACAAAGTCGGTTGTTGCTACCGGGATAATTCTAAATTCAATGGTTGCAACCGAATGGATGTTAACTTCGTTTGTTGCAACCGTTGTTGTAATCGAAGTGGTACCAAAATCCGTTGTAACAACCGAAATCTGAGTTAATTCGTTTGGGAAATTGTAACAAATGTAGTTGGTATAACGAATATAATTGGAAATTCAGATGTCACAACCGAATCAGCTATGAAACCAGTTTGTTTCAACCAAATTTCAGTTGTGAGAATTCAATTCAGTAGTGACAACCTCAATTCGGTTGCGGCAATTTCAATCCAGTGGCAACAGCCAAATTTATGGTTGCTAGAACTTATTTTCAAGCAATAAATTCTGTGAGTGTACTTATCCTGGAAGTATTGAGTTGCTTGACAAATCCTCAAAGGAATTGCTGCTCAGCTTTGGACAAATTGATAAAGACCATATCCCAATCAAAAATTATCGCTGAATTAATTACGGAAGTATGTATGTTTAATTTTAACTTAAACGTTCGATTTAAAGATGGGTCACTTTTGGGTAAGCATCACTGCTCTGCATTTGAAATTCGTATATCTTCGGAAATATTCGCACATGTGCTGCATTTCGATTTTAGTCGAATGTGAAACATTTTCCCATTTTTGGTGTGCGTCATTCCGAATACCCAAAAAATATTGGAGATACAATACGACCATATATACCCTTGTGAATCGAATTAGAAATGGCATTCATCTGTTGTAATTAGCATATAGACATTAAAAAAGGGTTAACATGTTTTCTTTTTATTTATATTCGTCAAAATATTGCCCACATCGGCACCGGAGTTCTTTAACTTTTTAAAGATAAATATCGATAGTTAAATTGTCAAACTTCATAAAATTACAATACAAAATTTTCGAATTATGCCAATTTAGCTACCGACTATTATCGTTAAAAAGTTACAGATTTCCGGTGCGGGGTTTATTTAATAAAATAAAAGAATGATTCTCCTGTGTTTGGTAATGGAGACTGAAATTGTGTATGTTCGATAAAGCAGATACGCAAGATTATTTAAAAATAGCTTAATTTTTTTAAAATTGCATTAATATTATACAACCTTTGGACAAAATTGATCCCGACTGTTGTTTGATATTAAAATGTTTCTTCAAATATACATTTCATTGTTCATGAACATTTTCATTCAAAAATTAAAAACATAAATAATGATATCAGAAGTTGTTTAATCTGGCAGCAAAGAACATGGCGCCGTATGATTAAATATTCGTTCCAGACTCATTTATATTACAGCAATTAAAAAGCCAGCAGGCAGTATCGCTACTCATTTTCAATTCAGTACTTTTGTTGTCTTTTAAGTTGTTTACATTGCAATCAGCTGTTTACGAACCAGCTGATTTTAATTTCTTGCAAGCTTTTAAAATTTTTTTTACTCTCCCAAAAAAGTTACTGGATATTTCTCACTGGAAAAGTACCCAGCCAGACCTATTGTTAGCATACATTTGTGTTTATTTAACACAACTACTCTATCTGGTATTATTGAAACCAATAACGAGTGATATTCAGCTGAAAAGACTATGTGCAAAGGGCGAGATGGCACAGCCGCTCAGAGAACTCATGTGTTCGCGCACACACATAAGCAACCACTGGGCTGGCAAAAGCCAGCGATGGCCTAACGTGTGCGCGAACACTTTTCAACATCCAACGTTCATATCACACCAGGCTAAATATCATAAATTTGCTGAGAGAAATATTAAGTCTGTGTGTAAGAATTATTCTATGACCTGGAATGTCATGACTTGTGTTACTAAAATGACAGATGTTCGTCAAAAGTTCGAATATATTCGTTCACATTGCAGCAACTTGTTGGAAACAGTTTAATTGAAGTTTTAGAAAGTTAGGACCCATAGAATAATACATCCATAGTTACATTTATTCTCTCATCTGACGCTTCATTTCACACTCTTCGTCGTAGGTTTGTGGAAATGAGAGAAATTAAATTTAAAATTAACTTACACCAGGTGGAGTTACAATATATATTCACTTAACTTTTTCATGTCGTTTTGGTGTAGAACTGAAAAATTTAAATGTATTTTGCACATTTTTGTTGACTTTTATCGTTGGCATACATTTGTTTTGCATTTAACACAACTAGTTTGCCACAAAAACACGAAATTCGGTTGTTGTTCCTTTGTTGGACCTTGTTTACTATTGCCTCTATCTGGTATTATTGAACCCATGTTTTGCACCATCCAATGTTTACTTTCAACCGAACCTATGACGTTTAATTTATTGAGAGAATAAGTGTATCTATCTATGGCTTTGTTCCTTTACTTTTCGGGTAAAGTTCGGGTAAATGAGAGTAAAAGCAAAATTCACTGTCAAATACTCAAATTTACCCAAATGTAAAGGAACGCAAAAAACCACTTTTCTTACCCGAAAACAAATGTCAAAACACAAAACATATGCTTGACAACAAATCTTGCATATCATGTTAATTTTCACTGTTCATTTGCACACTTCCCATCTTCGTTAAATAAGCACTCTCAAAGCAATCGCTTTTCAAGTTAATAAAATTGTAAATTCAATAATTTTTTTTCACTTGCGTTATTTTTTTCACAAATAATACATATGTTTTTATGTTAACGTTTCGAACAGCTGATTGTTTGACACTTTGCCCAAGCTTACCCGAAGAAAAAGTCTGGGTAAGTTCGGAAAAAAGAGAAACGCATTTTAACGTTAAGAGAAACAAAAAATCGCTCTCATTTACCCAATTTTTGCGTACGGGAACGCTTTTGGGTAAATTTCGGTTCCCGCGGGATCCCGCGGTAAAGGAACAAAGCTTATATGTATGTATTATTCTATGGTTAGGACCTATTAAAAAAAAAAACTTTTAACAAATTTTCATTAAAATTTCCACCTTAGAATAAGAATAATAAGCACTTAGAGATAAAGCCCTCTCTCGAGTAACAAAAGTCCAGCTGTACCAGACTCTCATTCAATCTGTCTTTCTTTATGGCGCAGAATCTTGGGTCCCATCGCAAGCAGACGAAAAATCTGTAAGAGTCTTCGAGAGAAAAATACTCCGAAAAATTCATGGCCCTATAGTGCACAACGGCGAGTATCGGCGACGCATGAATCATGAGCTGTATGAGCTTTATCCTGACATTGACATAGTTAAGCGGATCAAGACAACGCGATTGCGCAGGCTGGGACATGTCTGTAGAATGGATGAAGACGAACCAGCACGAAGGGTTTTCGAAACCGAACTTGAAGGAAGACGGAAAATAGGAAGACCAAGACTCCTCTGGAGAGATAAGATTGACAAATCCCTGCGTACACTTGGTATTGCCAACTGGAGAAATAAAGCAAAAGATCGAACTGGTTGGCGAAATATGTTATCTTCGTTTTGTAAGGTCTCTGACCCACCGGGGTTGCCGGAGACCGGGTAAGTAAGTAGGTAAGAATAAGTGATCACAAAGTTTAGTCCTTTTCAAGACATATAATGTGCTTATAAAATGCCTTCCAGTTAGTCCAACAATGCAATTTAATGTAAACAATATTTTTATTTCACGGAAAATAGTTTAAAGAAAATCGTAAAGAAAATCTCTAACATTCTACAAAAAAAAGTTAAGAGAAGGAGAGACAGAAACATAAATTAAAAATGTATATCATTCGAAACGATGATGTGTATAATTGCAGTGTTTCAGGGTAATTAGGTTCTGGTAAGATTTCAAAACCAACC
Organism: Phaonia tiefii; assembly: GCA_963931995.1. Lineage (NCBI taxonomy): Eukaryota > Metazoa > Arthropoda > Insecta > Diptera > Muscidae > Phaonia > Phaonia tiefii. The sequence goes on along the minus strand of OZ008370.1, from coordinate 117,166,751 downwards.
GGTAACAGGAAGGGCCGTCAACGTGACTCGAATGCTAATTCCACATCAAAGTAAAATACAGTTTGGAAGCCATGCTAGGAAATACCCCTTCCTCTACTGTTTACAAGCACATAAAACCATTTATTCTTCCTCCGAAATGGTAATGGGGTCAATGGAAAATTAAATCGACATCGGGTGCTCCTTTTTGATGTTTAAATTTCGGTTTACTGGGACGAGTGTACAAGCTGGTTTGATTGCTACGTTGCGATTGCATTAAGGACTCTTGGTAGTCCTCTTCCTCGATGCGCTCTGTTATGTTAAGCGTCAAACGTTTGACTTTTTCCTTTTCTTCACGTATCTTTTCCTCTTGCAATTTTAGATTAATGGCCAGCTGAGAGTCGGATGGGGCTACAAATTGTTTAAATTGTTGTTTGCCCCCCTTACCCCCGCGAACCATAAGCACAAAATTGATAGGTCCCGCTGCACTTGGCGAAGGCTTTGTGGACTCACTTGTTGAAGCCTGGGCAGGACTGGGTGGCTGAGCATCTGTCGGCGACGCTGTTGAGATTTGGTCATATGATTTCTTATTGTTTCGCACCATCAAGGGTACTGGTATATCTTTAGTATTTGGTTTAACAGTTTCCTTCATACGCTCTTGATATGAGTCCTGTGCCATTCGTTCGAACATTTGCTCAAACTCTAAGTCTTCTTTTGTTTTTTCAGGAACTTTGCTACCACTGCCACTGCCACTTCCACAGTCATCTTCAGCCATACCCTCGTTTTCAGTGTAATCTGTGGTCGCTTGATTTCCACCTTCGTCATCTTCGTGACGTTCATCTCTAGGTCTGCGATCTGTTTCTGAGGAGGAATCGTCTGTAGCCTATGAAATGTAAAGACAATATACAACATGTGACAAAGAACTATGGTAGTGTTTTATTTACCCCATCATCGAATTCACTATCTTCGGGTATTGGATGTAAATTATTGGCGTCATCTGTACCCGATTGTTGTTCGGTCAGTTCTTTTAGTTGTGGATACAATTTTTCCTTGAGTCTTTCTATTGCTTCCTTAGCTTGTTCCAGATTTTTGTACGGTTTCAATTTGGGCCTTGTATTTACAAGGCAATCACGATACATGTGATCGACAAGTATTGGAAATAAATCATGAGTATCTTGAACTCTACTAAAGATCGGATTTGATTTTTTGTACCAGTAATAGTGTTGGAAGAATACCAAGAAGAAATCCAGTCTGCACAAAACAAAAGTCAAACCAATGCACTAGAGTTTTTTCAATATAGATAGTACTTACTTTTCCTTCGTGGCCATACTTGTGAAGTATGGCCCACAAGTATCCAAAAGAACACAAGCCAATTTCAAACGAAACAAACTATCTGGTGGATCCAGTGGCGAGTAGACGCCTTCTTCCGTCGAAACTCCCAAGGAGATAATTGAGTACAAAGTATTTAAGATATTAGTAGATTCCACCAGTTTATAGTTATACAGTTCACCCAAATATTTGGCCATAGCTATACGACGCTGCGCCAATTTCGGCGAATGTATCTCAAGCCCAGCTCGGATATCTTCAAAGACGTTATCGATGACCATGGTAACAGCTCGTTCTTGATATGAACTTAGACCAGACAGTAGGTCCGCAAGACAGCGTATCAAGGGGAATCGCAAAAGATACGCCTTAGAGAGACACTTAATAACATAACCGCTAACTGTTGGATCATTCCAGTCAATGCGTCGCAGCAGTTTTATGCAACGCTCGACATTTTGTTTATTCAACTCTTCAAAAACTAAGTGGCGAATGTACTCATGTATTGGTGGACGTAGCACAACATCTTGTTTCACAGTCTCGGGAGGTTTCACCAGATAATATACATTTTCCACTTGGGCCGCATGTCTCGAATCTAAGGCAGTGGCGGTCTTCAAACGCAACATTTGATCTAGGAACGTATTCATTAGCCAACGAGTATCTTTGCAATTGTAAAGATAAACGCCCGCCACTTCCATGAAAGCACAAGCCATCTCAATTTGATGATGCTGGAAGTCTCGCAACAATATCTTCAAACAACTTAAGGCGTCGAATTTCTTAAGGAGACCAAATTTAACCATTTCGCCCATGAAACGAACAATTTTTATCTTCGACTCAATATTCAATTGATTCTTCTTGCGAATATGCCATTTGAACTCTTTACGTAAAAGTTCAGACAAGTCGAGAGCAACATCAGTATTGCAAAGGTTGATAATGGCCACGAATCTGGAGAGGAAGGGCAATAAATCCAAACGATTTCTGTAAATCAACAAAACAATGATATTGTAATTTGTGCAATCAGATATTCGACATGTAAATCACCCTCACCTATGCACAGCAAATATAGATTTAGTTAATTTTTTACGATTATTTTTTGTATTATAGTTGAGTAGAAACTCTATGGCCGCAGAATCGATCAGTTCCTTGTTGACACAGTTATTTAAATTCTTCAGAAATTGTGCAAATTGTTGCTTAATAGAACCTGCTGACTGATTAGTCATGCGCCCGGCCTCCATCAGAGCATTGCCGATTTTGTCGGGCAACGCATTAGGTGCCAGCTCATCGATATCCTTGTCTTCCTTATCATTTGCCGGATCGGAAGCTGACGAAGGTGGATCGTCTAAATCAATATCGTTATCGATGTCAGCATCTAAAGCTTCTTCTGTCATTTCTGAAGTATCTTCAATTTGGTCAGGATCAACTTTGGGCGCCGAAAAGTTGGGCAAAAATTGCCTTAAGTCTGGCAGATCTATATAGAAACTTTTAGTTTCTTCATCCCCCCATGGATCCAGTTCACCCAGTGCAGCTTCATCCATCAAATTTTCAATTACCGTTCCGGGATTACAAGTCTCAATCTCTTTAGTCATTTCAGGAAGTGGTTCGTCTAATAAATCGGAGAGTGTTTGAGCCGAAGAGAGGAGCTTATCAAAATTAGCTTGCATAAGTTCACATTTCTCCTTGGTCTTTGTTGATATTTCACCTTTGGCATTAAATTAGAAATGGTATATAATTGCTTAATGTGACGTTTAGAATTTATTTGGCAAGTAAACAAGCTATCAGGTCAACTTACCCTTTGAAGCCATAGCCTTTTTCAAATTGCTGGTCATATTTATTAGTTCCGCCTGCTCTGACAGCAAGTGCTTACACAGATTCTTAAAGTAGTCCTTAAGCAAATTCCTCAAATTATGTTGCTTATCCGGTGCCAAAAAGTCCGATTTGGGTATTGTCTGATCTCCATATTTTTCTGCCAAATCCACCATCCTTCTCGGCACGAGGCCAGCATACTCTTCGCCACAATGGCGACAAAACGATAAGATAATCGAGAAATTACTATGATCTTCCTTGTCCTGTGATATGACATTGATCAGTACATTTCCCAGCAGTCCCAATCCTTGTTTTGTATTGATCACCCCAGAACTAACAAGTTCGGCGTAGAGGCGCAAATCGACACGCAACTTACTGGCATTTGAGATTTTTTCACCTGCTTTCAGTTGCAGGGTCTTTTGCCACGCATCGAAAAATTCATTATCAAAATCCGCATATGTTTGATGCAATTTGGAACACAACAGTACCACGGCAGGAACATCGGTCATTTTAATTTTTGCCTCTGACAATGCTGAGCAAATCTCGGATATGTACTTGCTCAGATTCAAACCCTTCATGTCTTTCATTAGTGAATCCAATTGGGCAGCAGTAAACTGTTTCAGTTTCTTGACAAAGGCCGTGTTGCGCTTCAGGCTGGAATCCAATCTAGCGAAATATGATTCTTCAGGCAAATCAAAATTTGTATTTTCGTAGCGCAAATGCGTTTTTGCTGTTATTTTAGACTTTAGCTCGGCCAGAAAGGCCTCAAGTTCCTCACGTTCTTGACGTTCCAACTGAGCGGGGTCCATAGAAGCGACCACCGCCGCTGGCGTTATGTCCATTTTATCGTTATCCCTGTCCTCCGCCATTGTTTGGATAAGTTACTTTTAGTTTTGCTTTTCTTGTGATTTGGAATAATTTATATTTGTTTTGCACAATAATACGAATGTTTTTCCATTTCTTACTCCTGCTCTTTAACACTTTCGTTAAACTTTGACGTTTGCAAAAAGTTTGTTTTCCTATCAGCTGTTGTTGTGGTAATGCAGTGCACATCGATACACTGAGGGAAATGGTAGAATGGAATGTTGACAAAACAACGTGTTCCATGTGGTTACACTGAATTTGTACGGAAATGTATGTATTCAATTCTTCTATTAAATTCAATGGTGACTTTACTTTGGGATACAACATCTGTGGGTTAAGATAACTCAATTATCCCCATATTATAGGGGTCTTGAGAATAGGATAATGTGTGAGTACTCAAATTAATTCGAAACACAGAGAATTAAAAATATTTGGACCACCTCGCAACACGCAAGTGTAAGTCATTCTTCTCACGAATTCAAGGGTGGCTTTATGACTATGGTGCGATTTTCAATTTACCATTTAACAGGCGCCTTGAGTATCGGAAAACGTCAAACACTTGTGATACTTAAATTTATGGGTGTACCATTGCTATCAATTTTGAGTTTAAAGTCCAGTACTAAGATCGTTCACGTGAAAAATATTTAACAACATCAATTTGTTTCGCTGCGAAATGGGCCAGCAACATATTAGTGATGTCGACTATATTTTTCTCTGTTTTGAAGTTTATTTTACACTAAAAATCTATTTTTGTTCAGAAATTTGATTGGACGTTGTTTGTTCAATTTGATTGGACGTTGAATTTTCCTTAGCAACATTAAAATGTTGCTTAGACCTCAATGTTGCTGATATTTCTCGTAAACAACTTAGTATACACGTTCGGAAATATTTCGTCGATATTCCGCAGGCAATTTTTTGTACGAAGTTTTGTAAAATTTCACAATGTGGAGCTTAGTACGGGACTTAAAGACAAATTAAGGGCAGTATTCTAAAAGTCCCGAAAATGAACGTAAACGCTAAAGCTAACGCGAACGCAAAAAATAGTAGTTTATACATCACTTTGTGGTTGTGTTCGCTTACGAAAGCTTCACTGGCATTTGTGGTTTATAGAGTTGTCCAACAAAAATAAATACATAATTATAGATCAGAAAAACTTCTCTTGAATTATTCAATAGATCAACAGATTTTACGAATGCTATTGTTTATAATAAAACAAATACTAACAATATTTAAGGAAATGAGCATAAAGTGTGTATGCATTCAAATATTAAAATGAACTATAATTCATACCTCAGTGTTTTCAATTCCAAATTTAATTTGAGATTTGGTACTCCAAGAACCGATACCTACAACATTTGTGATCAGCTCTACAACCAAATGACTTTCGCTGAAACATATTGAGAAATGTGCTTATTCGCGGAGGATTTATAGCGTCATAATATAGTCGCCAAAGTCCAATTTTAAAACAGACATTAACTAACTATTAACTCCGAAACTTTCGCATACTGATGTGTACTATCAACGGAAATGCAAATTATAATTTCGGCAGACATGACAAGGGTGAAAATGTTGGAAACATGTTTATATGGCTCGAACGCAGGGCCAGTAGACGATCCACAAAAATAGCCTTAGTATTCTCAAATATATTTTAACTAGATTTTAACCATTAGTGGAAGAAAAATATCGAAATTTAATTGCTTGTTCCGATCGATGCTTTTGGTCAAAACAATTATTGGACAGCATTGAGCCTTTACTGCTAAAACCCAACTATTTCTATGAAGTAAACCAACAATTGTTAATCTCAGGGCATAACTTTTTACATCACGACAAAGATTTCGAAGTAATTTAAATCCAGAAATATGTTTTGAAACTAGATGTGGAAAATTTAGTTATAAACGCGAAATCAGATGAATCATTTAAAGTAGTTGAAAAAAAATTGGAAGATTTTAAAGACTTGACGCCGTTAACAAACAAGCTCGACGGAAATATTGATAGCAAAATAAACAAAGGCAAGATGGCCCCAGATTTCCGAAGATGACCATGACACTAATTAAGACTAAGAAAGAGCCACGAGCTAAATTAAGTTTAGTCTTCTTTTACGATGTGGGTAAAAAAAAACTTGATGAAACATTTATTTCCAAATCCTGATAAAGCAAATTCGTTACAACGCAATAGCACTATGTGCAAAAAAAAAATTAGGATCTTCTATGTATGTATGTCAAAGTACTTTCCAGCAGAAGATCAATTTTTTACCCACAAATACGTAAAGGATTTTGGTTTTAGTCTATAGCATAAATTGTTTATTACGATTATCTCATTAATAAAAGCTATTATTGATTTAAAAATGTTAAGTGCAATATTTACTCATTTTCCAAAAATATGTTCACAAATCTTTCCCATAAAATTTGACTGTATAATGTTCCAAACTTCCTTATAAATCCGAAGTTTTGATTAGCATAACACAAACTCGAAATTCCGTAGGTGTAATCTTGTTGGACGTTTTGTACTAATGCCTCTATCTGGTATTATTGAAACCATGCGTTGACATGCAACCATACCTATGAAGTTAACATTATTGACACAGAGAGGAATTTAGGGTAGAGTAATTTATTGTCTCAACATTTTTAAGGTCATAGGTATGGTTGCAAGTGAATATTGGATGGTGGACAGCATGGGTTCAATAATACCAGATAGAGGCAATAGTACGCAACGTCCAACAAAGCAACAGCAACCACATTTCGTGTTTTTGTGGCAAAATAGTTGAGTTAAATACAATACCAATGTATACCAACGATAAAAGTCAACAAAAAAGTGCAAAATACATTTAAATTTCACAGTTCTATACGAAAACGAAAAGAAAACGTTAAGACAACAGTTCTTGTAACTCCACTTGCTGTAAGTTAATTTTCGTCGAATTTCTCTCATTTGCACAAATCTATGACAAAGAGTGAAAGAGAGAATAAATTACTCTATGGAGATGGATAAGATGAAAATAAATATAGAAAGGTTATTGGATATCCAAAAATATTGTTTTTAAATATTTACTTACATTTTGTTCTTTCCATTCTCACAATTATTGTAACAAAACAATAAAAAAAAGGGAACAACCATAGAGTAATGTCACTTAGAGCTGTCATTCTGCTCATCTGACGTTTCATTTCACACTTGGTGGTGCGGTCGGTCCAATAGGGAGTTATTTGACTTACACCAGGTGGAATGACAAAAGTTGTTGACTTAAATTTGTCATGTCTTTTTGGTTAAGAACTGTGAAATTTAAACGTATTTTGGACTTTTATGTTATCTATCTTGAATTGAACCAATGCCTCTATCTGGTGCTATTAAATCAATTCTTTCCAACATGCAACGTCCATATAGGCAACCACACAAAACTTTGTAAATTTACTGACACAAATCTTTACTCTAGATCTAAGAGTTACTCTACGTAAACAACTGCTAGATCGAATTATGTATGCATATGTAGTGGAAACAAGGTAATCCAGAATAAAAATTTATAGAGCGAATTAAGTAATTGGCGCTGTAGTGGGAACATGTCATAAGACTTCAGGCTACACGCTACGCTACTGTGTTGTTAATCTTTACGTATAACAGTTTTAGAGATATTGCACATGTTTTAGTAAAATTTGAAACATTGTTGCAGATCCACAATGTGTTAGCAGTATTGATTGCGTTGAATACTATTTGAAAGATCTTTTAATTTGCTTTCCAATGAGGTCTGTTTATGTGCATCCATGTATCGGAGAAACCATTGACAATTCACAAAAAGGGTAATGTTGTGTCCACAGAGTAAATACCCAGTGTGCCATATGAATCCGTGTCGAATTCGAGTCGGACTCGCTTCTTCGTACATTTTGTCCGAAACGGACACCAGTAGTTACCATATGAAATTTCTCTCGAAAAAGCGAGGATCCTTTTCGGATCCGTGGCGAACTCGCAACAGACTTCATATTTGATTCCGTTTCGTGTTCGTTTTTTGTAAATAAAATGGATTCGACACTGATCTACTTTTATTACCTTTTGCGGATTCGTTCTGATATTTAAAAGATATTTAAAATTGATATTTAAAAAATAGGCAATGAACTACTTATATTTTTATCTCTATTCCACTGCAATGTTTCACTTACATTAAATATTAATTTTTACAAATGGAAAAATACATTGTCAGCTAAATTGAAATTGTTTTATCGTAAATTTTTTTTAAAGTTTTTTTGTTTTAGCAATTCAGACATGAGACTGCGACATTAAAAAATGTTGGCAAAATTGTCTGCCACCAGAGGAAGTGGGGGTGGGTGGTGTTTGCAAATTTCAAATTTATATTTTTACGGGGTCGAAACGGATCTGCCAAATCGCAATTTCACTGATTCGCTTTTTATGTTTTTACGGACTCGAAATGGATCCGCCAAACCTCAATCTCACTGGTTCGCGTTTTTATGTTTTTACCGACTTGTAACGGGTTGGACACCGGTTCGAGAACTCACATTTACATTTTTTATGATTTTACGGATCCGCAACCGATTTTGTGCTCATTGGGATATATGTACCTAGAGGCAACCTCCGTCTCGTCTTCACACTCTTCGTGGATTCAGTTTTTATGAAATTTTCGTTGCCATAAGAAGTATGTGTATAAAAAATAACGAATATTTCATTTGCATGGCACTCAGAACATTTCGTAGGCAAAAAGATTTACAGGGTTGTTACGCCAAAGTTATTTCGTACGAAAACAATTGTTTGAGACCCGAATTTTGACATTTCGATTAATTTAATAACCAACAGTACCGCCACGTCCGTTAAAAATAAAAGGGATTACGAAGAGGAAATATTTGCCAGGTAAATCAGAGATAAGTATGTGCATATGTGGTAACACTCTCCAAGAAAATGTTCCGTTTAGAGATAAATGACTAAATGTCTTACGAAAATTTCGCAAGAATTTAATTCGGGGCTTGAGGTCGGTGCGATAGACGGTTGTTCGACGTAAATAGACATAGGTCCAATTTTTGACTGGTTATTTAAATTGGTAATCAGTTGATTTTGATTTATGTATGTTTGATCTGACTTTAAATACGAAAAGAGTTTTTCAGTGCTTTGTCAAATAAACTATATGGTATATAGCAACAGTGCAAATGCTTCGAAAAATAACCGGTATTCATACATTTATCGGCTAATCGTTACAATGCATTAAACTGACGCCATTTGCAAAACAAAAGTGAAGTGATAAAATACATATATTGCAGAATGTTTGAGCAGAAATAAACTTCTAACTGCACCACGAGTTAAATGATACGTTTTTATTGTTATTTCTTATTATAATTGTTCACATTAACAATTAAAGAAGCATTGTGTTTGTTCTTGTTGTTGTTTTCTGTCAAAATCATATACATAGTCACTTGATCATGGTTCAAATGCCCAAATTTGGCATTTTATTAACCTAAAAAGTTAAGTCAGAGTTTGATCGTTGATCAAAGATGATTTTCCACTCAAAAATTAGGCCTTACACCAGGTGGAGTTACAGTAACTATTGACTTAAATTTTTAATGTCGTTTCTGTGGAGAACTGTGAAATTTAAACGTATTTTGTAAGTTTTTGTTATCTTTTTTTGTTAGTATACATTTGTGTTGTATTTAAAAGTTAAATTTTTATAGAGTTCTACGTTTTTCTTGTCTCCTGTATAATTTGCTACTTGTTAGATATGCCCTTATTTTACCGACACATTCATTGAATTTCTTTCACAGTTTGGAGAGTAAATTTACCGTATAACACAACATAACTTCATGTTAATGTTAACCCAGAATCAAGGTCAAATCAATAAATTCTCTGTTGTCTATGGAAATTCCTTTACAACGCAACTGCCATGGCAGTGATTAAAATTCACACAAATTTATTTATATTGTCACAGTCATATTGCGACTCCATTATAATAATAACAATCATTCGGTTACCATGATTCCGAAAATACTAAGTTATATCAATAAAGGAATGAATTCCAACAGCGAATAATAATATCAGTCTTCAATTCAACGCGATACTGCGAGGGTGTGTTTTTTGTTCAAATTTTTACCACTCATGCTGTGCTGGGAAAATGCTGATCGATTTCTTCAGCAGCGCTATCCACCCGTGTATCCCAAGACAGAAACATTAAAAGATCTCTTATTAAAATCGAGTGTACCCCTAGTGAGTTTTTAGGGAAAACTAGAACAAGTAAAAAAGTTTAAGTTTTGGAAGAAGCCCAAGCTCTTAAATTATCGAATTAAAAAAAAACAATATTTCACTATGAAATATTTCAAAGACGTTTATATAGAAAATCGTTTATTCGATCATCGTTTGGTTAAAGATGACCTTGTCGACCAATGGCCAACGGAAAAAGGCGAACAATATGTGGAGCGGAAGGATTATAGAAATTTAATGGAGTCATATGTATTCACTCAGTTCATCATTCATTTGTATCACTATCAAACTTCAAATAAGAACGCAAAGCACGGCAGCCAATCCGAAACCCAATAGCAACCAGTATTTGGGGAAACGTCTCAAATCTCGATGATTGACTTACCAATCACGACGTTCCTAAGGATATCCTGCTTTGCTTTCTTTTTTGAGTTGATTCAACAACACAACTCATCATTTTTATATCATATTTTGTGGTAGAGCACTGTACTCGTAGCAAACAAACTGTGTAGACATTTTAAGTTTCATTTTTCAGTTTTGAAATGTTATTTAAACAAAAGTTGTAATATAAATTTGCGTGAATATAATTAACATTTGTAATTTGTATTAAATCATATCTTTTGACCAATCATATCTTTTGACCATGTCCGCTAAATTTGATCAAACTGTTATGTCACAATTGCAGCCATGGAGTACAGCGGGAGCTCCTCCTTGTATGGAACCAGTATTGGGACCATCAGTACCACCTCGTGTGGGTACTTCATATCAGGTACGTTAGTTGAAGTCTCTTTAGTTATCGTTTAATTAACATATAATATATGCTATTTTTTAAAGACGGCCCATTCACATCCATGGCGACCGACTCTTAGTTACGAAATGATTGAGGTTAAAAATCTTGCCGAGCAACCAACAACAAATCAATTGGTTAAGGCAACATTTGCTCCAGCTGGTATGACAACCGAGCCCATGACATTTCCAAATTTGATATCAGGTTTTCATCGAAATCCTCAGCATGCGGCACGTGCTGCTTTGTATACTCGCTACACTCCGGGCGAATGGAATAACAATAACCTAACGAAATATACTGAATCGAATGTGAATAGGTAAGACAATTTGAAATGAATATCGTAATAATTGCTTTAATTTGCTGAATATTCGAGAGAGAGAACTCACAGAATACCATAGAAAAACAAAAGCCTACAAAATATCGAAGAAAAAGATTCCGCCAGTGTAGTTCTAAATTGTTCACGTCAGCAATATGTGTCGAGCAACAATTTAACAGTCATTCAAGTTGTACAAAGAACTGATCAATTTTGTCAAATCTCATTTACTTTCTCATGATAAGAGATTCCTAGTTTAAAAAACCTTAAAAGCAGAAAAATATTGTCGTCAACGCTGATATGTTGCTGGCCCACTTCGCAGCGAAACAAATTGATGATGCTCACTATTTTCCACGTGAACAATATAGGTACTTGGCTTTAAGTAAATTATGGGGTCTGTTCTGAATTTCACTTTCCCGAAAATATCAACAGAGCTTCGCCAGTTTTCACTCGAAATGTTCATCTTTTTCTTTAAATGTATTATTTAGTAAGTAGGGAAAATTCCATAAACATTTCATAAGTATTGAGTTCTCTCTTTTAATAAATTCAAATCCATTTTAGACGAAACTGGATTTGATATGTGTATATAATGTCCAATAGATTCGTAAGGTTAGGTTAGGTTTACAAAGAGGATTCGAAACATTTGTTTCTCAATTCATGACCCATTTCTGGGCGTACACCTAAGCCAGTAGGTAGGCATGTTGTTGACATTTTTTCCCATATCATTTTTCGTGTCACTTCTTAATTTATTTTATTTTGTTTTTATATTTTTTGTATTCTTGTATTGTTAGTATATATTTAGATATGTGTAGAGTTTGACAACTGAAAAGAATGAACGAAAATAAAATGTCTGTTGTTGCTGCTTACAACTACAACATCTACTCATAGAATAACACATACCTAGATAAACTTATTCTCTCATCTGACGTTTCATTTCACTCTCATCGTAGGTTTGTGGAAATGAGAGCAATTAAATTTAAAATTACCTTACACCAGGTGGAGTTACAAAATATGTTCACTTAACTTTTTCCTGTCGTTTTGGTGTAGAACTGAAAAATTTAAATACATTTTGCACTTTTTTGTTGAATTTTATCGTTGGTATACATTTGTATTGTATTTAACACAACTAGTTTGCCACCAAAAAAACACGAAATTCGGTTGTTGTTCCTATGTTGATCGCTGTATACTATTGCCACTATCTGGTATTATTGAACCCATATTTCTACCATCCAATGTTTACTTTCCATCGTACCTATGACGTTTAATTTATTGAGCGAAAAAAACCTTCTATGGTATGTGTTATTCTATGCATCTACTGGTACCATGTATATGTTGGCACTGGCTACAAACTTGTTGCCGTATCGCATTTTTTCCACTCATTACAGCAAATGTTGCCACATTTCGTAGTGTTAAAGCATGAAACACATAGACGCGACAGGCTACCGACCACAACCTGTCAAAAATAAAATACATGCGTTTATATGCAAGTGAATATTTTAACGACGGCAAGGCGACACGACTGCAGGTTGTTGTCTATGCTACTTATGTAGCTGTAGTTGAATTAAACTAATTTCTATTTGTGTGGGCGACAATCAACAGGTTCGAGCTGTCAATGCCTGAAGTGGCACCACTGACGTACTTCATAGACTGTTTTCACAATTTTTGTTATGTTTGTAATAATATTTATTAAATATTCTCCAGACATTTTATTTTCTTCTAACACAAATAACACAATAACACAAACGTCAACATTACAGATCAGATGTTTACTTTGCAGTTGCCGTCTTGAAAATAATTCAGTAGCTGCCACACATCTACATTTGCAATCAGCGGCATTTGTAGTCGTGTGTTCAATCGTAAGTGGCGATCGTTTAATGGAATAAAAAAGAGCCTTATAATTTCGCTGTCACTAGTATCAATCATAGAGGAAGTTAGGATAGAGTAATTTATTCTCTCAATATTTTTAACGTCATAGTTACGGTTGCAAGTTAACATTGGATGGTGGAAAGCATGGGATCGGATATAGGCAATAGCGTACAACGTCAAACAAAGGGACAACAACCGCATTTCGAGTTTTTGTGGCAAAATAGTTGTGTTAAATACAATACAAATGTATACCAACGATAAAAGTGAACAGAAACTTGTAAAATACATTTAAATTTCACAGTTCTATACGAAAACGAAATGAGAAAATTAAGTTAACAGTTGTTGTAACTCCACCTGCTGTAAGTTAATCCCCTACGAATTTCTCTCGTTTGCACAAACGTACGACGACGAGTGGGAAATGAAACGTCAGATGATAGAATAAAATACTCTATCCTCTATGGTATCAATCATGGTAAACTCGTTTCAGCTGTCAAACTCATATGTACTTTGTTTTTGTTCCATTTTGTTTCCTGTGTTGTTGGTATACTTACGTGTATAGATTGACAACTTAAGCGATTTAAACAAAAACAAAATGCCTGTTGTTCCTGCCTACAACAACAACAACGTCTACTGCTACTACTTGGATATTTTACTATGGTATCAATCAATGACTTTTTAAACTTAGGTTGCTTCTAGTTGATTGTCGCTCATTCTGTTCAAGTCGTTTTGTATGACAACACTTTTGTTATGTTTTGACGTTTGATGTGCAAGTTTTCGAATACTATTGCTTTAATGTATCTGAGAAAACTGCAACGACCATCAAATTCCGTTGTTGATAATAACCAAATAACAACAACCCCGTATGTGAAAGTCACCTTACTACCGCGTAGTTGATATGAATTGGTTAGTGACATCCACGTTTATAAAAATTCGACACATAGTTGATTTTAATGAAATTAATATAAAAGTAAACAATATAACCAAGTCTGTGGTAACATACCTTTAGCGTACTTGAGTTTAAATTAACTACGACTTAGTTGAAATTAACTAAAATTATTGGCTATGAAAACCACAGCTGTCAATTAATAAAATCTGAAATTATATTTTTAGAAGATTTTAGTAGAATTATACAATTGAATATATTTATATCACTAATGAGTATTTTTGACTAATTATTCAAGCTTAAGGTCAATTCTGATTTTATAAAACTTTTGGTTATCCTCTTTTTTCTCTCAAGGATAACCAAAAGTTTTATAAAATCAGAATTGACCTTAAGCTTGAATAATTAGTCAAAAATAATTAAAATAAAGGTCGAAAAATTAGAAACGAATTATCACTAATGAGTATATTCCAGTGTGGGCGTTCATACATACACTGTTTTACGCATTCGATTAAGAAATAGTCAAATATATCAATAATGGACGTCATTAAAACTGTGAATGCACCTCGTAATGCCCAAAAATTTATGAAAAGTATATATTATATAATATTTGTGAAGTTTAAATTTTCGCGGTATCAGGATATACAGGTTATTTGAGAGTTTGAAAGAAACTTCATGCTTTTCTTACACAGATAATGGTGGGTAATTAGGTTTCATTGTTGAACACATTTCCTTTGCCCCCCGTTTACACATGCAGTACCACGTTTCTGTAGTTCTCGAATCGAAAAAGTTTTCACATTAAGCATGAAACAAAAAATTCCATCGTTTCTCGATTTGTGAGTAAAAAGTGTTTCTATATATATATATTGGCGTAGAATACGTCTTACCTTACGGTATAGGGAGTCATGTCAGATTGTTATTGTTGTAATCTTTATTTCATTGATTATGAGGAAACGGCGAGATAACTTTTTATAAAATTTTTTTTGTAGGTAAATGAAGATGTTATCTTTCGTTTGATATACATATCATATTGGTTGATATCTTCCTAATATTTAAATTTCTCAAATGAAAATTGTTTAAACACATACACTCAAACATATGTGAAGTGTTTGGTTGAGTGTTTGAGTTTGTAGCGTGAACACAAAATATGCTGCTGTTTCAGTGTGGACACAAACCTTCGGCTGTTGTTTTGATTGATGAAATATTGAAATTTCGTATATTTACTTATGTATTTAAGTGAAACAAAATGTTAAATGTGAATTTGAATTTAACATGGATATATAAATATAAAACATATATGAAAAAATTAATTCATACATTTTTATGTTAAATGAAAGTGCTGCCAAGTAAGCAAAATAACAATGCTGCTTGATGCTGTTTGACAGCAGCTGACAGTTGACGTTTAGTAAATTAAAATAAAAACTACTAATCAAAATGGCACCTACACGAAATACAAGATAGCTACGAGTGGTTGTTATGTTATCATTTATTGTTATATATGTTTTCTGTCTTATCGGATGGCGTATTCTACGTTAAACTTAATGGCCGTGTCTCTGACACAGCCTGCTGGGACAGTCCGTGGCCGAAGGCCTCGGACAACTGTCTGCTGTAATTTTTTTTATATACATATATTCCAAGAAAGCTGTCAAGTAACAAAAAAATATAAACAAACAAAATAAACTAGCGCGAAATAGAATAACAAAAAGAAGTATAGACATGTATTCACCTGCATTTTATTTTTGCTTTCTTGATTTTTCTGTAATATTTTGGAAAAATTAATTGAAATACATAACAGAAAAGATATAGTTCTTCTCTTCTCCACTTAAAAAATAAGTTTTAATTTCTTAAAAAACCTTTTTGTAGAAGCAATATCAAAATCTCGCACCGTTTTAATTTGTGAGTATTTTTGACGTTTCACATTTTAATTTTTTCGACTCACTACTTTTTAGAAACAGATTTTCTCGCATTTTTCCAATAAGAATGAAAAAAGCAGTACGTCACAGAAAGTTTTCGCAAAACAAACGTTGTAGAAACAGTCACATGTGAGAACCGATTTTTTGTACCGATTCCTAGCGTTTTTGTTTCAATTCACATGTTTCATGTGAAAACTTTTTCGATTCGAGAACTACAGAAACGAGGTACAGGTAAATTGAGAAAAGTTGAAAATACTTATTATTACCGAAAATTATCTCAGTTTGGTTTTGTTGCACACTTGACTATTTGCGAAATAATCGGTTAAATATTAGAGGGCTTTACAAAAGTCAGCTGAATCTTCATTACGATCACTAAATTTAACTCAATTGAAATTAAATTGCAATGTTCACATTGTGTTTACATCAGCTGACTGACATAAAAAAATTGAGCGATTCGTAAAAAATCTAAGTGATTGCATGCTTTAAATCAGACATGTGCAAACTGACACAAACGCATTTCAAATCAGTTTTACGAATTTTGCGACTGTGTTAAGTTGAACGGAGCAAGCAGAACAAAAGCAGAGAAAACAAAAGTAGTACACTGAGTAAAAAATTAAAATTAAAAAAATTAAAAATTAAAACTAAATCTTAAAAAAAAAATCAAATATCAACATCTCCAATGATTATTTCCATTTATGATTTTTGCCATTTACAAACATAAAAATTTCTTTATATTCGTCCATGGCAATTAAAATTTATTTTTTAAGTGTAGTGTGAATGCAGAACAGCAACTGACTTTGAATCGGTAAACAAGCAGCAAGCTTTCGGACATGTTGGTGTGAAAAAACGATCAAGCTACTATCGGTGTGAAAACACGATGACTCAAAAGAGTACTAGCTGCACATCTATGCTTTAAATCATAAAATTAGACTTCTTGTCACAACTTCATTCAAACCATAACTATATCCGTGAAAGCAGTGATGCCAACTCTGCAAGAAAGAAAATAACGAAAACAACTAGAAAAATCCCGAAAGTGCTAAAACGCGCTTAATAAATAAGTGGTTGCCAATGGGTACCTATAGATTTTGACAGTCCATGGTGGTTACATCGTTTTATCTATTGTTAGTCTTCCTGTTATTTATTTTTCAGACAATAGAGACAAATCAACATGGACAGTTAAAGCGCCGAGCAATACGTGCGAATGATAAAAGGTTATTATCAGAAGAAACCCACTTTGGATCAACAGGTACATAAACAAGCATTGCCGGATTTAGGATATTACGAATCATTACCAATTGGCAATGCCCACAAAGAATGCCATTGTTTGTCCTGGATTGTGGTCCAGAGGCATCATCATTACTATCACCGTCAAATGAGAGTGCTACCGATCACGACATGTGGTTCCAAAAGGATGTTGCTACGTGATACACAGCTGATGCTACAATGGGCATTCTGCGCTACCGATTTTAGGGGTATCTCACGCAGAGACGACGTGAGACGTTGTGGGGTTTCCATAAGTCGCAGATATATGGCAATAAGCCAGAATCTATGCGTCAGTTATCGAAAATTTTAACTCCCGGTTTCGCACCAACTACAGAAGCCCAGCCGGTTATTTAAATGAGGGAATATTAGTTGGTATCTCACACGCAACTTGTTTTTATTAAATTGTAACTTTCCCTTTTGAAAAATTCTTTCAGATGGTTAACCGATAAAAACGTGCAGATGTGACGGAACCCTGACATTTTTCTTCTTCAGGATTAAAAGTGCCCAAAATACAAAGAAAATTAATATTCTTTAGCAAAATCGGTGTTGTATACAAAACGGGCTAAATGGCTAAAAAAAAACTCAAAACGCGTCCACATTACGCGTTTTTTCAAAAAAAGTGCCATAGAAATTTTCTTCGCGTTTTGCAGGGGCGAATAGTGCTAAATCTAGCCCCAAAAGAGCTAAGTTGGCATCACTGCGCGAAAGTGTTCATAGAAAATCAAATGGTCTCTCAAATTTCTTCTAGGGTAGAGGTAGAAAAAGAGTCATGAAATGGAAATTCAGTGGCATTTTGACATTTGACACTGACATGGCGGTAAAGCAACATAATACAAAATGTCAAAAGATTATTATGAAGCAATTACATATTAATTAAAACAATACAAATTCAGAGCCATTGTCCATTAGTTTTTTAAATTATCAATTTTAGATTATTACGAATAGAAAACATAGAAGATTAATCGAAAATACGTCAAAAAGTGTCTCGCATGGTTGTACCCGAAAGTCATTGTCTGTACGGACATGAATTTACGAACCGCTATCAAAAGAGAATGAACTCAGTACCCTTGGGTGGATAGTTATCGTACAAATGTCGAATTTGTCATTTATCTTTGCGCGGAAATTTTTGTTGCAGAGAGCTACCACCTACCTATGATTTATCTTGCAAATATTTTTTGAATAAAAGTGTAACAGTTAGTGTCAAAAAGTGTCACGCATGGTTGTACTCGAAAGTCATTGTCTGTACGGACAAACCGTTATCAAAAGAGAATGAACTCAGTACCCTTGGGTGGATAGTCATCGTACAAACGTCGAATTTGTAGTGAAACAAGAATCTGCTTGTAAAATTTCCCAAACACCCCCTAAATTTTGAAAACCGATTTTGCGTACCTTTGCGCAGTAGGTTAGTTTAATTTTTTTTCGCCATTTTTCAACTTCGGCGATGATTTATTCAAAAGGAACGTTTCCCCTTTTCTGCTATGTAAAATTTCCCAAACACGCCCTAAATTTTGAAAACCGATTTTGCGTACCTTTGCGCACTGTAGGCTAGTTTAATTTTTTTTCGCCATTTTTCAACTTCGGCGACGATTTATTCAAAAGGGACGTTTCCTATTGAGAAAAACGCAACTTGTTTTTAAAAATCCGGTATTAATTGACTGAGTTATTGAAGTTTTAATTAAAACAAAAAATTTTCAAAAATACCTGCACAACGTTTTTCGTGTTCTTTTTATGTACTTTCTCTTTACTAAAGCTTCTATAATTTTATAAATGCAAAGCAGAATAGAAAATCACTGTTATACTAAATCAGTGTTATACTAATCCAAATCACAATTATACTACGCCAAAAGTGGAAATTACAACAAAAATTTGCAATGAGAGCTTAACTCATGTAAAAACATTGTCTTATTTGACGTTTTGTTAATTAATCACTTCTTTACCAATTTGAAACTTTTTACATAAAAAAGTTTGCAATTTGACAACAATTGTGTGCAAATAAAATTAAAATATGCGACAAACGTATTTATGGATTTCAGTCATCCGCGTGATTTTAAAAACAATATTGGAGTGGTGGAAATGTACAATAAACTCTTCTATCACTCTTATAATACCAGTCGCTGGTACGAGCCCGAAATTAGTTGTGAATATTGCTGCGCAACATTAAAAAAAATTAAAGTTCAACATTTAATTGGTTTGCATTTTTCGGTGCCTATGACTTGGCATCATCAGTCATATCATAAACGAGATAATTTCTACTTTTGCCAAACCAATGTGTCAGGCCAAAGTTTTAAAACGCGCAAAAACATTAATTACGCAAATGTTGTAACTGTTACGAAAAAAATATCTGGGAATGATGATGTTCCGACAACGAGCAAATCTGCTGATGTAACTGAAACTGATTCGGAATAAGAAGAGTTCGTTCTATCCAAATACAAGTCAACGGAACGTCAAAACGAGATTCTGAAATTCCCGGGCCGCGATTAAAGCAGTGCAATTTGATGGAAAAAGATTTTATTATAAACTCTGGTAGAAAAGTGACCGTACTTTGTTAATTGAAGAATATTTTAAGGCTGGTGGTAATTATAGGGACCTCGTTTTTTGCGTAGATGTACCAAAACAATTTTCGGCATTCAATCAAAATTATTCATCGATGGAATGGAATGAAGAAACTTGCGATTTTTTACTACTTTATATGAAATCTGTAATGTTATACCTAGGCTTGAAAGCTGTTTTACTGCATAACAACAATCTGCTACCATCAGTTCCAATCGTATATGCGACTAGCACAAAGGAAACTTACGAAGTGGTGGAAGAAATACATCGGTTCGTCAGCTGCCACGCATAAATGGAAAAATAGTAGCCGACTTACAAGTTTTGATAATTTTATTTGGTATGCAACGATGTAATACAAAACATCCGTGCTATCTTTTTGAATGGGATAGTCGCGTTCCGAATCGCTATGATCGCAAAGTATGGCCATCTCGTGAGTCACAACAAATAGGCAGGAAGAACATTTTAAAGATACCATTAGTTAAAGCTGAGGATGTTATTCTGCCACCACTGCATCAAAAGCTAGGATACACTCACAGAAAAATTCGGTTGACACAGCCGAATTAGCCGTAACCGAATTAAGAGGTTGTCTCAACCGAATTAGAGGTTGACACAACCGAATTAGAGGTTGACACAACCGAATTAGCGGTTGACACAACCTCATTAGAGTTTGACACAACCTCATTAGAAGTTGACACAACCTCATTAGAGGTTGACACAACCTCATTAGAGGTTGACACAACCTCATTAGAGGTTGACACAACCTCATTAGAGGTTGACACAACCTCATTAGAGGTTGTCACGAACCTCATTAGAGGTTGTCACGAACCTCATTAGAGGTTGTCACGAACCTCATTAGAGGTTGTCACGAACCTCATTAGAGGTAGACACAAACTCATTAGAGGTTGACACAACCTCACTAGACGTTGTCACAGCCGAATTAGAGGTTGTTACAACCGAATTTGGATAGTGTCACAAATTAATTATAAACGTTTTTTTTATTATTAAATGATGATTTTAAAAATTCAAAAAGCGAGAAAATAAAGTCATATATATTGGGTAATCTATAGGATAATAAATTTGTTTTACATGAGTCTTCCGACCTTTTTCAAGTCCCGGCCATCACGGAACACCGCACTAATTCTGACATTCGGCTGATGTATCGGTTGATTTAGGTCCTCAACCATTTTGTATACAGACGGTTTCTGCACATCTCACATGACCGACCATGAAAAACTTGAAAACTGTTGATAAAATAAATAAATAAATAAATAGTTTCCCATTACATCCCATAAAGGGACTGGGGAGAACTTCTCACAATCACTGAGCTGTGCGCTTTCCAGTTTTCACTCACTGATTGGGACCTACAGTTTTACACCGATTCCGAACGGTATTTTGAGAAGCTTTTTCATGGCTAGATACTCGATAGTGTCGCCGTCACTATGCGAGGTGACCGCCGCCGAAAGAAAAATTTGAAGGTGGTCAGAGCCGGGTTCGAACCCAGGATCTCATGTACAAGAGCCGCGCACACTAACCATTGCACCACCGACGGCCACGAAAACTGTTGATATCTGCTTCAATAATTTCTGCAAAATAAAACGTTTTAATACAAAACATATTTTACTTACCTTTCTTAATAACAACAATTTTGAAATTTTTTAATTCTTTTTAACATAATATTTGATTATAGAATTTTAAACGTCATATGTTAAATACATGGTATTATGTTGTGGTAACCGAATAGAAAATTAATTCGGTTGTACCTACAAAATTCATGAGAAATTCGGTTACAGCAACGGAATTGACGCCAAATTCGGTCGTTGCAACCGAATTAAAGCTATTTTCGGTTACTGCGACCGAAGTGATACCAAATTCGATAGTTATATCCAAATTGATGTCAAATTCGGTTACTACAACCGAATTAATGCCAGATTCGGATACTCCAACTGAATTTGGTACCAATTTCGGTTCTTGCATCCGAATTAATTTCAAATTCGGTTTTTCCAACCGAAATTTTAGAAAATTTAGTTGACTGAACGAATATAATTAAAGATTCAGTTGTCACAACCGAATCAAATAAGAAACGAGGTTGCTTCAACCGAATTTCGGTTGTGGGGACTAAATTCGGTCGTAACAACCTCAATTCGGCTGTGGCAACCTCAATTCGGTGGTAACAGCTGAATTTATGGTTGCTACAACCTCCTTTCAAACAATTAGTCCTCTGAGTGTATATGAAACAATTTGTAAAGAAACTGGACGATTTTTGTCATCTTAAAGCGGTGCTCCCAAGCTAAGTGAAGCCAAAATATAAGGAGTTATTAATTTATTTGTTTCCATATGTAGTATTTTTTTCATCGTTTTTATCTATTTTGATGAATTTTAGTTATTTTCATTGGACCTCCAATTCGTGAACTTATGAGAGATGTGAACTTTATGAGCAAGTTAAGTTCTGTTGAAAACCGTGCATGGAAGAGTTTTGTTGCACTATGCGATAATTTCCTTGGTAATCACAGAAGTGACGACTATGTTACGGTTGTTAATGAATTTTTAAGTGCGTATGGTGAAATGGGCTGCAACATGTCCATAAAAATTCATTTTCTCCATTCGCACTTGGACTTCTTCCCAGACAACATGGGCGAACATTTTCACTAAGAAATGGGTAGAATTTAAAAATGCGTTGAAGGAAAAAAGTAAAATAAAAATGATTTCAGAATATTGCTGACCACCTCAATGAGAAACTCATGATGCTGGATTAACAAAAAACGGCCATGCAAACATTTTTGAGTTGAATGACCAATACGTGTATTTTTGCAAAATGTTTCTTTTAATAAAAAAAAAATGGTTTCCCGTTACATACCATGAAGGGATTAGGGAGAGCTTCTCACATTAGGAAACTTCCTTTTTGAATAAATTCAAGAGTATTATGGTTTCTTTATAAAATAATGTGTGAAATCATCGCCGAAAAATAGCGAAAAAAATTAAAAAATATCTGTTTGCTGGACAGATACACAGCAGACTGCTCATGTTTTCCTAAATAACGTATATGTCGTTTGAAAGGCCTAAGTTTCTTCTTTTTAAATCCGGTGAGGGTAAAAGTAGAAAGCGCACAGCTTCTTGATTGAGACAAGCCCTCACGGGATTTTATTTATTTAACTCTTCCCCATTTACAGAAACCAATCGGAACGCTTGCGTAACGATGCCGTGCGTTTAATGCGTGAAACCGATGAGAAAACAGCTCAGGGACAACGTGACGCTGGTCGTCGTCTCGGTGAACGCATCACAGATGTTACTTTCTGGCGTAATGAACTTAATACGGAAATGGAAAAGATGGTTAGCGAATCTTCTGCATTCACCGAATTAAAGCGTAAGTGCGGCAAGGCGATATTGGATCTGGAAGCACCTATGCATATAGCACAAGAGTGTCTGTATCATCGGGAGGGTCGTGCTGGGGTGGAAAAGGTACACGATTGCGTAGAGAAGGCACTCCTGCTGGAAATTGATAATCTACGAAATTCTCGTAATAAACTTAAGGAATTGAATGATAGGGTACGTGTAATGAATATACTCGATAAACACCATTCTTCTAATTATTTATTTTGTATTCTATTTAGATCACCACCCAAGCTCTTGATTGTCGTGCTGCTCAGCATCTTCTGGAGGAAGATGTTTCAGGTAAAGAGTCAACACTGGGCATAGATTCGGTGTGCCATCAATTGAACAATTTCAGTAGAGGTTTGGCTTATTATGGTGGTATTGAGAAATATGATCCAACGGTTAGTACTCAAGAATCATGGGCAGAGGCAAGTAGTCAACGTGTAAGCAGGTGGGTATTGAGATTCACTTGGTTTAAACCGTATTCAAACAACCGATTCCTTTTCTAAGATCACAAGCTGAGAGAGCTAAACTCTCTCAATTGCGTAGTGATGCGGATACTACAGTTAATGCTGTTGCCACCTCAGTATGGGATCACTGGACTAACACCAATAACTCATTTGATCGGCGATCTCAAGAAATGGCTGAATCCAAAAATAAGATACAATTGCATTTACATAAAGTACAACAGGAGTTGTTCGATTTGGAAAAACATATATTCTTGTTGCAAAAAGCCATACAAGATAAATCGCATCCCCTTAAAGTGGCACAAACGAGATTAGAATCACGTTCCCATCGCCAGGGTGTGGAATTGTGCAGGTAATAGAATAGCTAGTATAGGAAAACGGTTGACAAAGATTATTATTATAATTACATAATTATATATTAATTAATTATATATTAATAATATGATATAAGTATTAATTAATTATATCGTATCTTAATTGTAATAAATTAATCGACTTCAATTAAACTCTATTTCCAGGGATTTTGCTCATCTACGCCTTAACAAGAGAGTAGATGATATTAATGGAGTGGTCAACAATCTGCACCATAAACTCCAGGAGGCAGAGGCCCAACATCAGAGTCTACTCAAAACTCGCTCACTCTTGAAGCTGATCTACGGAATAAGCTAATGCTTTGTTTATTGATCGTGAGAAATGTATGGGGATGAGACGGTCGTTCCCCGTTAATAATATGGTTAAATATTAGATTCTTCTTCCAAATCGACAAATGATTTGTATTTAAATTTACATTTCTGTATGTATTAAAGAATGTAGTAATGTCTATAAATTATAGCATAACTTTCAAACAAAAACAAAAGTACTTGTTCACATTTATTTCGGAGTCATAGACAACTGAATCTTAGAGTACCCAACCCTCTCAGTAAATTTTTGGCATTTGGTGTGTTGCAGATGGGCGGTTGGATGTTGGCAAGTATTGCTTTAATAATACTAGACTAGACAAATACACCACAAATATATACTAACACTAAAATATAGCAAAAAAACCATAGAGTAATGACGTATAGAGCTGCCATTGGTCTCATCTGAGATTTCCATTCACACTATTCGTGGTGCGGTCGGTGCGAGAGAGAGTTATTTGACGTAAATTGACTTACACCAGGGGGAATTAGAAAAATTGTTGACTTAAATTTTTCATGTCGTTTTGATGAAAAACTGTGAAAATTAAAAGTATTTTTGACTTTTCGAAACAAATCGGACAAACCGAAATGCCGTTGCTGATTTATTGTTGGATGGTTTGAGCCAATGCCTCTATCTGGTATTATTAAAGCAATACTTTCCAACCTCGGACCGCCCATCTGCAACACACCAAATGTCATCAATTTACTGAGAGAGTTGTTTACGTTTAAATTTCACACTTGTTCATCAAAACGACATGAACAATTTAAGTCAATTTTTGTAATTCCACCTGGTATAATCAACTTACGTCAAATAACTCTATCGCACCGACCGCACCAGGAATAGTGTGAAAGGAAATTTCAGATGAGAAGAATTGCAGCTCTATATGACATTAATCTATGCAAATAACTCTCTATCGTATCCATAGATAGAATAGAATTTAGAATTTAGTATAGACGAATTAATTCTCTCAATATTTTTATCGTCATAGGTGTTGTTGCAAGTGCATATTGGATGGTGGAAAGCATGGATTCAATAATACCAGATAGAGGCAATAGTACACAACGTCAAATAAAGCAACAACAACCGCATTTCGTGTTTTTGTGGCAAAATAGTTGTGTTAAATATAATACAAATGTATACGAACGATAAAAGTCAACAAAAAAGTGCAAAATACATTTAAATTTCACAGTTCTATACGAAAACGAAATGAAAAAGTTAAGTCAACAGTTTTTGTAACTCCACCCGCTGTAAGTTAATTTTCGTCGAATTTCTCTCATTTGCACAAACCTATGAAGAACAGTGTGAAAAGAAGCGTCAGATGAGCGAATTAATTCGTCTATACTAAATTCGTCTATGAGCGCACCGACCGCACCACGAATAGTGCGAAGGGAAATGTCAGATCAGAAGAATGGCAGCTGAATATGACATTACTACGTACTCCGTACATACTATTTTTACTATTTTTTTTACGATTTTTATTTTTTTTTGCTTTTTTCTACGGCGAAATGACATAAATTTCATTCTAAATTAGAACGTACGGGAACAAAGATAAGGTGCAATTAGAGTAACCCTTACAAAAGCCCAAAAACCGATCCACCTGTTTGTTGGATGTAAGCCAACCGCTGGTTTCCTGAAATTTATGATTTTCGAACAATCGGTGGAACTGCGGTTCCATCGGTTAATTCCATGGTAAATTTTTAAAAGGAAATTCGTTATTCTTGAATACGTTAACATATCCTTAGGTACCTACGAGTATAACAAATTGTATGATCTTTTCTTACATCAGGTGAATTTTTCTTGTCCAGTGATAATATACATATAATTATAAAGCAATATAAGTATAATTTGTTAGTAATTAAGATTTACTTGCAGGTAAAAATAATAAAATGGAGAAAATAAAAACAATATTTCATCTTATCCCTTGCGAGAGTTTTATCAGGACGCAAAAAAATATCGGTACCTTAATTTAGAAAGGACGTAACTAACCAATTTTTTGAAATAGGGTTTTTTTTCATATTCGTATAGAAAAACATAAACATAAAATTTGTTTCCTCTTCTTAATTCAAACTGCATTAAAACTTTTGTAAAATTTCTGAAATTATGACATTTATTAAGTTTGTTCCTGCTCCTGTAAAATTGTTAAAATGTTAGTTACGTCCTTTCTAAATTTAGGTAATGTTATGAGATCAACACAAAAGCTTCTAACATTTGCTGCGCCTAATCTTTTGCAGCGATTTGTTTAAAATACGAATAATATAACTGCGTTTCTTCTTGGCGACTGAACAACAGCAGTAAATTAAAATAGAATCACGCCTAATGGCGTGCCTGTTGAAGGTGAAGCGTCGTGGTATTAACAAATGGTTACTCTGCGTATTTTGGCGAAGAATCAATTAACGTGTATAGCACGTAGGACTGGCTTAAGATGTCGATATCACCAGCCAAGATTATTTGGATTTCAATACAGATATAGGTTGCCACGCCACGGCTGATGAAATGCAGACCAATTTTTTCAAACGTTTTTTAACGATCATAAAGCATTATATATATCCGAACTACTTGAGTTAAATGATAAGCATCTCAGATTATATGGCTGTATGGAGCCTTGAATGGAGCAGTAGACAACTGAAAATGAAGTATCATTAAAAATCAAGGACTTTCAACAAAAATGGATTTACATAATTGGTACTATGTGACCCAACCGGCTGAGGTGCTGGGGCTTAAACGAATATAATACAAAGTAGTGGTGCGCCACAGGTCGTGAGTGATCGGAATAAGCTTAAAAAACCCCATCATTCCCGAAGAATCTTGATAAACCCCTCAATCACGATATTAAAAAACAGGACTAAATTAAAATCCAGTTTAAAGGAGCGGTACAAGAGGCTGAGAAGGGAGGAAAACCAACTAATTAGGCGGAGAAGATGGCAGTGGGAGCAGAGAGAGAGTGAAAAACCCCAAATGTGCACGATGAATGGTGAATCCCGAAAGTTTTTCCAGAGGGTAAGAAGATCGAATAACGGACCTAATAATGGGTTGCCCTCCTGCAAAGACGAGAATGGGAATCTGGTGACTGAGAAGCAGTGTGTGCTCAAAATGTGGAGAGACGACCACTTTTCAGCACTACTCCACTCAGATTCTTCCACTGAAGATGAGGAGGTAATGATAGTGGAAGGTAGTGTAGATTGTACCCGAGAGATTAGAACGGCGATCTCCCGCCTTAAGAATAACAAAGCCGCTGGTGCGGATGGGCCACCGCTGAACTTTTTAAGGCAGGTGGCGAAGGACAGCTTACTCACATGCATCGATTTATATTCAGTATATGGCTGGGGGAATCTATGCCAGACGATTGGTGTCTCAGTGCATTATGTCCTGTATTCAAAAATGGTGATGCGTGTGTCTGTTCCAACTATCGCCGTATCAGTCTTTTATCCATTGTGTATAAAGTCTTGTCGAGCGTATTATGTGAAAGACTAAAGCCAATTATTGAAAACCTGATTGGACCTTATCAGTGTGGTTTTAGACCAGGCAAGTCCACAACTGACCAAATATTCACGCTACGCCAAATCCTGGAAAAGACCCAAGAAAAGCAAATCGATACATACCACCTTTTTGTCGATTACAAAGCTGCTTTCGATAGCCCCATACGAGGAAAACTGTACGAAGCTATGTCTGAACTTGGTATTCTGGCAAAACTGATTCGCCTCTGTAGAATGACGCTGACCAACACCAAATCAGCAGTGAAAGTGGGGAAAACCCCAATCTGTACCAAGCGATGACTGAGACAAGGTGACACACTTTCGTTTAATCTCTTCAACATTTTAATGGAGACAATAATGAGAAAAGCTGCAGTAAATATGAACAAGACCATTAACACGAAAAGCCATATGTTGCTGGCGCATGCTGACGACATAGACATCATTGGGCGAAATTTGCGAGAGGTTACTGCAGTATTTTCAAGAATCGAAAAGGAATCAGCGAAGGTGGGTCTTGCTGTTAATGAGGGCAAGACAAAATTGATGGTGTCAACGACTAGAAAAACCTCTCGACTTGGTCCGCACGTGAACGTTGACAACCGATTTTGAAGTGGTAGATGAATTTGTCTCCGCTGTGAACAAGGACAACAACGTCAGCCTGGAGATAAATAGGAGAATTGTGCTTGCAAATAGATGCTATTTTGGGCTCAGCAAGCAGTTTAGGAACAAAGCCCTCTCTCGACGGACAAAAGTCCAGCTATAACAGACTCTCATTTTACCTGTCTTGACATATGGCTGCGAAACTTGGGTCATATCGCAAGCGGATGAAAAACGCCTGGGAGTATTCGAGAGAAAAATTCTCCGTAAAATACATGGCCCTGTTAGGGAAAACGGCGAGTACCGACGTCGCTGGAACCAAGAGCTATATAATCTATATTCTGACGTGGACATAGCTAGGCGAATCAAATTAGGACAATTGCGTTGGCTAGGTCATGTTACCAAAATGGATGAAGATGATCCAGCGCGAAAGGTTTTCGATAGCGTACCCGATGGAAGCAGGAAAAAAGGACGACCAAGACTCCGCTGGAAAGACCAGGCGGAAGAATCCCTCCGTATCCTTGGTGTTATCAACTGGCGAGAAAAGGCGAAGGATAGAGCCAGTTGGAAGAATATGTTGAAATTTGTTTAAGTTGTTTTGTTAATAAATATGCGTAAGGCGTCTGACTTCATGAGGTTGTAAAATAGCCAATAAAAGTAAGTAGTATGTTCAACTACTTTAAAATCCTCTATTTAAGGAATTAAGTTGACTGACTACAGTAAGTGCAATAACGGTATAAATACGATATGCAAGTTTCTATTTTGCCGAAACCAATAGACCTTTTACTGTGATGTTTTAGAAAAAAGATGATGTAGAACAACAAATTAATAACCACATACAACAAACTTCAAAAATGAATATCCCAATTTTAACTTTCTGCTAAGCCTGCTTCCTTCTTAAACTTCTTCAAAAGCTAGAGGAGTACTTATGGCCAATATTTAGGTGAGAGATCATATTGTTGTTATTATATAATTTATAATTAAATACTGTATTTGTTTGTTAGCCAATACGTAATTAACAAATTTTGTTAGCCAATACGTAATTAACAAATTAATTATAACTAAACTTTGAGGGACCATAATTCCGAAAATAGTGGTCGGATCCAAGTTTTGTATTCTACATTTTTTGGAGCGTACCAGAGCGTGTTCTACCCGCCCCAACAACATTTTTTAGTCGTGATTTTGGAACAAATAACAAATTTATTCCCGTCACTGATTTGCATATTGTACACATATTTTCTCCTCAATTCTAGCACTTATATCCCACATTTGAGGTATTTAAACACATCTTTTTTGCCATTTGGCATTATTTTCTGTTGTAATAAAAGTTATTATTTTTATTGTTTACTAATTCTGCTTTGGAATTATGTGTTTTCCTATTCAATTATGCGTTATTTATGACCGCCGAAAACCTCGTCGCATGAATAATCTCTTGTTAAAATCTTATCCTAATTAACTAATCAGACAATTAATTATGAACACAAAAATTTAACCATTAAGTTGCCCTCATCGTCAGCTACCAGTGAAAGAATATTAAACCATGTTTATTAGGGCGGGTCGATTTATAGGGAGTGAAAAAATTCACAAATTTCCCTATGATTTCCGTATTCTATGGGTTATTCCATGAAAATTTGCCGAAGGAACCATACCTCTATCGTTAAAATCGAGTCCCCTACTTTTTGTTGGTAAAAAGTTCAAAAGTTACGGGCATTTTTGTCCAAATTTTGGATCATTTTTCCATTTTTTTCATGATTTTGTCCAAGAATATTACTTTCATGGCCATTTTTTTGGCTCAATCCATTATTTAATGCAATTTACAATTCAAAACGAAGAGTTTAAGCGCAAATTTATCGAATTCGGTTGATTAATTCATGCGATATTGCATAACACATAAAACCAACTTTTTGATTTTTTTTGCCCTTTTTATTTTTTTTCTACAAACATTCAAATTAAGAGATAATAAAGTATCTATCAACCTATTATCAAAAAAAAATATTCAATTTGAGTGTAGTAAAAGACAAAATGTGAAAAAAAACATTATTTTTTCTGAAAGTCTTGTTTGCTTTCAAGTCTGGGTGTTTTCGTACGGCTCTCTAATGTCGTCGCCATAGCGCCTTCTACATTCTTTCCTGCAACTCGTTTAGCAGTGGCAGCCAGCAATTGGACATGTCTTTCCGTTCCTTGAATGTGTAAAGGAATTTGTGGATCACTTCGTAATTTCGTAATCACTTCGTAATTTAAATATCCCTCCAAATGTTCATACGAATAACTTTGCGTAAACGGTGGTTCGAATAAAATGGTATCGTCATTTAAATCAATCATATTTGTATATTCCGTACAATTAAAGTTTATAAGAGATTTTTTATAAACTCTAAGTTCCGTTGGGTCGACAATATCTCTTCGGTAATGTAAAATCTTCTTTATAGCAATGTTTCGTTTTTCCATTCTATCATCAAACAACATAGATAGCAAGATATTTTCTGAGTGTGCAAAATATGGATTATCTTGAATTACTGTATGTACAACTCCAAGTAAATTCGGTGGTAAAAATCGTGTCTAAGTAATAAATTTAAAAAGTAATGTACTACCGTATGCGGCAGAGCTATAATACTTAACATTGAAATACATTGGCGTGTATACTTTTATTATATAGTTAGCCAGAATTTTTAAATTTTCAGTTGGATTATTAGTTGTCACATACAACCGTAATAATCTATTGGCTTTGGTCAGCCAACGAGAATGTGCAATTGGCCCTGGTTTTATGTGAGACAAATCCGCAGGAACCACACCATTAGAAATTGCATTGGCCATTAACATCAAGTACCTCGAATCGGTAGATAATTCTTCTGGATTTAAATCACCAGGAGGCATATTTTCTAAAGCGATTTCCTCAAAATCGGTTACCACCTGAAAAGAAAACATAAAAGCTAAAAAACAGAATGAAAAATGGTAAAGAATCAGCTATAAAAATTACATACCGTAAGATTTTCACAATCAGCAATTTTTGAGCTCAACTTTCCGGTAGTTGATCGTGGTCCAGTGGTGGTTGATTTGTCTAAAGTGTCAAACAAATGTCTAAACGGAAGCTCGTTAAAGTGCAGAAGACACACAAACCAGTGCAGTGGTCTCTTTAACTGTTTTTCGAATAGTCGCAAAATTCCACCGTGTACGCCAGTATTTGTTGGTTCACCATCAGCGCATATGGCAATTAATGAATCGAGAGACAATTGTTTTTCTTGGAAGAATTCGATCAATTTGTTGACTTTGCTTGCCGCAGTTTCACTTTCTAGTTTTGTGTAGCCTATCAATTGAGATTTTGGTTCCCTTAAAACAACTAGATGAGGTTCTTTAACCATCCTTGGAAGCAACTTCTCATCAATTTTTTCTACAGTTAGAGCATCATTTTTCCTGCCGTCGAATGAAAATGATATCAAATTCGAGCCATCATACCGCTTACGAAGTGCGTCTTGTCTCCATTTTTCTCTTTCTCTACGAAGTTTACTTTTATCCATGATGACAAGATTGCCATGAGCATCTTTTACGCCCAGGTCTTCCATCAGAGCTGTTGCCAATGCTGATCCCATTCTATCATGCACACCAAATCTGTCACACATCATTGCATAGTTTTTAGTATTGTATCTGGGAGTGTATGTTTGTGGTGGTAGAACTAATTCTGAACCTCCTCTCACATCAACTTCCATTTCGTCATAATGTGGTTCGTATGTAGGATCGTTGCTCACTGGGATTGTTGGTATAGTCGTTGGTATCGTCTCTTCACTTCCACTATCGTGTTCCGGTATCGTTTGTATTCTGTCATTATATTGATCGCGCATGAAATCTTTTAAGTTTTCTGGGATAGATCCACATGAGCAGTCGTTTTCTTTCAAGTTGCATTTACATTTTCCAATGTTGAATAATTTGTTTGTTGATTCTACGAATTTTTTGAATTCTGTTGCGCGTTTTACTCGTTGTTTATCTGCATTACTATATGCGTCAAGCAAGTTATTCAATTTTCTAATGATGCTACCTTTGAGTATAAGTTCAATATTAAGTTGATTCCAAATTTCTAACAATCTGTCTGCTAAATGTTTTATACGAAAACATTTTGCTTTGGGCTTTTGAACGTTCGGCCAAGAAAAAATAGTACTTCAATATATCTCGTTTAGTTGACAGATTAATATCAGGTAATTCACAGGCCACGCCAAAAGAAAAAACATCATGAGAGACCAAATGTTGCAAACTACTGCGTTGGGTATCTGTTGGATTTTGCGATGAACCAGGCTCTGAATCCATTTTTTAAACCGTCACTAAAAGAATTAAATATGTTTTTCATAGAATAATAATATAACTATTAACTATAATAGTTAGCAATGTTTTTACACTTACCTTTAAATCTTTTCTAAATTTCAAAATAGTTCGATTATTTGTTAGTTATTTCAAGTAACACTTCACTGAAATGACGCTCAAACAAAACTAGCATACACTGGAATATGATAAACAAACAAAAATAAAGAAGTATATAAAGAAACTAAAAACAAAAAGAAATAAACAAACATAACACAGGGTGTGCACCCTGTGAAAAAATATGCCAATAATGTAAAGCGCAAATCAGTCCAGTCGTAACGTAAGGTTCGTAAGCTTCGTAAGTCAAAAAAATTGAGCCAAAAAAATGGCCATGAAAGTAATATTCTTGGACAAAATCATGAAAAAAATGGAAAAATGCTCCAAAATTTGGACAAAAATGCACCGTTGGACCAATGTTGGAGATTTTTTTTGTAAATTGATCAAAATGAGCTCACCTTTCCTTAGTTAGTTTCGATAGTTTTTGAGTTATGGATGTGAACGTGTAGGTAATATTTCATACGAACGTCAATTTGGGAAAAATCTACCAACAAAAAGTAGGGGACTCGATTTTAACGATAGAGGTATGGTTCCTTTGGCAAATTTTCATGGAATAACCCATAGAATACGGAAATCATAGGGAAATTGTCGAAAAATAAATCGACCCGCCCTAATGTTTATGCTCCACTCAAAATATAGAGATGTACATAAATATCTGGTTGTCCATAAAAAAATCAGCTGTTCGAGTGAATGAAATTTAGAGAATCGATATTTATTATTAGACAGTATTATTAGAATTTCAGAGGAAATGTGAACGCGTTTGCTGGGAGGATGCTTGAAAAGAATAAATTTTAAACAAAAATTTAAGGTATGAAATGTTAAGCGTGTTTTTTTCTATTCCGCTAAACTAATTTTTCGACGACTTTGTATGGGAAGCCGCTCAATATCGCTTGGATCCCCATACAAATTGGTCGAAAAAATTCGTTTAGCATGGGAATAAGAAAACAGATCTAGTAACTATCGAAATTATGTTGGCTCCCCATCTCAAGTTATCCTACAGATAAAGCTAAAACAAACCAACCCGTTAAAAACATAGTTTTTGACTATAAATTCTTTATATATGACACAAAACAAAAATATGTGGGTACCACGTCCCTTTGTCCAATCCAGCCCATTTTTTTTACAAAAAAGTAGTCAAAGTAAACGGACGTGTATTTAAAACACTCTTAAAAAATTGGATTTTTTTACATAAAAAGTATCAGATTATTACATACTTTATATAATTTTGATGGGTTATTCACTAACCATAAGATTCCTAAGGAATCATGGATTTAAGTTGTGGAAAATGCAATAATAATTGTCGGGATATGGAGGTGCGCTGTGGCGGATTTTGTGGAAAATGTTTTCATATGAAGTGCACTGGCCTCTCAAAGTATGAATTCGATGCGATTTTTAAACATGCGAACATAAAGTATATTTGTGATGGTTGCATTAATTTCATTAAATTGACAACTGAAAATTAGAAAAGTCTTTTCAATCTTGTTAAAGAAAATGAATCCAAAATGTCGGAAAAAATTAATAAAACAAGTGAATTAATGGAACAACGAGTAGAAGAAGCAAAAACCGAGATTGTGAACGAGTTAAAAATAAAACAATTAAGTGCGGGAAAAGAGACAAATGCAAGCAAACTGAAATCAACTAATAGTGTACCAGTTATTTTAAAGCCAAAAAACAAACAAAATAGTGAGATGACAGAGAGGGAAGTTAAAGAGAAAATCAAACCATCCGCTCTTAATATGCAAGTGAAGGGAATTACAAAGAGAAATGATGGAGTTGTTGCCATAAGGTGCGAAAATGAGAGCGACCGTAATGCGTTGACAGATCAAATTAAAGAAAAGATGGGAAACGAATACGAGGTGCAAGCTCCAAGGATGAGAAATCCAAAAATATTAATTACTGGAATGAATGAAGATCTGGAGAAAGATACAATTATACAAGAAATCAAAAATCAAAATGATGTGGAATGTAATCACTTAGAGTGCGTAAAAGTTTACATGTCTTTCAAAAATCCGCGGGTATACAATGCAATAATTGAAACAGATGGTGAAGGATATAATCAAATCATGAATAAAAATAAAATTAATATTGAGTGTGACAGGTGTCCAGTGTATGAAAGCTCCAGTCTATTAAGATGTTATAAATGTTGGGGATTTAATCATACCTCTAAGCACTGTACAAATATGGAACAAATTTGCGCGAAATGTAGTGAAGTTGGTCATACTCATAGGGATTGCAAAAATAATATTGCTAAGTGCATAAATTGTGTAAAAGCCAAAGAAAGATTAAGGCTAACAGACATTGACACAAATCATGGTTGTAGGAGCATTGACTGCCGAGTTCTGCAAAGAAGAAATAAAATGGAATCGGAAAGAGTGGCATATTAGCAATCAAAATATATCAGAGGACTATATTTAAGTGGCCGTCGGTGGTGCAATGGTAGTGTGCGCGCCTCTTGTACATGAGATCCTGGGTTCGATCCCTGCTCAGACCACCTTAAAATTTCGTTCGGCGGCGGTCACCTCGCATAGTGACGGCAACACTATCGAGTATTTAGCCATGAAAAAGCTTCTCAAAATACCGTTCGGAATCGGTGTAAAACTGTAGGTCCCAATCAGTGAGTGAAAAACTGGAAAGCGCACAGCTCAGTGATTTATTTTTTTATTTTTCTATATTTAAATATTGGAGGTTTATGCACAAATTTTAATGAGATCGAAGCTATATGTAGCGAAGAAAACTTTGACTTTTTATGTTTAACAGAAACACATATAACAGAAGATATTGGTGACAGAGAAATTTCGTTGGAAAACTTTAATATTATTCGGTGTGACAGCATATCCAGACATACTGGAGGGGTATGCTTCTACATAAATATCAAGTGGCAAACTAAAATAATAGACTGTGTTGCAGTAGAGAAAAAAATATGGTGGCTGAAGATAGAAATTCGGTGTGAAAACGAAAGGCACTATTTAGTTGGTATTTATAGATCACCACATAGACAAACTTCACCTGAGGAAGATTTTATAAATTTTTTTGAAACTGAGATGGAGAAAATTTCCGGAAATGAAAGTCATTTAATAATTGGGGACTTTAACATAGATTGGCTTGAAGACAATAATCATAAGAGGAGATTAGTGGAAATAATCAATGATAATTATCATAAGCAAGTGGTAGTTGAACCAACAAGGATAACGAAATCTACATCAACTCTAATTGACTACGCCGTAACAAATATTGAATACATTAAAGTGAAAACAAATGTAAAAATGGAAATTAGTGATCACGAATCATTAGAGATAAAAATCCCATTAAAAAAGAAAATTGAGTACTCCAAACCAAAGCAAATAAAAATACTGCGCTGTAATAATGCAAACTTTCGATATAATCTACGATGTGGAGACATGAATAGAGTTTCTTCAAATATTTCAGTTAGTGATTTTGCAAAAACCCTAGTGAGCGATATAAATAATGCATTAAGCCCAATGATAGTTAGTAACAAATATTCTAGTAAATAATAACACAAACCTATGGTTCAACAATACTTTAGTACAAATGAAGAGAATGAAAACACAGTGCAACACGAAAAAAAATAACCATATACGGACACCACTACGTGATAAAAGACTAAAAAAAAAAGACCCGTGTCTCCCAATTTTTCCCAAAGTCATGCACTTTTTTTTTTATGGGCCGCCAAAGATTTGGGGCCTCGGTATAATTTTCGTAAAAATGTGATCATTTTCTCAGGCTCATATCTTGCAAACCGTTCAGAATTTCGATTTACTCTCTGAGGCAAAGTTGTAGCTCTTGTCATAGTGAACATATAAAATCAAAAAAACTTCACCTTCCAGATCAAAATCGCAAAAAACTTAAAAAATTCGATTTTTTTTTACCTTTTTTCTCGTGTTCAGGTCCATAGGTAGCAAACCGTTCAAAATTCAAGGAAACAATCAACTACAAAAATTTACCTAAGATCTCAATAAACAAATTTCTAGAACATATAAACTTCCTAGAGATGATTCTTACCACTGTTTAGGTAGCACGCAAAAGTGAAAAATTTGCCGAAAATTTTTTAATTTCATTTTTTTTACCTTTTTCTCCTGTTCAGGTCCATAGGTAGCAAAAAATTAAATATGCCTGGCCAGAACCATGTGTTTGTCCAAGGGTTAACACCGTTTAGGTAGCGCTTAGGTATCACGCGATCATGCACCGACAGCAGCAGCACAGGCAATGCAGTAAGCTCAGCACACGCAACAAGGGACGCAGCACACAATATAAAAGCGACACGACGCTCACATCGAGGCATTACACAGCGCGACGTCAACGAGAGCTCAGCGGTGAAAGTTATAAAGTGAAAGTGAAAGTAAAAAAAGTGAAAGTGGTACAGTAAAATTCGCACACAACATTGGCAACTGACAATTTCAATATGCAGTGTGAAAATATTGATTTATTTTGCTACGTTTGAGGTCATCAAACCAGAAAAAAACATCTACAAGATTTCAGAAGGAAAAGAATCTTTTAACTAGTGAATTCAAAAGAGCATATACATTGTTTTTCGACGAAGTGGACTTGACCGGTGAAAATTACACACCTAATACAGTGTGTCGCCAATGACAGTGTGTCGCCAATGTTATAACAATCTCATGGCATGGTTGAGTGGAGGCAGAGGTACTATGAAATGTTGTAAGCCGGTAAACTGGATTAATCGCCCAGGTGATTATGATGCAACCAGTTGCTATGCATGCGTAAATTACACATGTCGTCTAAATCGACATTCTGAGAAGAACAAAATTTATAAAGCAACTGCAACAGCCACACTACCAGTGCTTGCACCTGAAAATTTTGTATCACCAAGGCCGCCAACTCCAGATCGTACTACAGAATTTACAGCAATGAGTACAGCAAGTGGTGTTACTTATGAAGATCCATTTGATACCGATTATGAGCCCCAACAGGGAAGAGATGGACCACAACTAATAACACAAATGGAAATGGATTTCATTGTGGCCATATTGGGATTATCGCAGCGACTTGCAATATTTTTGACAGCTTTTTTAAAGCAAAGAAAACTCACACATGCTAATGTTAACTCTACGGCGTACCGCAAACGACAAGCTGAATTTCAGATGCTCTACACTCTAAATGATGACAATTCGTTCGCTTACTGCAACGATATAAAAGCTTTGGTGGTAAAAATGGGAATGAACTACATCGCTAGTGAGTGGAGATTATTTATTGATGGTTCTGTTTCAAGCTTGAAAGCAGTATTGTTGCATGTGTCGAACCGAAAACCATCCATTCCGCTAGCAATGGGTATCAACATGAAAGAAAGCTATGAAACATTGAAAGATATAATGGAAAAAATCAAATATTACGAAAATAAATGGAAGATTTGCTGTGATTTGAAGGTCATCAACATTTTGCAAGGGATCATCGATAAGGGCGGCTTCCCAAAATTCTTTTGTTTTCTTTATAATTGGGATTCACGCTCACCTCTGAATCAATTCCAATGTAACTCGTGGAGGCCAAGAGGAAGTGTGGATGAACAAATACAACAACATAGACTGAAGAATGCACCTTTAATTGACAATACTCAAGACATCTTGCTGCCACCGCTCCACATAAAATTGGGAATTGTTAAAAAATTCATCGAATTGGCCGTTGTAAATTGTCCAAACGCATTCGACTATTTAAAAAGCGTTTTCCCAAAGCGTAGCGATGACAAAATTAAAAAAGGTATTGTAGTAAATTTAAAACGAATTTTTGTTCACCTAATTGTAATATTTACACTATGTTAATGTTTTCTTTTCTGTCTTTATTTTTTGTTTTCATTTACCAGGCGTACTTAATGGCCCTGACATTAGAAAGCTATTCAAGAGCAACTTTGATTCATCGCTTGATGAAAATCATTCAATGGCATGGATTTACCTTCAGCGTGTATGCACCAGAGTCTTGGGAGGGGATCGAGACGCGGAACCGGAAGCAAGAGAATGGGTGAAACAAATGCTGCATTATTTTGAGATAATCGGCGCATCGATGACATTAAAGCTGCATTTTCTTCATTTTCATTTTGACGATTTTATCAAACAACTCCCTACCGAATCCGATGAGCAAGGAGAACAGTTTCACCAAACCACAATGCCCATGGAAAAACGGTACAAAGGCAAAAACCTCGACGCATTGCTTGCAGAGGTATGTTGGTGGAGTCACAAGATCACCCTGTATGATGTGAATGAAGTATTTGAAGAAGAAAGAGCTGATGATGGAGGGCAGTCTGGAAGCAACGTGCCTGTGGACACCATAATTGCTGAATCAGAGTCAGATTCGGACGACGATTTGGATCCACAACTTAAGATAGCGCGATTTGCAAGTCCAGGGCCATCAACATTATAAACATAATACGAATACTTTTTTTTAATATTTTTGTAATAGATAGCATAGTATCTCAATGTTGAAGTAAATAAAAAACAAATGAAATTAAAAAACGGTGTTAAGAATAATTCCCAGGAAGTTTATATGTTCTAGAAATTTGTTTATTGAGATCTTAGGTAAATTTTTGTAGTTGATTGTTTCCTTGAATTTTGAACGGTTTGCTACCTATGGACCTGAACACGGGAAAAAAGGTAAAAAAATCGAATATTTTAAGTTTTTTGCGATTTTGATCTGGAAGGTGAAGTTTTTTTGATATTATAGTAAATCGAAATCAGAGAGTAAATCGAAATTCTGAACGGTTTGCAAGATATGAGCCTGAGAAAATGATCACATTTTTACGAAAATGATACCGAGGCCCCATGACTTTGGGAAAAATTGGGAAACACGGGTCTTTTTTTTTTTAGTCTTTTATCACGTAGTGGTATCCGTATATGGTTATTTTGCCATGACTTAAAAAATTACACACAGTGTAATGATTATCATTGGGAAAATTACAGACTGCTAAGAAATCAATACGGATCAGAACTTGAGAAAGCAAAAGGAAGTTACGTTAATAATAAAGTAAACGAATGTAAGAATCAAAAAGACATGTGGAGAAAATTAAAGGACCTAGTGCTGAAAAAGAATAATACTGAGATCTGTGAAATTATTATAGATAATTAAATTATATCCAATGAGAAGGAAATCGCTGATGTGTTAAATAAGTACTTTGTAAATAGTGTAATGGAAATCGCTGAAAGCATACCATTTGTAAAATATGAAAATGTGATAGATGAAAACCCCCAACACAACTTTAAATTTGAATTACAAACCTTATCAGAACTAAAACAAACTATGAAAACAATGAACAATAAAAGAGACCAAAATTTTCTAACGGTTAAAAAGTTGTTGGATAATTTCGATATAATTGGCCTACACTTACATCGATTAATAGTGGAATCTCTGGAAACTGGTGTTTTCCCGGACTGTTTAAAAGAGTCATGCGTTATTCCAATACAGAAAATTAAAAATACAAAAAATCCATGTGAAATATGTTATCAGCAATAAGCAAACTGTGAGTACGGTGTGAAAGGAATAGAATTAAAGTGGTTTCAGAGTTATTTAAGCAACAGAACACAAAGAACAAAATGTGGAAATTATAAACAAATACCAATACCGATAAATGTGGGTGTGCCTCGAGGGGCAGTTCTTGGAACATTGTATATATATCAGTGGCCAAAATACAAGTGAATGCGTTCGAAATTTAAATGAGGAGATGAAAAATATCTGAAAATGAATAAACTTAATGTCAACCCAAGTAAAACGAAAGCTATGATTTTAAATGGAGACACTACAGAAAATATTTATAGAGAAGGTGTACAGATTGAAAAAGTTCAAGAAATAAAATATTTGGGCATAATAATAGATAACAATCTTAAATTCAAATCGCACTTTGACTATATTTGCAAAAAAATATCCAAAAAAATAGCGTTTTTAAGAAGAATTCGGTATAAGCTGTCAACAATTACAGCCATAAATATGTACAACTCGACAATAAAACCACATTTTGAATACTGCTCAACATTATTATTTCTGGGTAGCCAGCAGAAATTGCAAAATAAAGGAATGCGATGTATTCTTCGATGCCATCGACTTACACATATAAGCGAGATGTTAGGCAGATTGCAGTGGCTATCTGTGAATCAACGACTGATGATGAATACCTTAATATTTATATTCAAGATTAAGAATGGTCTTTTTCCATACTATATGAGACAATATTTGGTTTATATATCAGATGTTCAACCCTATAATTTAAGAAATATTAATGATTTCAGATTAACTTTCAGTTCAGAATACAATTTTCTCAAAATGTATTGTTTTACAAAGGTCTTAAATTGTTTAATGAAATGCCAGAATTTTTAAAATGTGAAAATAACTTTTATATATTCAAACGCAACATTGTTGCATATGTTAAAGAAAAATGTTAATGTATTAAATATCCATAATCATAATATTATACAATTGTTATTAAATAGCATATATGCTAAATAAATCTATCTATCAAAAAAAAATTTGCAGCAGATCTTAGAATATGTACACCGTTAACAGGAGCACAAAATACAAATGGGAGGTACCACGCCCCCAATCATTTTTGTCATCGCCATTAGTTTGCTTGCGCAGTTTCAGCTCGATTAGATCACAGGAAAAGGGTTAAAAATCAATCCAAAGTTTTTTTCGGTATGCATGCATGCATACATGCATACAAACAGGTGAAGTTAATGTTAAGAATTTAAAAAGTTTTACCTGTCTGTTTGTATGGTATTGAAAATGTAAACTGTTAGCGCTAATCAGCTAACCATTGTGATAATGACCCTAAGAAATACAAAATATGCTTTAAATATACTTATAAGTGTATCGAATAAGCTGTATCAAACATCTCAAAAATAAAAACTGATTAAAAATTGTCAAAACTAATTCGGAAGGGATCGGTATAAAAAAATTCTTCGGGGCGGAATAGACAATTTTGAGCTCACTCGCAATGTAATGCATCTGTACCAATATGTTGTCCCGTGTACAACTCTAATACAAATTTGCGAACATGGACATATGCGCTGTCATATATGCTGATACTTGTGGTGTGGATGTTGTTCTGAGTGTACTACCCTTTGCCCGGAAGTTGGCATAAGGCATACTGTGCACTAATACAGAACCTTCCTTCAATGGTGTTACTATCTCGGAATTAACTAACATTCTAGATAGCTACGAGTGCCATATCGATGTACTGAAAAAAGCAATCCAACACAAAACTGTATTTTTGAGTCAATGGCCAGCGGGGATTTAAAAGAAAAGATTCTAAAAATTTATATTTCGTTTTTTGTTATTTTTACTTAAATATAATTATTTTACAAAAATGTTAAAAAAGTTTGTATAAATAATTTAATTTTTGTCACAAATTAACACACATATTTACTTTTGTTGGCACCAAACACGCTTGATTGTCAATACCTTTGCGTATTTATGGAATTACTCCGGGCCAACAAAAACAAAGGCACGCTCTGGTCTGAAATTCCGACCTATCTTTTTGGAAAATACATACTGGGCACTATACAAAAATATGGGTGGCTATGTTGCAGTTGCTCCCGTTTTGGCACAGTGGGTCAAAATCACTTTTCATATGAAAATATGTTTTTGATCTATTTTCTGCTCCGAAATTTGACGGGAACTTCAGACCTACCTTTTTGGGAAAGTACATGCTGCGCACTATCCAAAAATATGGGTGGCTATGTTGCTATGGGTGTCCCGTTTAAAAATAAAAGCCGTAAATGTTTCTTCGAAGTTAAAGTTTTGCAACCCAGCAAAGTCTGGTACATATTAATTTCTTTAAACTTTAAATTTTTGTTCTAACATATTGCTCCGATCGACAAGAATTCGCTTTTATTTATATATATTGTTACAAATTTCCTTATTCGTCCTTTTTGCGTTGTTTTATTCCCAATAATAAAACAAGGTTCGTTTTAAATTACGATAATTACAACGGTTTAACTTTATTTATGACACTGTAACAAGTTTTATATTTTATTATCAATTCGCGTTTCTTACTTTACGGGATTTAATCACAAACTGAACTCTCCATTCCAAACACCTCCGCCATTTATACCAACTCACCATACTCAAATGAAGGTATATCTAGCGAATTCAAGAACCTTCTAGACGTTGTTGTTGTTGCTTATCTTTGTAGAACAATCTCGAATGGCGGAGAATTATCTTTACTGAGGTGAATTCATGCTACTGGTTTAGCGAGCTGGTACGTTGTTACAATGCATACTTTCAGGCGCAGCACTAACCGCCTGTTATTTACATATTGTTAGTAGTCATTAACAGCAAGCAAAAGCTTTTACTTATTCGTAACAATATCTTGCTTTAAATAGATTAACATAGCTCTGCTAACACTGTAACAGATCTCTGTAAAGCGAAGTGGTTTGTGTCTTTGCTAGTTCGATTCAGAATCTATCTTCACACACATATTTTAAGGCTGACATTACCGCTATCCAGGAAATGCTGTGGACAGGACATGGCTGCACAAGAAAAAGAAACTGAGACATACTACAGTCGCCATGAGAAAAATATGAATTTGGTTGCTGATTTGTAGTTAGCAAAAGACTGCGACATCTAGTCTCTGGTTCAATCCTGTGGGTGAACATATATGTATTCACAATCCTCATAAAAGAGAAATATTTTTATATTTTCCTAATTTGTGTGCATTCTATGAGCGCCTACACGAAACGTATGACAATAAAATTGTACTGGGAGATTTGAATGCCAAAGTAGGCAGGGAGAATGTGTTTTATCCAACTATTGCCAATTTCAGTCCATATGCTGACAGTTCCGACAACGGTATGAGACTGATTGACATTGCCGCGACAAAAAACATGGGCATTAGTGGTACAAGATTCAAGCATAAAGACATCCACAAGGCTACTTGATCCCTACTCCCCTGATCAAAGAACGAATAACCAAATTGATCACGTGGTAATTGGTGGAAGGCACTCATCCAGTGTAATGGACGTACGAGTGATTAGAGGAGCTAACATACCTGTAGTGCGATTCACTATGATTTTTTAACCACAACTGTTTCGTTTAAAAATGTTAACCACAAAATTAACCATTTTGCTATTCACTAACATTTTAAACGATATCTGCTGACGTTTAAAGTCAGCTGTTAGCTGTTTTTATCAAGACAAATTGTGGTTTATTAACACCAGCATTTTTGGTGGGGTTTAATCCGTTTAGAAAAGTGTTAATCGTTGTACACAATCATTGAATATAATGGCTTTGG
Organism: Phaonia tiefii; assembly: GCA_963931995.1. Lineage (NCBI taxonomy): Eukaryota > Metazoa > Arthropoda > Insecta > Diptera > Muscidae > Phaonia > Phaonia tiefii. Next base: position 117,122,812 of record OZ008370.1, on the reverse strand, counting down.
AGTATTTAGCCTACAATTTATTGGAGAATGAGCCAGCAAGTCCCGGGTTATTTATCATAAAGTCATTCATTTGACTTAGCTCCTCGGCAGACGCGCGGCTTCTTTTGGCAGAACTACTAGCCATTCTATTTTAATATCTACAAGCGGTTACTAAATCAATAAAATAAATGTTTTACTTACTTTGCACAAAACTATTTAAAATTTACACATCACAAGGTTTTTCTTTATTCTTCTTTGTTATTTTCTCCTATTTTGACATTTCGCTTGGCAGAGTTGCCACGTATTATCAATTTGAATACAGAGAAATATAAAACTATTTACCATGATTAAAAAGCCATATAGTGGTTAGTGCAAACATAAGAATGTGTGGTTAAAGTTAACACCTGCTAAAGTGTTAAAAGTTAGTGAATCGCACTACTGGTAGCAGCAAAGGTTCGTTTAAGATTAAGTAAAGTGAAAATCGTACGAAACCAGACGCAGAGAAAGTTAGAAATCGGAAAACCCATTCCGATTCTATAAAAACTGCCGCAGCAACCGTACTTGTTTTTGAAAAACAGCTTCGCAATAAACCATGATACGATGAAGAGTGTCGCATTGCAAATGATGAAAAGAACGCTGCACGTATGGCACTGTTTTAGCCAATTGCAACGCGCCTGCGACTAAGCCGTATAGGGAGAAAAGACAGCAGGTAAACCTTTTTAAGCCGTAAGAAACGGCAGTGGAGAAAGCGCGAGAGTGAGAAATTTGAGACATACAGAAGGAAGAACGAAGCCCGAAAATTCTACCACAAAGTCAAAAACGGAACTAATAAACATGGTTAAAGACAAGGACATAAATATGATCGTAGATATGCGGATCATGTTGGGAGTATGGATAGATAATTTCTCCGCGCTACTGGTACCTGAGATATCTAATGACGATGAGACAATCGATCACAATTTGGACGACGACGTCGATTACTCCCTCCTAACCACGACCAGGTCAGAAGAGCTATTGCGCGGCTTAAGAACAACAAAGCCGCAGGAGCTGATGGATTACCGGCGGAGCTGTTTAAGGCTGGCTGCGATGAGCTGAAAAGATGAATGCATCAGCTCATTAGCAAAATTTGGTTAAATGAATGCATGGCCGGCGATTGGAGTCTCAGTGTCCTATGTCCCATATTTAAAAAAGGTAACCCGAGTCTCTGTGCCAACAACCGTCGAAGAAGCCTTCTATCCATAGCATATAAGGTTCTATCAAGTATAATGTGCGAGAGACTAAAACCAATTATCGCTGACCTGATTGGACCATACCAGTGTGGCTTTAGGCCTTGAAAATCGACAACGGACCAGATTCTTACGCTACGCCAAATTCTGGAGAAGACCCACGAAAACAAATCGACTCCTATCACCTTTTTGTCGATTATAAGGCGGCATTCGATAGCCGGATACGGGAGAAACTCTACGAAGCAATGTCTGAGCTTGGTATTCCTGCAAATCTCATACACCTTTGCAGGATGATCTTGACGAACACCAAATCCGCGGTGAAGGTTGGTAAGGATCTTACCGTACCTTTTGAAACTGAGCGAGGCCACACGCAAGGCGACACCCTATCGTGCGATCTCTTTAACATCTTAATGGAGATCATTATGAGAAAAGCTGCAAACATGAATAAAACCATCAGCAGCAAAACTCACATCCTGCTCGCGTATGCTGATGATATCGATATCATTGGGCGCACAATTAGAGAAGTTACTGCGGTGTTTTCGAGAATTGAGAATGAGTCAGTAAAAGTCGGCCTGACAGTAATTGAGGACAAGACAAAATTAATGGCTTCAACGAGATTAGACTAAAGTGTGAACGTTGATAACCGGTATAATTTCGAGGTGGTGGACGAATTTATATACCTCGGATCTGCCGTAAACAAAAAAAAACAACGTCAGCGTTGTGACCAACGGTGAATTGTGCTTGCGAATAGATGTTATTTTGGGCGAAGCACGCACTTTAAAGATAAAGCCCTCTCTCAAGTAACAAAAGTCCAGCTATACCAGACTCTCATACAACCTGTTTGGCTTTATGGCGCAGACGAAGCATCTGTAGGAGTCTTCGAGAGAAAAATACTCCGAAAAATTGATGGCCCTATAGTGCTCAACTGCGATTATGGGAGACGCAAGAACCATGACCTGTATGAGCTTAATCCCGAAATTCACATAGTTAAGCCGATCAAAATAACGTGATTGCACTGGCTAGGCCATGTCAGTAGAATGGATGAAGACGAACCAGCACGAAGGGTTTTCGAAACCGAACTCGAACGAAGACGAAAAATAGGAAGAACAAGACACCGCTGGATGCTTCAGGTTAACGAATCCCTGCGTACACTTGGTACTGCCAACTGGAGAGATAAGGCAAAATATGTTATCTTCGTTTTGTAAGGTTCCTGACCTCCCCGGGTTGTTCGAAACCGGATAAGTAAGTATTTCCCAATTTTGTTTGATTCCATAAAACATATGTTTTAAAACATCTGATCGATCTTACTGGCAAAAATTTTTCCAGTAAATACTTGTAAACTCTCTATCATTGAACTGTCAAAATATTCTCTCTCTGGCTCTCTCATTACTGGCTTTTAGGAGTCACAGACTAATATTTATAGTAGACTTGATAGTTCTCTCAGCAAATCTATGGCATTTGGCCTGGTGTGATATGAACGTTGGATGTCGAAAAGAATTCCTTCAATAATACCAGATAGAGGCAATCCTTCAAAACAACCAACAAAATAACAACAACGGTATTTCGATTTGTGTGATAAAATTATTGTGTTGAAAAGTGTAAAACACATTTAAATTTCTCAGTTTTTCTCCACAACGACATGCAAAATTAAATTCAGAAGTTATTGTAATTCCACCTGGTGTATGCCACTTTTCGTCAAACATCTCTCTATCACACCGACTGCATCACGAAGAGTGTGAAAGGACACGTCAGATGAGTCAAATATTCTCTGTAGTATGATTTACTCTATGTTAAGAGTAAACGAACACTAACAAGTCTGAAATAGTGTTTTAAATATTTTTTTGACTGTTATTGTTAGGACACATTTGTGTTGTATTTAATACAATAATTTTAACACACAAATCGAAATGCCGTTGGGTGTTATTTTGTTCGTTGTTTTGAACCATTGCCTCTGTCTGGTATTAGTAAAGCAATTCTTTTCAACATCAAACGTAAATATCACACCAGGCCAAATGTCATAAATTTGGTGGGAGAACTATTGGGTCTACTATAAGTACTAGACTATGATACTAACAATAAAAAAGTGCACCACGAATCATAGACGAATATAGGTCATAGGTTTGTGGAAATGAGAGAAATTAAATTTAAAATTAACTTACACCAGTAGCCCGTTTCTGTAACTCGTACCGATCGCAGTTACCGATTGAAAGTACCTATTTGACGTCACTCTGACGTCATTCTCACCATCACTGTTTCTGTAAAAAAAAATTGCCGATCCCTATTCCATTCACTCGTTCCAAATCGGTAATATGACATTTGTTTCGATTCTACTCAATAGGAATCGCTTAAAGAAGTGTTTCTGTAAGAAATCTGACTCAACTAGAAATCGATAATTTTCTCACTGACTTTAAGCCAAGTGAAAACTCTACCGATTGCTATAGTGTTGCAACTATGAGGAAGCAAGTACTCATCAAATATAACTTTGGCATAAACCTAGTTTACGTCGGAAATTCCTGGAAAATATTTGTCAATTGGAGTGGGTAGGAATTGTTATTGTATTTTCGGAGTTATGGGCCCCCAAAGTTCGGACATACGGCTCGATATTACGAGAGTGATGCCGTTTTATAGGACCAATGTTTCAACTTCTTTATGTAGAAAAAGTTGAAATAAGCAAAAAAAAATTAAATACATTTTTTGAATAACTGTCTGATTTTTTTATATAACATTTTTCTTTTGAAATAACAATTCCTATCCATTCCAAAAAAAAGAAATTTCCAGGAATTTCAGACGTAAAGTAGGTTTGTTCCGAAATTTACGACAATTTATGAACCGGTTTCAACGAAATCGGTATTCAAAATAAACCGAGTGCAAATGTTTGTTTACTTTAAATATACATCACCAACCGTCAACTTATTTAATTGTTTTTGGCTCAAGTGGCGCCGGTGGATTCTCAGCATATTTCTGCGATCATGGAAAAATTCGTAAATAATAACAAATATGCTACTCATTTTGTATAAACTTATTAAAGTAAATACGAAACTGAAAAAAAGTGTTTTTAATACGAAATATTTGTAGATGAAAACAAATGCAAATAAACAGCTGCTTGTCATCTGTTTCAATTCTTACCGTTTCTTTCCGATTTGTGTTTCTTTCTATCACAGACCGAATTTTTACCGATTTGAACGTACAGAAACACCAGTAATCACGAAATCGGTAACTTTCAATCGAGTCGTTGTGACGTCACATAAATCGTTAACTTACCGATTTACTTACAGAAACGGGCTACAGGTGGAGTTACAAAATATGTTCACTTAACTTTTTCATGTCGTTTTGGTGTAGAACTGAAAAATTTAAATGTATTTTGCACTGTTTTGTTGACTTTTATCGTTGGTATACATTTATATTGAACTTAACATAACTAGTTTGCCACAAACACACCAAATTCGAATAGTCTGTAATGTCAGATGGGAAGACTGTCTGTCAGCTCTATATGACATTCATAGAGGAATTTAGGATAGAGTATTTTATTCTCTTATCTGACGTTTCATTACGCACTCTACATCGTAGGCATAGTGTAATAATATAAGTGGAAGCATAAGCCCATCTGATCAGGCATTTTGTTATTGGGTTGTTTCTTTTTATCATTCTTTGTTTACGTAGTACACTCGAAGTGTCAAACTTGTCTCATCATTTGTTTTGATTCTTATTGTTCGTTACTAAACGTTTGAAAAGTGTTGTGCAAATTAAATTAAATTAAAAATATTATTAGACTATGCATGTAATTCTGTGCATGTAATTATTTACTTTGGCGTTTTTCCTTTGCCTCTTCTTCGTATATAAAATGATTTTGACATATCGAGTGAATTGTCATAACAATAGTACAACAAAATTCTGTCAAAATCGTTTCATATTACAACAACACGCCACACGTCGACTTATATTATTAGACTATGATCGTAGGCATGTGCAAATGAGAGAAATTGGACGACAATTAACATACAGCAGGCGGAGTTACAAGAACTGTTGATTTAAATTTTTCATTTCGTTTTGGTATAGAACTGTGAAATTCAAATGTATTTTGCACTTTTTTGTTGACTTTTATCGTTGGCATACATACATATGCATTGTATATAATACAAATATTGTGCCACAAAAACACGAAATGGGCTTGTTGTTGATTTCTAGTTTTGTTTTCGTACGTTTTGTACTATTGCCACCATCTGGTATTATTGAGCCCATGCTTTCCACCATCCAATGCTCACTTGCAACCAGTGATGCCAACTTAGCTGTTTTGGGGCTAGATTTAGCACTTTTCGACCTTGCAAAACGCGAAAAAAAATTTCATTGGCGCTTTTTTGCAAAAACGCGTAATGTGTACGCGTTTTGAGTTTTTATTTAGCCCTTTAGCCCGTTTTCTATATGACACCAATTTGCTAAAGCATGTTAAATTTATCGCTTCCACCTTTTAACACAGTTGACTGTTTGGTTCTATTTTTGAAGTGGTTATTACGCTTAATACTTATAAATTTTTATTTAGGTGGAGAGACCCCAAAAAAATCGGAAGGTATGGAAAGTAGTCCCCTCTTTTAGGAAGTGGTTAAACTCCCAATGATGAGTCCAAGGCAATAAGTATTTCTTGCAAATGCATGATTTCTGCAAACCACTTCTTATACGTAACAAAATATTTTAGATCACAAAAACGTATGAAAGAAATGGAGATTTCGGTTGGTACAACCTGGGACAGAACAGAAAACCAGAGACGGAACAGAATGTCAAGCAATGCCGGCACTCGACAAATCGGCACTATGTTAAAATTTAGTGAAAAAAATTGCGTGTGTGATATAACCGAATTTTTTGTTTTATTTGAAAGGCCTATCAAGAACAACGATGAACGATGGGGCGGGCTCTGTTGTCTGAGGGCGCTGATATTTACGGAAACCCCACAAGAAAAAGCCTTAGTGGGTTAAATCGAACGGTGTCCGGTGTCACTTCACGTCGCCTCTGCGTGAGAAAATTTTGAAGTCTCTCATGCAGAATGCGCATTGTGGCATCGGCTGCGTAGCACGTAGTGACGTCCTGATGGAACCACAGATCTGTAACGCTCTCCGTTGACGGACCATAATCCAGACCAAACAATGGCATACTGTACATGCATTGCCACTTGATATTGATTGACATCGTCCAAAATCCAGCAAAGGTTGTTGATGCACCCACTTATTCAAAAATGGGTGTCTTCGCGCGCAGCGTTGCCATAAGAGAACACCCATTTTGATAATAAAGTTGTATCATTCGCACGTGTTGCTCGACACCGGAACTTGCCATGGTGATTGTCTTTATTGTCGGAAATATAAATAACAGGAAAATTATCAAAAAATAAAACAACATAACCGACGTGAACTGTTAAAATCTAATGTGTGTGAAGATAAATTCCGAATTTAACTATCCAAGACACAAACCACTTCGTTTACAGAATTCTGTTGTGGAGTTAGCAGACCAATGTTAATGTATGAAATACCATGAGAAGGTATAAAAAACGGACTTTTGGACGGTCTGTGAGCAGAAAGGCAGCCAAATTTATAAAATAAACAGAAAACATTTTGAGTTTAATATATTTGAAAAAACTAATGCCAACGAATTTCGAGATGCACATAGGTCGTCAATGAAAAAATGGTATTTCTTTCTAAACATATATAGCTGATATACATAAATATAACTTTCCTCGTCAGCTAAACCTATGTCATTATCCAAGGCCCGACATTAACTTCCCATATTTAATAACACTATTACTGAAAACACCTTTAGTAAAATAAATTATTCACTTTCCGTTTTTAATAAACTACGCAATAATATATATGTCACTATATCCAAACGAAACAAACCTCGTCAATGAGACTTATGTCCAGACGTAGCCCTTGGTTAGTAGATTTAAACTGGCTACTCATTTTCAGGATAGACAGCTTCGGAATATGAAATTTTTCAATTTCAAATATTCGCCTATTTTAAAATTTTTGCCCACTGTGTCCAAAGGAATAAAACCTCGTCAATGTTAAAATAGGAAAATATTTGAAATTGAAAAATTTCATATTCCGAAGGTGTCTATCCTGAAAATGAGTAGCCAGTTTAAATCTACTAAGCAAGGGCTACGTCTGGACATAAGTCGCATTGACGAGGTTTTCTTCGTTTGGATACAGTGGGCAAAAATTTTAAAATAGGCGAATATTTGAAATTGAAAAATTTCATATTCCGAGGGTGTCTATCCTAAAAGTCAGTAGCCAGTTTAAATCTACTAAGCAACGGCTACCTCTGGACATAAATCTCATTGACGAGGTTTTCTTCGTTTGGACACAGTGGGCAAATATGATAAAATAGGCGAATATTTGAAATTGAAAAATGTCATATTCCGAAGGTGTCTCTCCTAAAAATCGGCAGCCAGTTTAAATCTACTAACCAAGGGCTACGTCTGGACATAAATCTCATTGACGAGGTTTTCTTCGTTTTCGACACAGTGGGCGAAAATGTTAAAATAGGAAAATATTTGAAATTGAAAAATTTCATATTCCGAAGGTGTCTATCCTGAAAGTCAATAGCCAGTTTAAATCTACGAACCAAGGGCTACGTCTGGACAGAAGTCTCATTGACGAGGTTTTCTTCTTTTGGACACAGTGGGCGAAAATGTTACAATAGGCGAATATTCGAAATTGAAAAATATCATATCCCGAAGGTGTCTATCCTGAAAATCAGTAGCCAGTTTAAATCTACTAAGCAAGGGCTACGTCTGGACATAAGTCTCATTGACGAGGTTTTCTTCGTTTGGATATAGTGACATATATATTATTGCGTTTTTATTAAAAACAGAAAGTGTATAATTTATTTTACTAAAGGTGTTTTCAGTAATAGTGTTATTAAATATGGAAAGTTAATGTCGGGCTTTGGATAATGACATAGGTTTAGCTGACGAGGAATGTTATATTTATGTATATCAGCTATATATGTTTAGAAAGAAATACCATTTTTTTATTGACGCCCTATGTGCATCTCGAAATTTGTTGGCATTAGTTTTTTCAAATATATTAAACTCAAACTGTTTTCTGTTTATTTTATAAACTTGGCTGCCTTTCTGCTCACAGACCGTCCAAAAGTCCGTTTTTTATACCTTCTCATGGTATTTCATACATTAACATTGGTCTGCTAACTCCACAACAGAATTCTGTAAACGAAGTGGTTTGTGTCTTGGATAGTTAAATTCGGAATTTATCTTCACACACATAAAATCTACCCGTCCCTATTGGAAATCCCCTTTTGTATTAAGCGTGATCTAGCACTTTTGGAATTTTTCTGGCCGTTTTCGTTATTTGGCTCGTTTTAGCACTTTTTAGGTACTGGCCGTCGGTGGTGCAATGGTAGTGGCGCGGCTCTGGTGCATGAGGACGTGGGTTCGATCCCTACTCTGACCACCTTAAATTTATTTCGACGACGGTCACCTCGCTTAGTGATGGCGACACTATCGAGTATTAAGCCATGAAAAAGCTTCTCAAAATACCGTTCGGAATCGGTGTAAAACTGTAGGTCTCAATCAGTGAGTGTAAAACTAGAACGCGCACAGCTCACAGGTTGTGAGAAGCTCTCCCTAATCCCTTCATGGGATGTACTTTTTTTTTAGGTACTTCGATGGCGCGTTTCGTTCCTGCAGAGTTGGCATCACTGCATCACGTTAAAAATATTGCGAGAATAAATTACTCTATCCTAAATTCCTCTATGATGACATCACTTTATGAGAAAAACTAAAAGAAATGGGTAATGAATTACCGAAAGACGAATTTAAAAAATGGTGCGGCCCGCAGGTTTTTTTAATACTTCTTTTGGCCCGTGAGTATTAACAGTATTAAAAAGAACTCGATATTTGAAGCACAGCCGCAAATACCGTTGTAAGTGACAAAATATAAATTGTTCACCAGAAACAAAAAACCATTTAAACTAGTGGGCACTAAATCTTTGTTTGTCTATTTAATATTTGGATTAATTTACCATTTGACTAAACTTTTCAGAAATGGCTGAATTGTTAATGTGTGGAAGCTAAATCTACAATAATTATAGGTAATTTTTAGAACATATTTGTAACCTTATACACAAAACAATTGTAACCTTATACACAAAACAAGCAAACCCTATTCTACGCACGCTAATGGCTGATATGTATTATACATTGATTGTAGGCAATATTACCACAAAAATTTGTTGTTTTTGTAAACGCGAAAACTTCGAAAACTTGCACAGCAAACGTCAAAACAACACCAAAATGTTCTCATAAATAACGAGTTGCACAAATGTCAGACATTTTTGTTTCGATTATTGCTCAGCAAAATTGACTAGAAATTTTCGTACATTTGTTTAAGTCGTTTTGTATGAAAAAAAAGATTGTTTTGACGTTAGCTGTACAAGTTTTCGAGGCTCTTGAGCGTTTACATGAATACAACTATTATTTAAATTAGTAATTAAAAAGTAAAGAAAAAAAGAATACGACATTATTACTCATATTCTTTTAATATATAACATTTATTATTGTGTTTGAAACGAGTTATTTTTCGTTTTATTACCTCAGGTATTCGGAATCAATTATGTTCCACTCGTGTACGATTTCATTAATCCGATTATGTTTGTAAACTCACGGGATCCGACTTTCTTCTGCAGATGACTCCATAGGCGTTCAATGGGGTCCAATATTTATTATTGTGTTTGAAACGAGTTATTTTTCGTTTTATTACCCCAGGTATTCGGAATCAATTATGTTCCACTCCTCGTGTACGATTTCATTAATCCGATTATGTTTGTAAACTCACGGGATCCGACTTTCTTCTGCAGATGACTCCATAGGCGTTCAATGGGGTCCACATGGGGTGATTTTAATGGTTTTATAGAATTATATAGAAGCCAAGGTTTTGTATTGGTACCAGAATGCTTAGTATCATTATGTTGATACAATTTAAACTTGTTCGCCACTCCTAACTTTTCTGCACATGTCATAAATTTATCTTGAGAAGGCTTACATAATATGGATGATCCTTAACATCATCAATAAAAACCAAATTTCTCGCACCTGGCTCTGACATTCGCCTCCAGGCGATAACACTAATGCGGGTGCACTAATCTGGGATTATTTTTCACTCCATGTAAGATTCCGCGCTCATCCACTCCTTTTGTAAAAATAACAGTACGGAGCCATAAATACAGCTTTCACAAATTGTACACTTTCTTTTCACGCGACAAATATGAAGTAATTTTTTCAGTTTCAGCTGCGTTTTTTTGGTTGTAAGATTTTTGTGTTTTTTTTAATAAATTGATAAAAAGGGTGCAAGCCCACGTCAAGAAACCACAAGGAGTTGAATTAATTATTATTTTTTTACTATCATATAAATTCGAAAACATAAATAACGTGTACACTTTCTTTTGATGCTCATAGTATATGGTGTGTGTCCAGCTTAGTCAAATGGTCTGAGACCAAATTTAACAAATGTTCGAGTTTCCGCTGAAATGAGGCGAAATATAAACGTACAACAACGCCTATGTCCCACAAGCTACCAACATTTACTACTATTTGTAAGATTTAAGTAAATGTAAACAAATCACAGAATAACATCAACACGTGGATGGCTACATATTTAAATATGTATATTACTAAAAATCTACACTATTTTCCACTTTTTGAATAAAATACGAACATTAATGCGTAAATACTTATAAAAACAAGTTTAAACACTTTAAAAAAAGACACCTTAACAGTTTATATTTCAAGTAAATTACTTTAGATTTCAATCGGTTGCGTGTTTGGTTGTGTTTGAACGGTTTGAATAATCACTAATAAAAACTTCACTACCGACATGTTTATGAGAATTAACATGTGCCCTTCACGTAACCAACCCTGTCTTTGCAAATTTCTACTTTGTTTATCTGCTATTGCCATTCCACTCGTTCTGTCAGTTTACACAAAGAAAGTCGACTTGGGTAAGTCAGCAGCAAAAAAGCCGGCAAGTATTAAAATTGTACAAATGTTTGCATTTTGAGCAATAATAATTAATTTTTTCAACAAAATTAAAAATATACAACAGTCCGACAGTGATATTATAACTTAACCAATCATTATAGGACGGAAATCAGTGATTAAGAAGTGAATGTTGTGGAAAGTAAGAGGCTCCTCATCTTTAGCTTTTTGAGAGCATTTCAAGGTAAAAACTGAAAATATTGAGCCAAATTATGAAGAAAACAGTCGTGTGCAATATCAATTTTGTGAATAATATACGTACAAGTGGATAAGATTTATTTTGTATTGGCTAAACTGGTCAACATCCAAGTATACCAACGAGGCGACGACGTGATATTTTGCATAGACCAATTGTGACGTGTACATAATATACAAATCATTTATTTCTGCTTTACATTTGTTTTTCCATATACATAATTTGTTTGTTGCTGTACAGCATGATTGTGAACAGATTAAAAAACTAATGGAAAAGTGGTGGACGATCTTGGGGCGGCATACGAGTTACGTTACGTTCAAAATGCATCAAGGTTATTTGTGAAAACTTCAAGCTAGAGTGGACGGCACTTGAACGGTAGGGAAGTGGTGATTGCTAGTTATAGTTATTGTATTTAGAATATTCCCAAGCCATCAACAAACAACATTCAGTAAAATCAGGGTTGCATTTGAGCAAAACGGACATGGTCACATAATAGATAGACAGTACATGGAAAACTGTTATGAATCAATTCTTGTCTAACGGATGACTAACCCTAAGAATACATTCGAGTTAGACACTCGTACAGAGCGTGCACCAGTGACTGAATGTTCGTTATGACTAAGGGTCAAACAAATTTCGACCAAATACCGATAGAAATTGTTATCCTAAGGCTTGCCAATATATAACTATCATTGGAGTTCTAGTTCAACGGTCAGACAGAATTAAATTTCAATAAATATAGTAATAGTGCCAAGAGCCTACTGACGACCACTTTAAAAAGCACCTTCGCTGGTACAAAGGCTTCTTAAAATCTTTTTGAAGTTGTACCAAGGTAAGTGGAGGTAACAAGGATTAGCGTTTTTAAGTTGGCTCATGTTTTCGAGATATCGCTTAACAAAATACGAAAAGTGCACAAAATTCGCTACTATGGCGATCTCTACATGAGCTCCATGTATAGGTATTAGATGAAACAATCATTTATTTCATAACGAAAATTAAGTCACCGTCTATCACGATACGGTTTATATCCAATCAATTAATTTATTTATTACTTCGAAGTTAATTATAATTATCTATGCAAGTTAATGCTTTAGCTAGCTACAATGGGAAATGTCCATGTTGATATTCGGAATGTACAATGACGACAGATCAATCAAATCTACTACCCTGTTAAAATCATATACATATATAATATAATGATAATTCCGAACCCGTCAACTAAATTGAGTTCTACGAGTGGTTACGATGTGAATCAGTGCATTGTAACGAGCAGCTGTTATTTAACTAACAGCAGTCATGACTATTAGAGTTTCATGTGGCTGTAACAGACATGTTTATTTTATAGTTATACATACATCCCCTTCATGGGATGTAATTTAAACAATCGGCCCTGTTCTGTAAACAGAATCCTGGCAACCATAAAACGTTTCAGAATTTTTTGGTTTCTGTAAATAAATTCAGAAGAAAAATATCAGTTTTGAATTAGAATGCAAATACCTTGTGATTTTAGAAACAAACAATTCCGAACAAAAATATTTCATGTTTTAAGAACATCAAAGTTGTAGACTTTTTATTCTGAAAGAAAATTCTGATTCAAAATGATTCTGAATGCAGAACAGGGCCGAATGTATCTTTTCTTATCATACATAACTCAATTCTGACAAAAGGTCTCATAATTTGTTTTCTTTGGGGCGTAGTTTTTAAAAATACCATATACATATATGACATAAATGCTCACTGTTTTATGCATCTCTTCGCTGATGGCCTTCGCTAACAGTCAGGAGAATGAAGCTTTAAATATTTCCCGAAGTTAAATATATCATCATTAAAAACAGGGCAGGTCCACCGCAAAATGATGCTAATGGTTCTAATTCTTTACTTGTACATAACTATATTCAGATTTTAATATAATGGAAAAGCGAAATTAAAAAGGGACCGAATATCAACTGTCGCTAACGGATTCAGCGTCTTGCTCAAAACAAGAGACACCTTGCTTCTACCCATGCTTACGCTAGAATCGTTTTCGTCTGACCTCTGACAGGAACCCTCTGCCAAAAATCGCAATGTCGGTGCCAGTTGAAGTGCGGGTGGTGGTATCTGAGAATGGACCAAATGCAATTTAATGATTCCCAGCAACATAAGAAAAGCCTCTTTGTTTACAGGCTTAACGATCATTGTGCTGCAAAATAAAAAGAAATCTTATTTGCAGTTATCTCGTAAGATTTTCCGTTTTACCGCTACACAAATGTTTCACTCCATCCATACAAAATTATACTCAGCAGCGGCCAAATTTGATATTATTGACCTGTTATACATAGTCTTGATACTTTGTCAAGAAAGTTCTATAAAATTGTCACAAATAAGTGTAATTCGTAAATATTCGAACATGGGTTGTGTTTACTTTCGAATTAAGGCAAAGGCAATCAGGTTTCCCAACACCATTTCAAATCAGAATTGTTTTGCAATCCCGATAACAAAGCAATATCGACTTGATTTCAAAACAATCCCGTTTGTACATGGAATCGTGGTATAAATCCACGCATTGACTACCAGTAATTTCTTCTAGCAATTTTCATCAAGCACATGACTGACTATTCGTCTAGCAGCTTCTGAAAACATATCTGTTCGCTAGAGGTGTTTAATAATTAGTTGTTGGTCCCGATGAGTCGGTCGAAAAATAGAATCATTCAAACAGGAAATCAACACTTTTTACTGATATAGAATTGACAACTTACACTGAAACAGAGCATAAAATTTGTGGATTTTTTTTAAACCGGTCTAGTGACAAAATTGTTATAAAGTGTTTCGTCCAGCGAGTTGGTACTGAAGATATTCGCTACCGATTACAAGAATCTCGCAAGTGTCCAACCACATTGTAGAAGATTTTGTTCGGGGATGTTGATTTGTGGCCTTATTCGCCATAAGAACTGAAGCTGCAATGGTATCATTTGACTCGTGAGTTCAATGAATGGGCGCTTCAATCTACTATTTTAAGGTAAACATTTTTAATAATGAATAATATATTTGTTTCGGTTTGCCTGGTCAATAACCAAAATTGGCGGAACCGATCGACCAACTATCAATGCACACCGAAAACTGTACTGTTTGGTGACGTTAGTGGGCCGTAGTTATCATAATAACAATTTTACTTTTTAATATTATTGTTCAAGCTCGAGGCCATTCTATATCTCTATTAATAGAGTTATAGTTTTTTTTTTTAAAAAAGGAGTTTTGCAAATGTTTCCCTATGATTCCCGGCAAACCGTATAGCTATTTCAGATCTAGCCACAGATCTTCATCAGCGGTTGAATACAAAAATGTTGAATGATTCCCTTCCAGATGGGTATTAATAAGGTAATTTTAAAACTGCCAGTTAATCAGTATTTGAATAGGGGCTGATAACGATTAGAGGGTGCTAATCTTTATTAATATTCAAGATTTTGATTTAATAATATCTGCAAATTTTGATTAGTCAAAATGTGATTAGTCAAATTAGTCAAAAATTCAGAAACAAAAGAGGATTTGACTTTCGTTTCACATAAAAAACAAACATGTATCATTAATCATTATAGGGAAGATATAGTGAGTATCGGTTGCGACTTAACATCTTGTGCTGGTAGGAGAAAAACATGCCGAGTTTGAGTGCAATGTAAAGTGGTTCCAATCTTAGATAAAGCGCCAAAATACAGGTTTACAGGGTGAGTTTACAATACATAGTATTGCAATGACTCATAGAAAATGATACAATATTATAAATAGGGATATACATAGTTCAATTGTTTGATTCATAAATAATTATAATTTGATCATAGACAGTGTAAGTTGACTGTGGCTAAAAATCAAAATAAACATCTCCCTGAAGAAGCCGGGAAAATCCGGAGAAACGTTGGAGAAAATTGAAATTAACATTGTTTAATTTTCATTGAAAATTGTTGACCAGTACAGCCAAGTTAAAAATATCGAGAATTATTTATAATCTCTGGTCTAAAATAAAACCCAATTCATTAGTGTTTTTTTTTGGAAACAGACGATGGAATTCAATACTATCCCGAACTGTTTAGCATTATAGAGTGGATCGCCCGAGTCCGGTCAATACTACTTTTTGCCATCTATGTGAGGTAGGGCTAATAAATCAATGTTGATGACACTTTAAATTTAATGGACTTGAACTGAAATTTGAAAATCGTCAATTGAAATTTAAAAGACATCAATGGAAATTTAAAAGACATCAATGGAAATACATCATTAATTGAATTTTAAGACATTAATTGAAATTAAACACAACTGGTACCAGTAAACAAAAGAAAGAAAACATTTATTGGTAGAGTTTGAGCAGAAGTCGGAGTTGAGAATTTTAAAATTGCGGTCTTTGAGTTTTCAACATTATAGGAAAACTCCACATATCTGGGAACACGGTGGGAAATAACCCCGTAAAATCCATTTACAATAACGACATTTGGGCCTTTATCAGAAATGTCTATTGATTATTTTTTCTAGTGAACATTTTTCCTGGGGTATTATATTCGAGATAGGTGTAAATGCACAGTTTCTTACAGCCGTTGGATAATTAATGACACCTCAACTGACCCTAAATGCTAATATACTTCTTGCGTGGTATTGTAGGCTTTATTATATGCTTATTCATAAGTATTTTTTTGTTTGTTTTATATATTTTTACGACACTTAATTGATTGGAACCACCTGAATATAAATGCATATCTTTTCTTAATTTTCAGTGACGCCAAACGGAAAATCATTGCATAATCTACAATGCGTTGGGTTATATTTTTATTAATGTTTTGCATATTGCAATATGCACTTGGAGTCGATCCAACAAATTTTAAAACTTGTGAACAGAGTAGTTTTTGCAGGTGAGTGACGAGCAGAACAACTTGCTGACACATATTAATTATTATTTAAATTGATTGTTTTTCTTTTATTTGTCTCCCATAGACGTAGTCGCAAAATACAACCGGGAAATTCGAAATTTGCTTTTGTACCTGGTTCTATGAATACCTATTCAAATGCTATTACTTCGGAGCTGATTAACAAGGATACAAAACATTTGTATGTGTTCAAATTGGAAGCTTTAGTGGTAAGTAAAAGTTCAGTTAAGGATCAGTATAAATTTTGTAATAATCTTTGTTTCTGTTGTTTGAATAGAATAATCGATTCCGCATATTGATTGACGAGAAGACGCCATTAAAGCCACGTTACAAAGTAGAACATGTGCTGATTGAGGAACCTAAACCAGATACGTAAGGAAAGCGTAAACTTTTTAAATGAATTAAGAATTAATTTTGAATTTTTTTGCATTTGTAGTCTTTCAGTTGAAAAAGAAGATAAAACTGAAATAGTTTTAGCCTCTGGTAAGAATAAAGCCGTTATTGCTGCCGATCCTTTCCGTGTTGATTTCTATGAAAATGGTGTCTTGGTGGTGTCTGCAAATGCCAAAGGTTTGATGAACTTTGAGCATATTCGCCCCAAGCCACAAACGAATGAGGATGGTAGCCAACCTGAGGGAGAGGGCGGTGAGGCGGCTAATGCTGTTGAAGATACTGACCCAGGTGCTTGGGAGGAAAACTTTAAATCACATCATGACTCTAAGCCGTACGGTCCCGAAGCTGTTGCCTTAGATTTCTCTTTCCCCGAGGCGGAAGTATTGTTTGGCATACCTGAGCATGCTGACAGTTTCGTATTGAAATCAACATCTGGTACGGATCCTTATCGCCTGTACAATTTGGATGTATTTGAGTATATTATTGATAGCAAAATGGCTTTGTATGGTTCAGTGCCTGTCCTGTATGGCCATGGGTAAGTGTGTGTCAAAACTGATATCTTTATGAAAAGTATATGGTATAAGATTATCCGACATGTGATGATAATCGATCGATCAACATCGAATATGATTTGACTATTTAAACGAATTTGTTTGGCATAATCCCTTATATTGGGGTATAAATATTTTATATCATTATTTGTGGTGCCTCTTGTACAGGAGTGATGGCGACACTGTCGAGTACTTAGCCATGTAAAAGCTTCTCAAAATACCATTCGGAACCGGTGTAAAACTGTAGGTCCCAATCAGTGAGTATAAGACTATAAAGCGCACAGCTCACTGGTTGTGAGAAGCTCTCCCCAATTCCTTCATGGGATGTAATGGGAAACCATTTGTTTTATTTGTTTATTTAATGGCAGAAAAAGAGGAATAAATTAGTTGATAACCATTTTTTGCACGAAAAACATCATTATTATGTCAAATCGTATTCGATTTAAATCTATCGACTTCCATCACATATCGGTATAGTCCTTCATATTTATGCCCAAAGTCATTATATGCTATGCCACAAGTGATTTCACAACTTCACGTCTCTATCCAGCGTACAACGTTCAGCTGGTGTTTATTGGCAAAATGCTGCTGAGACATGGGTTGACATCTACAAGACCGAACAAAACGTTGTCTCTTCCATTGTTAATCTTGTGTCGGGCTCTCGCAAAGTCGATCCACCAGCGGCGCATTTCATGTCTGAATCTGGCATCATCGATGCTTTCATTCTGATGGGTCCCACGCCATTGGATACTTTCAAGCAGTACACATCACTGACAGGCGTTGGCAACTTGCCACAAATGTTTTCATTGGCTTATCATCAGTGCCGTTGGAATTATAATGATGCGAAAGATGTTGAAACCGTATCCGCGAAATTCGATGAATATGATATTCCAATGGATATCATGTGGTTGGACATTGAGTACACGGACGGCAAGAAATACTTCACTTGGGATCAA
The DNA here is from genome assembly GCA_963931995.1 of Phaonia tiefii. Classification (NCBI taxonomy): domain Eukaryota; kingdom Metazoa; phylum Arthropoda; class Insecta; order Diptera; family Muscidae; genus Phaonia; species Phaonia tiefii. The sequence continues at coordinate 117,104,589 of OZ008370.1, read as the reverse complement.
TTCAAGTTCCCCGATCCATTGAGTATGATTAAAAATCTTAGCGATACGGGCAGACATTTGGTCGTAATCATAGATCCGCATATTAAGCGGGACAGTGGATATTTCTTCCATAATGATTGCACGGACAAAGGTTACTACACCAAGACGCGCGATGGCAAAGACTATGAGGGCTGGTGTTGGCCCGGCGCAGCAAGCTATCCAGATTTCTTCCGCCAGGATGTTAGAGATTATTATGCCAATCAATATTTGTTGTCCAACTTTAAAACTGTCACCTCCGATGTTATGTTGTGGAATGATATGAATGAACCATCCGTCTTCAATGGACCCGAGGTAACTATGCCTAAGGATTTGGTGCACTATGGTGATTGGGAACACCGTGATGTCCACAATCTATACGGTCATATGCATATCATGGGCACTTATGAAGGTCTCATCAAGCGTGATCCCAACCAAAGACCTTTTATTTTGACCAGAGCTCATTTTGCTGGGTCTCAACGATACGCTACCATCTGGACGGGTGACAATATGGCAGAATGGGGCCATTTGCAGCATTCCATTAAAATGTGTCTCTCCGAAGCTGTCGCCGGCTTTTCTTTCTGTGGTGCTGATGTTGGTGGTTTCTTTGGCAATCCCGATGCTGAGTTATTCGAGAGATGGTATCAGACTGGAGCTTTTCTTCCATTCTTCCGGTCGCATGCCCACATAGATTCCAAGAGACGTGAACCCTGGTTGTTTCCTGAAAAAACACGTTTAATTATACGTGATGCCATACGCAAACGTTACTCATATTTGCCTTTGTGGTATACCATGTTCTATGAACATGAGGTAGATGGTAGTCCTGTCATACGACCATTGTTAACCCATTATCCTAAGGATAAAGACTGCTTTGCTATTGATAATCAATTGCTGCTGCAAGATCGTATATTAGTAAGACCCGTCATGCAACAAGGAGTCAGCAAAGTAGATGTTTACTTCCCAGCTCTCGATGAGAAGAAGACAACAGGTGATGTGTGGTATGATGCTGATACGTTCCAGAAGTACGAACGGGTTGGAAAGGAAACTCTGCAAGTTGATGAATATAAGGTAGGCTAAGGACATTTCAAAATAGTACATACGAAACAATATATTTATATTTTGTATTCCATTATGCTACAATAGATTCCTGTGTATCATCGTGGTGGTTCTATCGTACCCAAAAAGGAACGTATTCGCCGCGCTGCCACCCTAATGAAGAACGATCCCTATACTCTAATCATTTGTTTAGATCGTAATGGCAAAGCGGAGGGTACTTTATATGTGGATGATGAGAAATCATTCAATTATCGCCAAGGCAAATACATCTATGTTAACTACGAGTTTGATGGTAAAAAGTTGGTGAACAAATTCATTCAACCACCTAACTACGACAGCAAAGCTTGGATTGAACGTGTCGTTATCGCTGGATTGGATCGGCAACCCAAATCGGCAACCCTCACTGTAAATGGTGCAACCCTACAACTGGAAGTGTTACCCTATGAAAAAGCATACGCCATACGCAAACCTGGTGTGGCTATACAAAAAGATTTTGAAATTAAACTTAATTTTTAGTTCCATTTATGCGTTAGCAAAACTATTAGTTTATTATATTAAAGGAAAGGCATGCAAACAAAATTATTGACATGAATTCAAGAAAATTGAGTTGAACTGGTTTTAAACAAGTTATAGCAACATCCCACCCATTGTGTTAACTAAAGACATTCTTAATTTTAATTCCAAATATTTATATAAATTCTATATGTATTATTCTTTCGAACCATTCGTGTGATTTTGTAGTGTGTAATGAATGAGACATTATTGAATAAATTTTTGGGATGTTTGTAAAGAAAGGAATCGTAATCAACAAGTGTCGTCATTTTCCAGTTCATTTCTCGTACTTAATTTCCTCTACTATCGTGGAAGTTTGCGTTTAGGATTCATTTTGTTTCAATGACTTCAGTTGAAAGCCGCAGGTCCATAAAGGCGCCACCTCCACTGGAAGTAATATTGTAACAATATCCTTTTGAAGGGAAGTGGATGGCAGAGTGGGTGGTTTAGTGTTTTTTTTTAATATTTATAAAATTGTAGGAGCTACTTTACATCAGCAACTCTTTTCTACCAACAACCACCGTCCTTCGACTTTCACAAATGTAATTGTATTGAGTTATTGGAGATTATGACATGCGCAGTTGTTTAGACAAGTTTATCCATTGCCTTTGGCTCTCTAATGCTTAAAATATCCAAAAAGCTGTAGTGTACCGACGACTCTTGGAGGTCATTGACGAACACGGATGTTGATGGGACATGTTTTGTGTAGTGTAGGTTTTTGAAACATAGTAGTAGGTATGGGTTAGGTTAGTCGATGAACTACTCATTGTAATTCCACGGGCTAAACAGGAGTCAATATCCAGTCTACGCCTATCTGAGGTAATTTCTCCCGGTCCTTGAATAGGTAGGAACCCATAGTAGAAACCACACTGCTGGATGCGTGCAGAGAATAACTTTTATAGTAGTCATTTGCCCTAAACTTTAACAGAAAACTGAAACAAGCATTGATACCTTGGGCCTATCTAGAGACAGAAGGTACGTGTATCTCCTGCTACTCACTATCGGTCAGATTTATTTCCCGCATACCACTTCCCCTGAACCATAACGTAGGAGTCTTCTGGCAGGATATCCTTACAAGTCCCTAGGGGTATGGCAACACATCCTAATTCAGGTGGAACCTGGACGGTAGTCCTTAGTGTGCTGGCTACCTCAGGGCCCATATCGTACCTAATCATTAATTTTTGACCCATCCATCTAGAAATTCACATATGCCTGTATACCAGGCTACTCACTAGTTCTGGTTCCCTAGTAGACCCCATACCGTACCTGATCATTAATTTTTGACCCACCCGTCTCGAAATTCACATATGCCTCCATACCAGGAACTTCTGGCTGGCGTAGAGGCAATCTGCCTGCTTATAATGCCCACCGGCAACAAATGTTACATTACATTCAGTGCATCAGTGGGAGTGGTACACAGTGCACACACAAATATCATCTGAACAGTTCATAAGGTACCCTACTGAATGTTCGTTAGGGCACTGGTATACATACTTAACCCTAAGACATATTGCCACGCCATCCGCATATGCAACAAATTTCGCAGACGCATTTTCGGTAGTGAGCAGTAGTCAATGGCAGTGGAGACAATACGCCTCCATGAGATGTGGCTCTGTTAATATACCTGATAGAGGTCGAGTTGCCCAAATCCTCCGAGACACGTGCCCTGTGAGCATTTCGTTTACAAGCCCCATAAGATCCACATTCACCTTAAGAAGCGAGACCTTTAATGCCAAGTAAGGTTACCAACGTATACTCCTTAGCAGCCAACGATTTCTCTATGTATCATCTATCATCTATGTATCTCTATGTATGTTTCCTTGCAGCGGTCTCGTTGTAAGTTGCCAGGGAAATGGGTGTCCATAAGGAGATTGAGTGAAACACCATTGTAGCTTACCCAATGTCCAGAAGAATCCTTCAGATAGGCTACGGTCGTACTGCCTGACACCAGAATTTTCATAAGCCATCGGGTCGCACTCTTATATCGTCTTAGCTTAACTTTGTAATTATCCCAGTCCTGCTTGTCGCTTGAAGACTTGGTTTAGTGAAGCAGTCATCGGCATGACTTCCTTATATGAGCAAGATATACAACGCGCCACCATAGCCTTTTAGACTGTGGGTGCTCATCGGGTGAGCGGAACCTATTTTTCACTTGTTCCGGTGTGATTGTCAATAATATTACGAACCCATTTCAGAGAATCTTTCTGTCTAGCAGTGAGAGTCTCCAGGTCGGCATCATAATTTATATTTATAATCTCAAGAGCTTGACGACGATGGTTAAATTTCTTCTTGGAAGGTTGCAGCTGCGGTTTTATACCTGCAGCTTGTGCGCCGACATATTTACCAGTTTCCAAAGAACTAGCAGTCCTTAGGCTGACGTCAGGTCACGTTTCAATTGTGTCCACATCAGTGGAAACATAACTTTAATTTTCATGAGATTCCATCGAATGCAGGGTATTTGACGTCGACGGCTCTATAACCCCCAGTAGTACAGCAAGAGCTTGGCAGACGGCACCTCAGTGAGGCACCACTAAACTATAGTCAGATATCTACGACTGCAAACAATCCGTAGACATGGTATGCATGACACCCCGGATTGGGGGAGTTAGTTATGACCACAGGGTAGAGTTTTGCCCCCTCTGTTGTGGATTTTAGTGGTAAATGGCATACTTAGGGGCTTCGAATTGAGAGGACGCAGAATTGTTGCCTATGCTGATGACGTTGTCATTCTGTTCGGTGGGACATCTTTGTCAACGATTAGCCACCTATGCAGGACGCTTTGGGTGAGTTGTCGGACTGGACTAGACTAGGGGCTGTGACTTGGGTGTTATCCCGTCGAAGACAAAGCTGATATTTTCTACGCGTAGGCGTCAAATTGTAGAATTCACGAGACGATGGTTAGAGGGCGTTGAGTTATCTCTACCGTTTGAAATGTAATATCTTGGTATTGCTCTTGTATCAGAAGCTCACCGAAATTCGATTGGTAAAAGTTGGGTACTGTGTCCGTAAACCGTGTATTGTGTGCACAGTTCTTAGTTTTGATGTTTACACGAGACGGTGTGCTGCTAGAAGCGCCCTTCGTCTGAGAGAATTGGATCACTGGAAACATGCCAACATTCTCTATGAGATGATCGAGGATCACCAGGACGATTACTTGCTTTCACTTGGGTGGAATACCTACCTCACTCTATGGTTATCTAATATTGACGGTTGGATCCAAAATGGAGGCAGGTACGGGAGTAGGGATATTCAGTGAGGACCTTCAACTCATTCTATCGCTGGGGTTGTATGGAGACTGCAGTGTCTTTCAAGCTGAAATACCGGCAATTACGACGGCTGTGACCGAGGTTACTAACTCGTGCTTGTACCCACCAGGTGAATTCATTATCTGCGTTGACAGTAAGTCGGCCCTCAGTCCGATCAGGTCGAACATATATAAATCTAATTCTGAACAGTACAGTACCCGGCAAGCTGAGACTCTGCTGGATTCCGAGGCATAGTGATGTTGCAGTGAACGTTGAAGCTAACTGTTTTGCTAAAGCGGGTTTTACTTCTGCTGATTTGGTGACCAATGTTAATCCACCTATTTCTTATGTGTATGACACGATTGATCGCTGGACGAGGGATGGGGTGAACGCCGCATGGTTGGACAGACTGGATTTCGAGATATGTGTGGCCGGCAGTGGACTCGAGTAGGACTGTGTCGCTTCTGCGATTGGAGAAGGCTGATTTGCGGCTACTCAGTGGGGCGATTACTGGCTACACTGATGTTGTGGGCTTCCCTCGAAACTGGATTACGGGCAGGATTCACTACTGTCGCGCTTGCGGTGACGAAGAGGAGGTGAAGTCCATTGAGCAACTTCTCTGTCAATGTCCGGCCCTTCAGCGAAGGCGAAGCTTTTGATGGTGTTCTGCAGATGGTCTGGTGTCTCTACGTGACGTGGACACTGTGGATTATTTGGAGATTTTACGGTTGCCATGGCTTCGACCTCTTCTACTGATAAGGGCTTTAAAATCGTGACTCTGGAACAGTAACCGTAAATTCAAAATTTTACAAAATTCATTGGAATTTATACGTTTTTTAAAGTGCATCATTAGTTTTTTAAATTTTCATAGGAATTTTAAAAGATATAAAGCGTTATTTACCATATTTACCCAAAATTTACGAAAAAATTTAATACGTGGTACCTTATTGAGGAAAATCATTGCCAAAACTAGTGGTTTGTGCATATGGGCATTTCCACAGAAAGTGCCACCCTATGTAGCATCACGTCACCGTCGTAAATTGTTTATATTTTAGGACCATGAAATTCGATTGTTTACTATTCTTGTACTAAATACAGAATGTAAGAAGCTCTATATTTAATAACAGATGAGAAAACAATCAAACTAACTGGTCTTAAAAAATAAGCAATTAACGAGGGTGACGTGATGTGACAAAAGGTGGACCTTTCTTTGGAAATGCCCATATACAATAAAAGTTTGGACGTTTAGCTTCAAAAATGTTGACTTACAAACTAAGAAAATCGCGGCAATTGACCGAGTTTTAAGTAAAATTGAAAAAACGTCCGGAATACCCGTTTTTTGGGTTAAAGTCGACTTGTGCAACCTCTAAACCTCTTCCGAAAAAACTGAAAAAATCTCAAAAATACTTGCGTCATAGTGGATATCGTGCATATTTAATGTGTTTTACTATTTACTGGGGATTCTTATACACGATGAAAAAATTTGTCTTTTTTTGTTGTTTAGTTCTTAGTAGAACCACTACTGTGATAAATAGCAGCCCCTCGCATGGGGAACAGACGCCGACCTGATAGTCACCCACAGTGGGAAGACGCTCTTGTATTTTAATTCAACCAGGGAACCACGGAGGCGGCACTTTCCTGATTTCACTGCTAAGTTCACTAAGTGTCCCTGCGGAAAGATTCTCAATAAATGACGGCATCCTTTCGTAATGTCACATAAACTTTTTCTGACATTTGTACTCATTTATTATGCGCCGTCGGAATCGGCCACTCTTTTTCGGGAGTGCTTATTTTTCGCAACTAACCTACATCTTCAACTATCCGCCAACTGCTGACCCCCATGGTAGACCGAGCTACCATACGTACCCGTCGTAGGCTCCTATAGGTTTTGTTTTTCGGTCACTTTATTTGCAATTATCTAACAAAGATAATTAGCAAATCTAATCAATAAATGCGTCAAAAATGACAGTTATTAATCATTTGCATAGAGAATTAGGGATAGAGTATTTTATTCTCTCATCTTGTGTACAAACAACAAGGGATTAACGGGTAAAAGCAATTATTTAGTTTTCGTCTTACCATCACTAAGGATACATTTTTGAATACCTTCCCTTCTTCACTGTAGTAACTTTGAATCCTTTATAAATCATGTCCTCTGTTTTACACCCTCTTTAAATTATCGAACTAATTTATAGGGTAATTCCAAAATATTTCGACACAATTCGACCCCTATTGAATTGTATGAAATTTGGACAGAAGTTTCTCCTCATCTATACGAATTCTATGCCACCAAAATTGAGTCAAAATTCAAAGCAGTTTTTGTTTTATGGTTCGTTGAAGTAGATATTGTATGGCACTTTCTCAAAAAAAGGATCTGACTGAAAAATGGCATAACTTTGGAATGCGTTAATGGATTTCAAAATGTTGGATATCATTTTAAAGCTTGCAAAACCCACTTTAATAATAGCCGATACAACGGTCATACGGTTGTGGTTCAATGATATTGAAAACTCCAAAGTATCCCTTATCCTTGAATATCCTGGCATAACGTATCTTTAATTTTTGATTTCCCCTACCAAAAAGAAAGTTCATCTTTTTCTCTACATCATAGCCAAATTTCCTAATGGGATCGCCATGGGATCAATAGATACATAAGGTTTGGTGTTTTAGTTTCGATTTTTCAAGTAGTGACTACGTATAACACAGTGATACAAAAAATACTAAAGTGTAAATACCTGGGAAGATAGTATTTTTCTCGTAGCTATTGTCGAGTGAAACAAGAATCTGCTTGTGAAATTTCTTAAACACCCCCAAAATCTTGAAACCCGGTTTTGCGTACGTTTGCGCACTTATAAGCCTGTAGGTTAGTTGATTATCAACCGATTTTCACTTTCTCACCGGATTTAAGAAGAAGAAACTTAGGCCTTTCAAACGATATACATATACGTTATTTGTCCAGCAAATAGATATTTTTTAATTTTTTTTGACTCAATTCTGGTGTCACAAAATTCGTATGGACGAGAAGAAACTAAATACTAGGGTATCCAATTATTCGGGGTTTTGACTTACTCGAGTAATCGAGTTATTTGAGATCTGGATTTTTGACTTACTCGATTAATCGAGTAAATTTTAAAAATTATTCGTGTTATTCGAGTAAATTTTTTTTTAATTGTAATAAAAGAAGCAAAATATTTTAGTTTTTTGTAAGGTTTTATGTTTTATTGTAAATAAAAATAAAAATTAATCAATAAGTCAGTCTTAAAAAAAGGAATAACAACAAAAATTTCTTATCAATTCATTGGACTTTTTTATATTAAAAACTTAAAACGTACACAGTAAACTTAAACTGTGTACTTCAAGTGAGATGATTGCGTAAAAAAATGCGTAAATAATTTAATAAAATAATGTTAAGACATTTAAAGTTACAGGTATTAAAAATTAGGAATAACAAAAAAAATTAATACAGGTGTAATTAATACATTCGAATTTAATTATTTTTTACACATTAAACTTAAAAATTCATTGTATGCTTTTTATTGTGCAACTTAACTGCTCTGCCAGGCTATTTTTATGACTAAAGTCTTCATTGTCACTGACTTCATCTGAGTCATTTGATAGCTCAAGACTATTTGAATTTGTTTCAAACAAACGGGAGCACAACTTGTTTGCATATTCTTTTGTTTCACATTTTGTGCTATACTTTAAAAAATGTTCATTTGTTGGAAGTGATCCCGAATTCAAATATAAAAGAAGCGTATTTAAAACTTTATTTCTCCGATCGTTAAGTCGAAACATTAGATGCTTTAGTAATTCATGAGAAAAAAACTTATTAGATTTGTTTAAGTTCTTGATTAAAAATTTCAAAACCCCTTCAAATTCAATAAGTGTAGCTGAATCTTTGCCTAACTCTTTAATGGCCACATCAAGAGGTTGTAATGTGTTGCTTCAATTAGTTATTGTTTCAATGTCTTTTATTGTAACACCTGGCATATTATAATCTGATAATGCATGATTTACGCATTTATAAATGCGAAGAAAGTTAAAAATCGTATTTGATAACGATGACCAGCGATGCTTCACGTCGTGTATTAAGCTGATTTCTTTCTTTTCTTGCAAAACGGCATAAGTTTGCAGTTTTTGTTGTTTGGCGATTGATTTATTAAAAAATTTACAGCATTTGCGTACACGATCAATAAGTTCTCTTACTTCGATTTTAAGATCAAGCCCAGCAGATACTTCCATTTCGTCATATTCATCACTATAATCATCAACACTATCACAATCCGAGTGGTCTAAGTTTGTATTTTGTGTGAAATCATTGCAATAAAGTGTATCTATTACGGCCAAATGAATTGCATGATTAATGCATAACTGCGGTTCAACTGGCGAGTCTTTTCCATATTTGCGCATTGCTGCAGCACCGTCATGCGTAGAACCAACTATGTGATTTTGAAAACTTAATCCAAACTCCTCCAGTTTTGTGTTAATGCCAGAATAAATGTTCAGGGCGGTACTTTTCTTTTTAACCTCTTCCAAACCTAAATTATATACACTAAACGATTTCCGCTCTGTATCGTAGTGTCTTGAAGTCACATTCATGTATTTAGATTGCGATATATCCGTCCACTCATCTACAGTCATAGAAAACCGTCCATTATCTTCTAAAATGTTTTGAAATTGGACAACTAATTCATTTTTCTTCCTTAAATAAAAGTTGTCAATATAAGACCAGATTGTTGATTCACTAGTTGGCATATCAAAGCCTCTTGATTTTATGTACGACGAAATAATTTTGGAGTTCTTGAAGCTTCTCACCGACATTCCATCCTCAGCAATGCTTCTACAAATGATTTCCTCTAAAGTTGCAATAGCACATTCAGGTTTAAAGAATTTAGCAATTGGTCCCGATTTTTGACTCTCTGACGATGTGGAAGGCTGTTCATCTTCAAAATGTATATTATGCTCCTTTCGTAAATGATAAGTAAGAGATGATGTTGAAGAACCAGCTCGCTTGTGAACTTTAGGGCATCTTTTACAACTCGCTTCATCCTTAGATTTAGAGAAATATTTCCACACTTGGCTCATTCTAATCTATTGAGAAACATGAGCTTTGTTAAAATACGTTGAAACTTATTTTTATTTATAGTTAACTTACTTTTGTATGTTTTTTTGGTGTAGGTATTGTTTATTTCACTATTTAAACAAATTTTTGAGAACCATATAAAAAATCCACGCTTTGACTTTAAACGTTTAACTCAAATAAACGTAAACAACTGATGTGCATAAAAAACAGCTGTAAAATGTAAACGTTCTTTGTCCCCATTCACACTAGACGATTCTCTAGTGCAAACGGGAACTATTCAAACACAATGGAAGCAATAAGCGAATGTCGAATAACTGCCATATAAACGAAACTATAATAGATAATAGATAAATTGCATATTGTTCGTCTTTGGAAAAAATTAAAAAAATTGTTGCAAGTAAAAAATTATGTGATATTACGAACTTACTCGATTAATCGATACATTTTGCTCGAATAATTTCTTAATCGAAAATGTTGATTTTGAATTACTCGAGCAAAATTTCGATACCCTACTAAATACTAACCAAATTTTATACCAATCAAATATACTGAATTTTCGAATATACTGAATTTTGTGTAGATTTTTATTGGAATTACCCTATACTATTATCTTTGATATTATGCTATTCATTTTATTCATAAAAATAAAAATCGTTATAGTTCCTACAAAATAAACTGTACACGCAAAGAAACAACTCGTTCCTCTCAAACGAAATCTCAGATAACTGAAGTTCGTTTGGGGACTGTAGTTGGGAGAAACGAACTTCTGTTGAGCCATAGATGTCATTTCGTTTGGGAGAATCGAAAAATGTTTGCAGCAAACGAGTTAGGAAAAATATAAGCTGAAAAAAATGTTTGCAAGAAACGAAAAACGGTTCCGCCAACTGTTCCCTCGGTTACAGCAACCGAGTTGTAGTTGATCCTATCTAAAAAAACGTTTGCGAGAACTAAAAAACGTTTGCAGTAAACGAGTTATGAAAAATTAAAGCTGAAAAAACGTTTGTGATAAACGAAAAACGGTTCCACCAACTGTTCTTTCGGTTACAGCAACCGAGTTGTAGTTACAGCAACCGAGTTGTAGTTACTCTACTCAGTACAACATTACTTATACATTAAAATTTATATTTATGGTTTCCATAAGCTCTTTTTTGTGTAAATTTCCAACTTTTATGATTTTATGAGTTTGTTTTAAAAAAAGTTGGAATTTTTGTCTATCTTTTCAGTGTCTACTAACACGTCCGTCTCACCATGCATTCAAATAACAACTAGATAGATACAAGATACATATATTGACAAGGCAAAAGAACTACATAAACGGTTGCGATTAATAAATTAATACAAATAAATCAAAGTATTTTTGTGGCAACCGAGCAATAAACGCGTTTTCTTTGCGTGTATCATATATAGTTATAACACAACTGCAAATATAACTTATGCATAACTTTAATTTAGGCTATATTCTCGTATAATCGATCGCATAAATTATTAAAAATAAATTGAATGACTTACGGTTTTCAATCTTGAAGTACAAGGATAACGATGTGCTGCAATGACGGTGATGATTGATATGATTTTGTATTTCAAGCTTTGTGAGGTAAGAGAGTTCGGATCATGTCTTGAGCTCAATCCATTTCGGGTTCAACTCTGTAAAATTTAAAAAGAAAAAAGAAATACATTTAACAAAGTTCTCTTCAAAGATTAATAAGAGTGAAATGCTATCAAATTTCTTTTACAAAATTGAAATGAATTAATAGTGAATAACTACTTTAATTAACAGTTCATTGCATTATTTTCTTAGTAACCATAATGTTAGTTATTCTGTAGTTAGTTGTTCTAAATATTCTTGTAGCCGTTAACAATGCACGTAAAATATCATATTTACAGCTGTATCTTAAATATACTACTTATATATGCAGACGGTATAACACTTAATGGCATTAACATCTCATGTAACAGAGAAACTCTGTTAAAATTACTCCAATTCTCAAGAAATGATATTCATTGGAATTGGGTTCCATCACATTAATAAGCATGTAAATTAACGTTACTGGTGTAAGAGAAAAAGTATGATTCAATGCTCAACTTTCAGGAAGCGCTTGATACTTGTGACGCCATCAACTGTACTTGGAGATTAGTTTATAGTTTTATGATGATTCTACTCTCATGAATGTTATAAATTATAAGGCATGTTTTTGGCGTGATATGAATTTAAAATTGTCGTCCATCCATGCTGGCAATTTGATTATGATGAGTCCGGAGACGATGATGGAACAATTAAATGTGGGTTAACAACAATTTATGCAAGGTGGTAGCAAGGTGTACACGATCCTCCTGAAATCCTCTTGGCCTTCTTTAAATTCTACGTGCCTGCAGCGGGTGTTATATGACTCAGTACCCTACTCGTGAGTCATTAGGGATGAAATGTGACTACCCGTCGCGGGAAAATCCTATTGTATCCAATATGGAATATGCCGTGCCGTGGTGCACCATATTAAACCCAAACAACGAAAAGACGGGGAAGCACTTCAAAGCTTCATGATAATCGCTCCTCGGTATGCAATTTTAAACACATGCCGGTCCCACTAGTCTTGTCGCTCTTTCAGAAGAATATACAGTTTGACAAGAAATTCGCTATTCGTTCGCCGCGATGCATTCGCCTGCGGGGAATACAAAGCTGTCTTGACATGGGTGATACCACATGCCTTCAAAAAACGATGACATTTGGGATGCAACAAACTGTTTTCCATTGTCGGAGTGGATATATTGTGGAATCGCAAATTTGTGGCATAGGTCCTTCTCATTATATTGTGCTATTGACGTTGTTGTTGCCTTTATCAATGTGTTTCATAATATATCAGTACTTTGTCTTACTGCCTCGCTAAAGAATATTAATCACTAGAATATAAGCCGGTATATACAGGGTGATTCAGGAAGTTCCGGACAAATTTCTCCAGCGTATTCCTTGGCTCATTTCATGAAGAAAAGTCCACTAGGACCATGTCCGAAAATGCAAGGGTGCGAAATGGCAGCGAGTTCAAAATTTTCGGATTGGTGGTCGGAGGGTAGTAGTGTAAAGTTGCTAACTTCTGAGCCAGTGGTCGGATTTTTTTTGCTTTTGGGCTTGTTGGAACTTCCTGAATCACCCTGTATATACATATATACATATATAAGAAAGTATATGCACGCTGAACAATATCGATATGCAGGAAACATGTACATGGTTGCAAGCACTGTTTTCATGAATTGAAGATCTGCTGCTTTTTTGTTTCTTTGTTGTCTGTCTCGTAATTGTTTTTAGCGGTTTTCGACAAAAAAAGCCACATTGGGGTCTCAAAAACATATATTATAGCCTATTAATCATTGTGTCTCAAACATGTTATAATGAATAGCAAACACAACGTGTTTGGGCACAAGTATAGTATATTTGCGACAAGCTACCAACACGTTATATTTGCATCCAAACCATAGATAAATTAAACTAATAGATGAAGCACAAGTGTTGGGGAAATTTTAGTGTAATGGGTAATTTTCTAGATGTCGTTGAAAGTAATAAATGACATATTTTTTGTTCCCAAGAAAAAGTCAAAAAATATGACATTAAAATTCTAAAATTTCATATCAAAAGAAAAAATAATTTTCAACAAAAATATCACTTTCAAACAAGAATACAACACGTTACTTAAAGTAGAATATCTGATAGAAATCGAACTGCAAAGCCATGTCACCACCGTCTATGTCCTAATAAATTGGTTCTTCCTCCGGTTCAGCTACCTTTCATTGTGGAAAGTCCTCAGACACTCTAACGGTTTTGGCATCTGCGACCACAGAAGTTACTACAGTTTTTGGGCCGGGAAATTTTTAGTTTAACAAGGCGTTCCGGCATGTTCATCTTTGGGCGGTCTTACGGGTTTTCTCCTATTGATACCCAATACCGGCCTCATGGCTTTGAAATAGTTTTTTATATAAGAAACTAATGCTATTATATAAAACCATTTAAATTTTGTCGCATTTTCCATTGTTTAAATTACGTTCACAAAAATTTCCCACAATTTTGAATAAATGTCAATGAGAATTATGAGAAACTTCAGTGAAAGTGACAGCACCTAGTGAACAAAGTTGACAATGGTCGCGCATTATCTATTACTTCCTTTATCCTATGATCCTTTATCTATGATCCAAACAAAAAAAAGACAGATTTTTCAGCGTGTGGTTATAACCACTAGAAAACGTAAGAATACGAGAAGTGATACCAACGTAGATTATACTATCGACGAGGATTTTGAATATCCATTTTCCACACGTCCCAGAGTAGATAGCAATCAGTCCAATATTGAGGTTGGACCACATCCTGAGATCGAGTTAGATGAAAACGAGGATGAAGAAGTAGCGGCGATATCGTCGCGTAATTTTCACAAAAGGAAGCTAAAATAAGGTAATGATGATAATTACGAACTTTTTTGGGCCATTTAAAAGCTCGTTAAGACTGCAGGTGGTAAGAGGCAAGTTGTGATAGGATACTGTACCGTTCCTGTAACGTACATGGGCGTCACCGAAAATATATTATTTTACTTGTCTCCGTCTTTACGAGATCGAATCTATTTGGGCATTAATTTTTGGAAGGCTTTTAAAATTGTCCCTCAGATTTTCATATCAGAAGTCACAAGCGTTAATGACGTGAAGGATTCGGCCAATGCTCACAACTTTAAAAGCTTTGAGAAATTTCAACTCTCACAGCTGATAGACGAGTTTTCATCATTTTCTAAGCTCGCTCTAAGCCCAACCACAAAAGAAGTTCATACTATTGACACAGTCAATTCGCCTCCGTTTAAGATGAAACACTATCCGCTATCTCCACCTCGACAGCAGGAGGCTTAGGCGGAGCTAGATAGTATGATTGGTTTGGGGGTAACAGAGGAGAGTAATACTCCCTATAGTAGTCCTATAGTGTTGGTTGGGAAGCCATGCAAAAATCGCCTCTGTATCGAAAGTCTCGAAAGTTAAATGAGTTTAATAAGATAGATGCATACTCACTACCTCATATTAGTGGACTTTTAAGTCGTCTTCAGAACACTCACTTGGTGGAGTCTTGGTGCAAAGTGATAATAATGGTATATGTTTCTCAGAAACTATACGGTAGCAGAGTTAGATTGTCTTGCTGCCATAGTATGTCTAAAACGTTTCCGATCATATGTTGAGGGCTTACCCTTCAAACTTGTGACGGACCACAGTAGCCTAAAGTGACTTATGTCACAGAATGATTTGTCAGGTACAAGCTTATGATTTCGATATCGAATACAGAAAGGGATCGACAAACATAGTTCCACACGCGTTGTCTGGAGTTGATGTCGAAGAAATTGCGCTTTCGTCAGGACCATCGGAAATATACCTAAAATCACCACAGTTTTCGCAACGGATTACACCGATTTAAAGGACAAGATAATACAATTCCCGGACATTTTCAAAGACAGTTAAAACGACAAACCAGATAGGATAGATAGGATAGCAAGTTTTGATTTTAGAAAGGTTTCTATTTCTCCAGTGTGGCTTGGAAGCTCATTAGCATTCCAATCGCAGATTCAATTGCATAGTTTAGATATTAATAGTGTCATCGTTATTCCGACCTTTCAGTAACTTCTTCTATTTTAGTAACTCTCTATAAATTTCGCAGTGTGGTTTTTAAGGCGTTGATGCACCTAGCTGGACGCTTTATAACTTTAGTACAATGGGAAGATAGAGGACTTAGATTGCATTTGACGCAACAATATGATGTTACTTTTGTGCGTCAAATTTGTTGGCATTATGTCACTGAACAATATCATCAGATTTTAAAGGGGGTTACATTTTTATAACCGCGTTGAAAAGTTACTTTATTTGGATTATATTTATATTATTTGAAGCAGGTTCTAGATCTACAAAGAACATGGAAAGCCGAGTTTTAGTATATATACTTCTCCATCTACTTCTAATGACCATGATTTTCTAGTTCGCTTCAAATCTCGCTGATCGGAGAAATTTAAAATTTTGACCATGACACTAAAGGCTCTTTACAGCTTAAACTGATACGTACACTCAAAAAAAAAAAATTATCCTAAATTTGAGATCAAAGTGAATTAAAGGTTCACTTTATGTACTCAATTTTAGTTAATTTTTACTTAAAATTAAGAATATTAACTTAAGTTGGAGTTAATTTTACCTGACCGGAGTAGACGTAAAAATTGTCTGAACTCATAATGAGAAAGTACATTTCCTTAAAAAACATTCTTAGAAGTGAGTGCTAGGTTACTTATATTGGGGAAAAATATACTTCATTTAAGTAAATATTTCGTAGATTACAGTTCATATAATACTAAACCGAAAATTATATAGAAATAATAATGTTTTATAGTTGTGCTTGAATTGAGTACATACTCTCCGGATCACTTATTTAAAGGCACTAAAAATTCATTCCATATTCAGCAGCATGTATCTTTTGCAATTTGTAACCGATTCCAGAATTTTAAAATGGAAATGGAAGCTAGACATCTTGAGATATCATGACAATAGTGGTTTCTTAACTAAATAACTTTTTTTTTGAGCAATTTATAAAAAAAAGTCCACTTGAATAAAGGCACTTTATTATTTTTTTTATTATTTTTAAAGTAAGCGATGATTTTTTGTAGCGAGCGTGTGTTTATTATTGTTTTTTTTTTGTACATGTATCTGATAGCATTGAAAATGTCATAAAAACTGAGTACCGGGCTTAAAGACGGGGCTATATTATATCATTTTGAAAAAAGTGGTATTGAATAAAACATCTCGGATTTGTTTTATTAATTTCGAATTTCTTTCGTTCTTTTTAAAATTGTAACAGATTCACCTACGCATGCAATCTAATCTAAGTTTAAAAAATTTAAATTTTTTTTCTATATTCAAAAATTTTTTTTTTCTATATTCAAAATTTTTTTTTAAATTTTTTTATTAATTAAAATATTAAATATTTTCAAATTTAATACAGCAAGTGGGTCATTTTCACCAGAAGCCGGAACAAAAACAAAATCACGATATTTGGCTGTTTGTCGAGACAGTGATTTACAAGAAATGAAACATGTAACAAGAAAAGTTTACTTTTTACTTTCTACAAAACAAATTTGACACTGTTTATATTACTGACAGTAGTTTTACTTTTGTCTACAAATTTACAGCCATATTACGCAATTCACATTCACTTGTCATTTTCGACATCACATATTGAACAAACTGAGTATTTGCCGTAAGATTTTTTTCGAATCTTAGTAAAAAACTCAATACATAGAATAAATATTTCACCAAAAATCATTCGTCAATTCCTTAGTTTGGTCACGAGATGATGTCGAAAATGACGTGAATGTGAAAGTGATTTCCATGATTTATTTCAATATTTAAATAAAACATATTTTATTCCAAATATTAAAATAAAATAAGAGAAGGAACTTTAAATTAAGTAATAAGTTCTTACTAATAGGTCGTTCATCGCATTTTAAAGATTTATGTATTAACCAAGGCTATGCAGTTGTTTCATTTACATTGATTTCAATATGATTTCAACTTTCCACTAATAGTTTTGGATCTTAATTGGATATGAGTATTTTTCCGGCTATTTTTTTATGTAAATATAATGAAAACATTCAAGATTGTGTATTTTTATATACAACAAACAATATTTAATGTTTTATCTAATAACAAAATATTGAAATACACATTTTAAATTTTATGGTTAGAGTATTGAACTTTAAGCACACACACACACAGATAGAAACAAATGAAACAAAAATGTGTGCGTTGGCTTAATTATTATGTGGCATTGTTGGTTATTTTCAATTAAATTTCCATTATGCTATAAATATAAAAACTATATATATAACTACTACTACGTCGAATATCAAAATTATAATAGCAAATTTTTGGATGTGTGTTTGCGAGTGTATCTGTGTCAATGTACTGAAAGTCAATGACAATAGATTACAATGGGTCATCAGGAAACGCATACGATTAGGAAAAAATTAAATAAATATTGTTAACACCTAATGTGTTTTGTAACTATATATGAAACATATGAACATGATGTATTGTATTTTAATTAAGGCTATACCAACCTTAGATCAGGAATGAGAGGTAAACACAATGACCATTTCGATATAACCATTTTTATTGAGGCATAGTGGATTGGAGTGACTAAAAAAAATGGTGAATTATTTACGGTCTTTTTTCATAAAACGAATTCGAATGAACGAACGGATCGACCAAAATTTAAACGTAAATAAATCTGATAATATAGGTCCAATGGGTTAGTTATTTGGACCAGTCATTATGCTCATGCTGCTTTAATAAATTCCTAAAAGAATTACTTTATCCAATTCATGAAATTTTATTAACTTGCGTTTTAGTTTAGGTCGATTCGTTCGTTGATTCAAATTCGTTTTATGACAACCGGCCGGTAGACTGCTCCAAGTTGTTCAGAACTCGGCTGAAGCTCAGTTGCGAAAAATACAACCGGTTTATATTTTGAGTATGACAGATGGATCTGTTTCGACTTGTGTAAATTATTAATTGACATCAATTGAAATTAGAAAATCACATTCAAAATTTAAAAACACACATGTTAAAGATGCTTATTGAAGTAATAAACCAATTCAATACACTTTAAATGAAATTCAAAAACCATCAATTGAAATTCAAAGTACAGAATTCGACATTCAAAAGACACCAATTGAAATTCAAAATTCATCAACTGAGGCTCGAAGCTCATTAATAGCAATTTGAAACTCAACTGAATTAAATTTGGTGACATTATTTGCCGCAAGTATTTATATTTATTATATAAGTATTTCAAAATCTAATATAGTTTCTTATGCCAAACTCTTCTATTGAGTGGAGAATCCATTAGCTGATAATAAAATATTATAATCATAGAGGAAATTAGAATAAAGAAACCATTTCTCTTATCTGACGTTTCGTTTCACACGCTTCGTCGTGCAAATGAGAGATTTTCGACGAAACTGAACTTACACCAGGTGGTGTTACAATAACGGTTGTTTTAACTTTTTCATATAGCTTTAATATAGAACTTTGAAATTTAAATATTTTTTCCCCTTTTTTATTGGCTTTTATCGTTGGTGTACATTTGTGTTGTATTAACACAACTATTTTACCACACAAACACGAAATGCTCTTGTTGGACGTTTTGTACTAATGCCTCTATCTGGTATTATTGAAGCCATGCTTTCCACCATCCAACGTTTACTAGAAACTATACCTATTAAGTTAAAATTATTGAGAGAATAAGCTTCTCTATTCTCATTTCCTCTATGAATATATAGCGGTCAGTTTGAATGGCAGTGACAATTTATTTAACTCTAAACCTGCATAGTGCTAATATTTGGTACTGAAAATCCGAATTTCGTTAACGAGGAATCTCAATTTAAAAATTTCTGACCACGGAGAATTCAAACTTGGTGATATTTTTGCAAATAAATGACGTATGCTCGCGACATGGGACTGACCGCGGAGGTGGAGTTTCTCATACCCACTCACTTGGCAGCAGCAAGCCGCTCAATACTTCCTAGATTAAGTATGTCCAGGATTAAGTAGATTAAGATTAAGTAATGCCTTAGCAGCCTGATTGGTTATGCAGTCACTGGTGCGTTTCAGGTTAAATTGGGTACCCTGTCACTGAAGCTCTTCGAACTAGTGGACATATTATTTTGCCTTTTGAAGGCGGATGAGCCAACACTACTGGATGAGCCAACACTACTGGCCAACGGCGGATCAAATTTAAAAAGTAGTAGGTAAAATGCAAAACCACCGTGGGCAGGGCTTGCCTTCCTCCACTGTTATATTAACAATGAAAATACAAAATGAGAATGAGAAACATGAAATCCAATATATGTTGACGACCCCCGTAAAAGACCACTATTTACGGACATCCTCTTGGAAAGTTAGAACACTATACAGATCCGGTACCACTATCTAACTGGCCGTGGTCCTTGAGAGTTATAAGACTGACATTAGCATACCGTGGAAGTATCAAGGGAGGCAATAGAGTTGGATACTCTACTGTCCCCTATTAACACCGTCGCTCTCCTCTGGACACGGTCGAGACGCTGCAAATATGTCCTAGGAGCACCTGCCCATATATGGGAGTTATATTCCATCTTTGGCCTGATATAGGTCATGTAGATATTGAGAAGATCAGATGGAGTGAAGTATTTCTCGCACCGTTTTATAAAGCCTAGACACTTTAATGCACCTTTCGACACTTCAAATACATGTTTTGTCCAACCGACATCACATTGAATTTTCATGCCCAGAACGTTAAGAGCGTCTGATTCGTCAATACCCACACAGTCCATAGACAATGACGACACATCTGTGTCAGCATTCCGCTAATGCGACGACAAACAGCTAAGCTCACACGCCTTTGTTGAATGACACTGCTCGATACGAAACATTCAGTAAAGATCGGTAAAGATCTCACCGAACCATTTAGTACTAGTACCGAAACTCAGGAAGGGCAATACCCTATCATGCGATCTCTTCAACGTATTAATTGAGAAATCGACCAGTAGCAAAAGTCATATGCTGCTTGCGTATGCTGATGATTTAAACATCAAAGGGCGAAATCTGTGAGAAGTTACGGCATTATTTTCGAGAATTGAAAAGGAATCAGCAAAAGCGGGTGTGGCGGTAAACGAGGTTAAGACAAAATAAATGGTGTCGGCGAGCAGACCATCCACCCTTTTGGAGGTAAGGGTGAACATTGACAACCGTTATTATTTCGAGGTAGTGAACGAATTCATTTACCTCGGATCTGCCGTGAAAAGAAGCAATTGTCCTTGCAAACAGCTGCTATTTCTGGGTAAGCAAGCACTTCAGAGATAAGGCCCTCTCTCGAGAAACAAAGATCCAACTCTATCAGATTGTCATATAACCTGTTTTTGCTTTATGTTGCAGAATCCTGGGTCATATCGCATTCTGATGAAATATCACTGGGTGTCTTTGAGAGAAAAATGATCCGAAAAATGCTCCGATAAATATGTGGTCTTCCTATAGAGAACGGCGAGTGTTGACGATGAATGAACCACGAGTTTCTCGACATTGACGTTGTTTTGCGTATCAAAATAGAGCGTTTGCAATGTCTAGGCCATGTCAGTAGAATGGATCAGAATAAGCCAGTGCGAAAGGTATTCGAAGACGCACTCGAAGGACATCGAAAAACAGGACGACCAAGACTTTGGTGGAAAGGCCGGGTGGACGATTGCCTGCGAGTGCTTGGTGTTACCAACTGGAGGAGGAAAGCTGAAGATCGAGTCGGTTGGAGAAACATGTTATCCTCATTTTGTAAGGCCCTTGACCCTTCGGGATTGTTTGAGGCCACCTAAGTATAACTCGGTGAGGTTTTCAAATTCAAATATGAAATTAAGAATTTATGTACATCAGGCATGATTTTTGTTTATCCGGCCTTTTTATTTACTTATTTATTTGTTTAATAACACGACATTATAGCTTACTAAATCCACTTTTAAAGAGCTATTTGCCATCGACTTTAGTGTCTCAATATTTGAGTGTTTTTCAAATAAAAAATAAATTATAAAAAATTTAATAAATGAATTTAAAAACAAATTTCTAAAAATTAAAAGGTATGCATTAATTATTCATTTAAGACAATATACATTTTTAAATCTATTAATAAACTTAAAATATTAATTACCAAGTTTCAGCAGGTAATTTTTAGATTGATTTCTTGACATCAGACATGGACTCGGCTCCTCTTCTCTAACAGATCCCTCCCACTTATCATGTGTGGAAATCAGTTAACGGCGCAATAAGTCTAGTGGTCTGAAGATCTTGTCATTGCCTTTCATTTTGAATTTTTTAATATATTCTCAGTGCTTTATTTTAGAAGGCCTGGCTGAGACCTGCACTGGAATTCTGTACCTTTTTAACGACAAAACTCGGTAGTTAAGTTGACAAAATTTGAAAATTTTGTATTGAAATTTTATGAATTTTGACAACATAACTACAGATTTTTTTAGTTAAAAAGTTACAGAATTCCTGTGCTGACTTCTTTTTGAACAGAACATAATACAACAACAAAAACGAAACGATTATGTGTAGAGGAAGGATGAACAGTAAATGATCACAGAAAACAGTAGTTTTTTGAAAATGTGATCATCTGTTGCGAGCGAATAAAAACAAAAATTGATCACATTCTAGTTTTTTGTCGGAAACTGTTGAGCAAAAAATATAAACACAACTGAAAACATCAGATCGTAATTATTATGTTGTTCAACACTAAATATTTTTGCTTGAAATTTAAATTTTCGAAAAATCAATACACCCTATTGTGGTAAAGAATCATAGCAGTACATTTGTACAAATTTTAAAATGTTATTTCGATTATTCGAAAAAGTGTAACAAAATACACAATCAAATAGGTGAAAATTATTCCAACCCCTAGATCTACATATGTATGTACGTACAGTATATACTACATTAGTGTGACCCTTATTTTTAATATATTAAAATTTCTGAAACGACACCCCTTAATTTTGTTTCTATGGCCACAAAAATTACCATTTGTTAAATTTCTTAAAAATCTAAATATAAAAATCTAAATCTAAAATAAATCTCTGGCCCCGAAGTTCTCAGAGTGGTATAAAAAAACCTAGAACCGATGTATGCAAGTTAAAACAATCTAATCAACTTGTTGTACCAAACTTAGCATACATGAAAAATTTGGTTCCGATCAGAATAATTCTGTCAGGGTGAAGTTTCGGGATTTTTAAAATCTAGGTTTTGTGCCAATATAGTGCCGCAAATGACAGGCATTATTTTGTATCCTTTGGAACAAAATAAGGCATATCGTTTGAAACATCAAAAATAAGGCACACCCAACTATATACTTATTAATGTATATGAATAAAGCTACAAACACATAATAACATCATGTTTTTACCATAGAGTAATCATATATCTAGAGTAGCGACTTCTCTCCGTAAAATTACAAAGTGTGTTGTGGTTGCATATGGACGTTGTTGCATGTTGAAAAGTATTTTATTTAACGATAGCAGATAGAGGCATTAGTCCAAACCAACCAAGAAGAAATCAGCAATGGCATTTCGTTTTGTGTGTTAACATTTTGTGTAAATTTTTGTGTAAACAAAGGGTTTTTCAACAGAGATGCTACAAAAGTAAATCGATAGGGACACCAAACGATGCCATATTTTGTCCCGCTCTTTTGACATTTCTCTTCAATAAGGTTTGCCATTTCATCATGGAAAGATATACGAGCCAACAACGAGTCGAAATTATTAAAATTTACTACCGAAATTTGTAGTCAGTGGCCTCAACTTTAAGAGGCCTCAACAGTCAGCGATGAGGCTCATTTCTGGCTGAATGGCTTCGTCAATAAGCAAAATATGCGTTATTGGTCAGACAGCAATCCACACGTAATCCATGAGTCATCATTGCATCCCGAAAAAATTACGGTTTGGTGCGGTTTATGGGCCGGCGGCGTCATTGGGCCGTACTTCTTCCGTGATGATCAAGACCGGCACATTACTGTGAATGCGAATCTCTACCGTTCAATGATAACCGAATATTTTTGGCCCCAAATTGGATAATATGGACTTGGAGGACATGTGGTTGCAACAGGACGGTACCTCAAGCTACACAGCGAATGCCACAATCAATTTATTGGAAACCAAGTTTGGTGAACGTGTTATCTCACGAAATGGCCCAGTCGATTGGCCGCCTCGGTCGTGCGATTTGACGCCGTTAGATTATTTCCTGTGTGGCTACGTCAAGTCTATGGTCTATGCTAATAAGCCAGCGACGATTGATGAACTTCGTACGAATATCGAACGTGAAATTGCACCAGTATCGGACGATTTATGCTTGAAAACCGTCGAAAATTGGGTTCATCGTCTGGAATTCTGCAAGCATGCCCATGGTAGCCATGCAAAAGAAATCGAGTTCCATACATAATGGCATCGAACGTACTTTCACTTTTGTAGAGCTCTTATTGAAAAACCCGTTACTAATAATTCTGTACTGAAAAGGAAAAACGACTTATGTGCATATCCAATTCTTTTAGGAGAAATTTTTCATGTAAAGTTCTAGCATTTAATCAGTGAAATCAAAAATCTCTGGTACATATGTTCCTGAAATATCGGTCGATATATATAAAAACTGCATCTGGCAGTAATTGTGACCACAGTGGTCTTCGTAGTGTCTGGTGTGTTTTTTTCCTAAAAGCTCTTAAGTCGTTTTTCCTTTGCAAGAAAGATAACAATAAAGTCCAAAAATTCGTCTGAATTCCATAGTTCTCAACCAAAAGACATGAAAAAGTTAAGTTCTTCTAACTCAATAACGTCAAATATCTCTCTATCGCACCGACCTCACCACGAAGAGTGTGTAATGAAACGTCAGATGACACCTCTGGGTAGCATTACTCTATGGTTTTTACTATTGCTGTAGATGTGTTTGGTATGATTTTAATTTTTGTTCTGTCTAATATGTCAAATTTAAATTAAACAAAAAAAAAAAACAATTAAATAATTATGTTGGATTACACGAACATTGATTTAAATTGAAATAATAATAGGTATTTATGTTCAGTTGATTTGTTAATTCACTTTTTTTTAAATCTATATTTAATTAAATTGATTTAGAAATATTAAATAAATATAATCTGTTTGTATATGTCTAATCAAGTAAATAAATAAATGGATTTATAAACAGCTAATGATTTGTTTTTAAATAGCATTTAGTATCAATTATACGTTCTGGTTTCCATGCGTTCATGCGTAGGTATATGAATAACTATTAATTATACGTCATGGATATCAGTTTCAGATGCAATTGTTGACCAACCAAACCGACTATACAAATACTCGTATTACCCACACAAATATAAAAGTATTCTTGGTCATATATGTACGAGTATATGTTTTAGGGTTAAGTAAAGCTATAAGACAAATCCTATATTATATCTTACAGATGGTTTCTCAGATGTTTGTTCAGAACGCTGAATAATTTTGTTTAGTGCAACGCCCTCGTCTTCATTAGTAAAGCTATCGCAAGAGAGACGGATATAAAATCAGTTAAAGGCGCTAATATTTTATACGAAAATACTTTTCCGTAGATTAATTTCGCCTACAATTAATTACACTGAGTAACAAATTGCAAATCTTCCGCTTCCTTACACTCAAGTCATATACTTACTTTTATTGACTATATTACAACCTCATGAGGTCAGACGTCTTACACACACTATCTCTATTCTTCGCCTTTTCTCGCCAGTTTGTAACTCCAAGGATACGGAGGGATTCTTCTGCCTGGTCTTTCCAGGGGAGTCTTGGTCGACCTCTTTTCCTGCTTCCATCGGGTACGTTATCAAAAATCTTTCGCGCTGGCTCATCTTCATCCATTCTGATAACATGGCCTAGCCAACACAATTGGCACACTTTGATTCGTCTAGCTATGTCCACGTCAGAATAGAGATTATATATATAACAGGACCATTTTTTTACGGAGAATTTTTCTCTCGAAAACTCCCGGGTGTTTTTCATCCGCTTGCGATATGACCCAAGATTCGGAGCCATATGTCAAGACAGGTAAAATGAGAGTCTGATATAGCTGGACTTTTTTTGTCCGTCGAGAGAGGGCTTTGTTCCTAAACTGCTTGCCGAGCCCAAAATAACATCTATTTGCAAGCACAATTCTCCTATCTATTTCCAGGCTGACGTTGTTGTCCTTGTTCACGGCGGATCCAAGGTAGACAAATTCATCTACCACTTCAAAATTAAATCGCTTGTCAACGTTCAAGTGCGGACCAAGTCGAGAGGTTTTTCTAGTCGTTGACACCATCAATTTTGTCTTGCCCTTATTAACAGCAAGACCCACCTTCGCCGATTCGTTTTCGATTCTTGAAAATACTGCAGTAACCTCTCGCAAATTTCGCCCAATGATGTGTATGTCGTCAGCATACGCCAGCAACATATGGCTTTTCATGTTAATGGTCTTGTTCGTATTTACTGCAGCCTTTCTCATTATTATCTCCATTAAGATGTTGAAGAGATTGCACGAAAGTGTGTCGCCTTGTCTAAGTCTTCGCTTGGTACAGAATGGTTCAGTGAAGTCATATGGAATATGTAAATATTGAATACTCTTTAAATCTGCAGCATGTCACATTTTTGAGAGATTGGAAATTCAGTTCTGGGTCTTTTGTGAAACAACATACTAGCGTATTCTAATCCTAGGTAGCCAAACAAGTTTGAAAATATGTATGTATTCTAATTCGAAATTGAATTCATTTGTTCTAGCTACGTTTCGTAAAAGTGAGCTTTTTACATCTGCTCACATCGAAGCTGACATTTGAAACTTTTTATTTGGTAAAAAGTTCAACCATCAGGGGTCAAGGTGAGGGAAATGGTCGCAAGTGGTAAATTTTTAAACAATGGGTAATTGAGACAAAATTGTTGTGAAACATAAACTGATCATCTGAAAATTTTTAAAGTTATAATCGTAATAGAGGACATTAGGTATAAGCGCAAAAATGTTTGTGTCTCAACAATCCTACAAAAAATTCAACAAGCCGGCAGCAACATCATCATCCTAAGACTATTGTAACGGGTTTTTCAATAAGAGCGCTACAAAAGTTTTTTTTAAATAAAACAAAACCGGTTTTAGATACCAATGAAATTCTTTATTCCTGCGAAAGTACGTTCGATGCCATTATGTATGGAACTCGATTTCTTTTGCATGGCCAACATGACCACGCTTGCAGAAGTCCAGACGCTGAACCCAATTTTCGAGCATAAATCGGCCGATACTGCTGCAATTTTACGTTCGATATTCCTACGAAGTTAATAAATCGTTGCTGGCTTGGTGGCATAGACCGTAGACTTGACGTAGCCCCACAGGAAATAATCTAACGGCGTTAAATCGCACGACCGCTGCAATTTTACGTTCGATATTCCTACGAAGTTAATAAATCGTTGCTGGCTTGGTGGCATAGACCGTAGACTTGACGTAGCCCCACAGGAAATAATCTAACGGCGTCAAATCGCACGACCGAGGTGGCCAATCGACTGGGCCATTTCGTGAGATAACACGTTCACCAAACTTGGTTTCCAATAAATTGATTGTGGCATTCGCTGTGTAGCTTGAGGTACCGTCCTGTTGCAACCACATGTCCTCCAAGTCCATATTATCCAATTTGGGGCCAAAAATATTCGGTTATCATTGAACGGTAGAGATTCGCATTCACAGTAATGTGCCGGTCTTGATCATCACGGAAGAAGTACGGGCCAATGACGCCGCCGGCCCATAAACCGCACCAAACCGTAATTTTTTCGGGATGCAATGATGACTCATGGATTACGTGTGGATTGCTGTCTGACCAATATCGCATATTTTGCTTATTGACGAAGCCATTCAGCCAGAAATGAGCCTCATAACTGAAGGTGATTTTCCGATGAAAATCCGAATCATTTTCAAGTTGTTGCTCAGCCCAATTCACGAACATGCGACGCTTATGGTGGTCAAGCGGCTTCAGTTCTTGCGTCAATTTGATCTTGTAAGGATGTAGGCCAAGATCTTTTCGCAAAATTCGCCACAACGACGTCACAGAGATGCCCAACGCTTGAGATCGACGTGTGAGAGACACATTTGGGCTTTCTTGAACTGAAGCCTTAGCGGCAGCAATATTCTCGACACTACGGGCACTTCTTTGTCTCACTGGCACGGGAACATTTTTTACTGTGCCTGTAGATTCAAATTTTTCCACTAGACGCTCAATTGTTGATCTGGTAGGACGATTATGACGACCATAAATTGGACGTAGCGCTCTTAAAGTTGAGGCCACTGACTCCAAATTTCGGTAGTAAATTTTAATAATTTCGACTCGTTGTTGGCTCGTATATCTTTCCATGATGAAATGGCAAACCTTACTGAAGACAAATGTAAAAAGAGCGGGAAAAAATATGGCGTCGTTTGCTGTCCCTATCGACTTACTTTTGTAGCGTCTCTGTTGAAAAACCCTTTTAATATCACATCAACAAAACCTCAGGAGCAACTTCGAACCCTCCAATAAACCGAGTTGCATACAATAAGAGAATGACGGACAACAACATGTGTTTAATCCCGTAAACAATGTATCGAACAATTAAAACTTGTTGCCAGACAAAATAAAAATGCAGATTATTTGACGTAGTCCCTTGTAAGTACAATAGGGTGTGGCGGTTTTTTTTTTTGGTATCGAGGCCCAGCAAAAAAAATAACCTTGGATCATACCGAGAATTTTTGCCGAAGAGACCAATATCTTTAGATGAACTCCACCCCTACCAACAATGCAATATAGATAAAAAGCGGATCCAAAATGGCCGCGAAAAATTCTAAAAGTATTGATAAAGTTAATGGTCTCCTCGGCAAAAATTTTTAGGATGATCCAGGCTTATGCTCTTTGACGAGCCAGACTGCAAAATTTTTGATAAATACAAGACGCAGCAAAGGGAAAAACAAATAGTTTCCTATTACATCCCATGAAGGGATAGAGGAGAGTTTCTCACAATCAGTGACCTGTGCGCTTTATAGTTTTGTACTCACTGAGTTGGACCTACAGTTTTACGCCGGTTCCGAAGGAAAAGTAAGAAAGGTGGTAAGGTGGTCAGAGCAGGGATGGAACCCACGCACACTACCATTACACCACCGAAGGGAGAAAAACAGCAAACAAAAGAAAAAGGTTGCCTACTCAGAAAATGTGTCGCTTTAATGCAAATATTCATTGCAGCAATGAAAAGATTCGTACACGCGAATACGTTGTTGGTGGGTTAACGATTATTTGCAGCGTGATTTTAAAACCAAACTTAGCTGAGAAAATATCTTTGAGTCAACCATCGGTACATCCATTCTACATGTCAGCACTTAAGAAGGATAAATTTCGCCGCGGCGAAAAGCATGGTTGCCTGTTGTGCGAAAATTCAACATAAAGACATCCACAAGGTTACTTCAATAATTCTTGATCAGTAAAAAAGAAACAGACTGATCGCTTATTAATTACTCTAATGCACTCTGTCAGTGTAATGGACACACGTGTGATTCGAAGTGCTAACATCGATTTGAGTCATTACCTGGCTGTGGTTAAGGTACGAACAAGAAGAAGCAGAGCTAAAATTGTACGAAATCATACACAGAAAAGGCTGCAATTAACAGAGGCAGCCAAGCCTAATCAATTTCTAGCGCAGAACATAACTCTTCCCGATGATTCTGAAGCGCATTATAAACAAATTTCCGACTACGAAAACTGTTTCAAAATCCGTGTTTGGTTATGAAAAACCGTCTCAAGACAAACCACGAAGAGTTAAACAGTGTCGTATAGCACCTGATGAAAAGGACCCTGCACATATGGTAATGCTTCAGTCAGTTGCAACACGAGATGCGCCAGAGCGTTGTAAGATGAAAAGAAGGGAGGTTTAACCAACTATTTAAGAGACAATCCCGCAGTAGAGAAAGAATGAGTGTGAACAAATTTAAACCTACAGAAGGAAGAACGACGACCGAAAATTCAACCAACAAATTAAAAGGCGATTTAAGAAATTTAGTTGCATATGAACAGACCATTTATCTACAATATTTGTCCCAGGATATTCTACTGCCGATGAGGAAGTCAATAAAATTGAAGATTATATGTCGCCAACTACTATATGTGCCAACTACTTAAGCTTAAGGGTCAAAAGGCTAAAGCCTACAGTTGCAGACCTGATCGGACCTAATGAGTGCACTCTGAAAAATCACTCTTGTTTTGTTGTTTGGATACAAATATAACGAGTTTGTAGCTGGTAGCAAATATAGTATACTTGTGTCCAAACACACTGCGTTTCCTATTAAATCTCCAACATGTAAGGAGACACAATGATTAATCGGTTATAATATAAGTTTTTGTGACCCAAATATGGCTTTGTTTGTTGAAAACTGCTGAAAACAAAAACGTGACAGACAACAAAGAAACAAAAAAAAACAGATCTTCAGATCTCGGATTCATGAAAACAATGCTTGCATAGGATAATTCCAAAATATTTCGATACAATCCAGGACCCTACCCCTATTGAATTGTATTTTTAACGGGTTTTCATGATTTTGGGTTTGTTTGGGAAATTCCACAAGCAGATTCTTGTTTCACTCGACAATACCTACAAGAAAAATACATACTATCACCTCCCAGGTATTTCTACTTTATTATTTTTTGTAACTGTGTTCTATGTATCTATTGATCCCATGGAGATCCCATTTGGAAATTTAGTTATAATGTAGAGAAAAAGATGGACTTTATTTTTGGTGGGGGAAATCAAAAATTAAAGATACGTTATTCAGGATATTCAAGGATAAACAACCACAACGACATGACTGTTGTATCAGCTAATATTAAAGCTGGTTTTGCAAGCTTTAAAATGATATCCAACATTTTGAAATCCATTAACGCATTCCAACTATATGCCATTTTTCAGTCAGGTCCTTTTATCAGAAAGTGCCATACAATACCTACTTCAACGAACCATAAAACAAAAACTACTTTGAATTCTGGTGTCATAAAATTCGTATAGATGAGGAGAAACTTCTGTCCAAATTTCATACAATTCAATACCAATCATGTACTGTTTTATACCAATCAAAAGTAGTCGGGTTCGAAAATTCTGATGTTTTTGTCGGTTTTTTTTGGAATTACCTCATACTTGGTTCCTGCAATATCCCAGTATGCATATAAATCCGTTACGAATTCTAGACAGATCCGATTGTTCGTACATTTTGTAGGAAACTGACATCCGTTGCGGACTCATAACGAATCCGTTTGCGTATGAAATCCCTTTCGAAAACGCGAGTCGTTCTTTGTACTTTTGTACTTCTTATTCGAATCCGTTTTGGTGTTCGTTTTTTGTAAATAAAAACGGATGTACTTTGATAAATTTTTGAGGACTCGAAACGAATTCCTTCTGATATTTAAAATTAAAATTGGTAATGGACTATATTCTCTACCTCTAATCCACTGAAGTTTTTCACTTATATTATATATTAATTTTTCCAAATTAAAACAATTCGTTGTCAGCTAAATTTAAATCGTTGTAGTTTTTTTCCGATTTTGTGTTTTATCAACTAATCGCGGAGCGTGAATGCCATTGTATCTGCGAGGTAGTGGAAGAACTTGGATCTGCTATAAATATACACAATAACGTCAGCCATGCCATGAATTGTGCTTGCTAATAGGTATTACATATATCGGGCTAAGCAAGCACTTCAGAGGTAAAGCCCCATCTCGAGAAACAAGAATCTGTCATGCATTATGCCGCAGAATCCTGAGTCTTTGAAAAAAATTCTCCGGGAAAGATATGGACCTACACGCTGCAAAATATCGGCCCCAGCATTGTTTCCGTGAATTGAAGATCTGCTGCTTTTTGTTTCTTTATTGTGACAGACACCAGTGTTTTCAACAGTCTTCAACAAACAAATCCACATTCATATATTATAACCTATTAATCATTGTGTCCTAAACATGTTATATTGAATAGCAAAAACAATGTGTTTGGACCCAAGTATACTATATTTGTGGCAAACTACAAACACGTAATATTTGCATCCAAACAATAAAAGAGACAAATTTTTCAGCGAGTATACTTGACAACGTGGGTGCGATCCCTGCTCTCATGAGGTTACATTTCTTTTGACGGTGGTCACCTCACTTAGTGACGGCGACTAGCTTAGCCATGAAAATGGTTTTCAAAATACCGTTCGGAACTGGTATAAAACTGTATGTCACAATCAGGAGTGTAAAACTAGGAAGCGCACAGCCACTGGTTGAGAGAAGCTCTTCACAATCCCTTCAAGGGATGGAGTGGGACACCATTTGGCATAACTGACAGTTGTTATGACCTTCCTTTTATTACAACAAATTATCCTACATTTGGTTGCTGTTGTTGGCCAATGATGTTGCCGTATTTGCATGTGTTGTCTGAATTGAAGGCAAAAGGTTAAAAACCAACAATTTTTATATTTACCAACGGCATTTGATTCAAGTCCGTTTAAAAAAAAAAATATTATGTTCAATTTTTTTAAACTTAATTTAATTTATGTATTTTAATTAATATTTTTATTGAAATAAGTTCTGCGAATGTTGAGAGGGCCGCCATAATATTAAAAAAGGTTTACCTTATCGAGTCTTCGCATTAGTATTCGAGCGTTGTGTGAAAGCTTTACGCTTTACAATTCAAAATTAATGTTACAACAGCTTTATTGAAGCTTTCGCAAAAAAGCTTTATTACGTTAGCTTACTGTTTGTTTCACTTTTTACTAGATACATGTTGCCAAGCAACATTAGCTTGCTGTTCGTTTCACTTTTTACTAGATACATGTTCCTAAGCAATATTGAGCAACCAAAAACACTCAACCAAACACCACACATATGTTTGAGTGTATGTGTTTAAACAATTTTCATTTGAGAAATTAAAATACTAGAAATATATCAACCAATATGAAATGTATATCAAACGAAAGATAACATCTTCATTTACCTACAAAAAAAATTTTAAAAAAATTCATCTAGCCGTTTCCTCAAATTCAATGAAATAAAGATTACAACAATAAAAACCTGACATGACTCCTCATACCGTAAGGTAAGACGTATTCTACGTCAAAAATAACATCCCTTCAGTTTACATAACCATATGGAATTTTCACATCCCTTTTCGTATACATTTTGCAAAACTAACCAAAGAATCGAGTATGAATGGGATTTAGTGCGAGAATTTAAGTACCTTACCTTGAGATAGGAGATTACAAGAAGATGTAAGAAGTTGGTGAAAATGAATGCTGAGTTTGCTTTTAGGAAAATTTAGTCCAATATGTGGCTAGTTTGGAATATGAATTTATGGACTAGCAATATGCCTGTTTCGAGACATTGTATCACCTGTGAAGAATAGCGAGAATATAAGATTGACATCAATAAAAGGCGCCTTGTGGTTACACCGCTTGCTTAGATTATCACTTATTTTGTATTGGAAGCTAAGTGATGTTAAGCGGAATTTTAATTTACTGCTTATCGTTCTGTGTTTAGTTGGCGAAAGTATGATACACATAAGGAGTTTAGTTTTCCTAAAATATCAAAACTAACGTAAACTACACGTATTTACATTTGGTAACAGTGGTAACAATTATGAAGAAATACTTGGATTTTATTCTGCTAAATTGGTAAATTATTTTTCACAAATCAGTTCCTTAATTTTCTTCTGAGAAACATTAAATGAAAGCTGGTCCTTTTTTCTACAAACTAACTATTTCCATTTCAGGTAACTGAACTGTAAGAGTACGAATTTGTGTATATTCGCCATATGGATACGGCCAAAGATGACGCCAAAAATTATAGTATATAGTATAATTATTTCAGAAAACTGTCTGTGTGTATATTAGACATGTGCAAGCCAATGAAAAAACAAATATAAAGCAGGAACGAGTTTTATCACTACATTCAGTACTAAACGAAACATGAATAATAAATTGCAGAGCAAAGAAAGAATCATAACATACGAGTGCCAAGCATGAAGAGAATCAGAATGTTTCGAATAGTTTCACGATTGCTCTCTGCAGTAGTCACTACGTCGTTGTAGGTTAATAAATAGCAATTCTATAGCGAGAATACACACGCCGCAAAGAGAACATAGTTATATGAAATGCAATACTGCTCCCATCAAGTACCACCCGTTAACAGACTACTGTCCAATTTTGAGCAAGTTCCATCATTTACTTTGCATTTAACAGCTGTTCAAAACATACAACCTCGTGCATTTTTTTAATAATGGAAAAAGTGAACTTCGAGTGCTCATTAAACATTATTTTTTGCGAAACAAAGCTGTCAGTCAAACCAAGGAAAAGTTTGATAAATACTATGGGGACTCGGCACCATCGATTTCAATAGTAAAAATGTGGTTTACTGACTTTCGTTGTGGTCGCACAAGTACAAATGGCGCTAAACGATCTGGACGGCCAATTGAGTAATTTTCCTCAAATTGTGCTCATTTGAAGAAAATTTGATGAAATTTGACTTTGAAAAAGTAAGGAAATTTATTATATTACAGGGTATTTTTTGCTTGTTTTTTAATAAATCTTAAACGGTACAATATTTTTTAATAATAATTTATTGCATGATAGTTTAGTTTATAACAATTATGTATTACAATTATGTAATATAACATCGGCTAAATGGTCTCCTCTCGCCGCTGCGCAAATGTGTGCTCTTTTAACCATATTTTGCATACCATTTTGGGCATATTACGGGTGTTATTGCTCCAATTTCTTCAATAATGTTGTTCTTTAGCATCTGAGCTACGAGTTCACCAGACTCTACTTTAGTTTCCAGTGTATACAAAGTTTCAAAATTCTTTACAATACGCTGAATGGTTGACTTGTTCGGCACATTATTTAATCCAAAAAAAAAACCCCCAAAATTCTTCACGTTTTACATTTGAACGATTATTTAGATAAATTGTTTTAATAACTTCAACACGTTGTTGGTGCGTTAGATGCTCCATAATAAATTGCTATCGACTGCTCTGCACAACTGTCAAATACAAACTGACAAATGTCAATAAAACAGCAATGGCCGTCAAAAAATATCGACCTGGAATATAAAAAACCTTGTATTTTAGTTCCATACAATTGTTGCATGTACTCCGATTAAGCAAAATTTCCTCAAATATAGTTCAATTTCCTAATTTTAAATGCGAATGAACTACAATAGACAAGATATTCTGAACTAGATTTAAGGAAACTTTGAACTCAAATTTAGGAAATCTTTGCTTCTGAGTGTATCTTATTATGACAACATATTTAATATATACACAGTGCGATGGACTGTGGATTACACGAGCGACCACAATCTGAACTCACTAAATATTCCAATGTTAGAACAAATGTACGAATACCACCGTTGTTGTAATAATCAATGCCAAAATAAGATGTTGCCCTATTTTAAAGTCGAAAGAATTCCTTTGGACTAACTCTGAGAAAATCTGGCTAATATGCCAATATTACTGAGCCGAAAACAAGCAACGAAAAAAAGTTCAGAAATCGTTTCGGGCAAGTATATCTCTTTTGTCACAACAATATTTCGTTTGGTACTTAGTCGCATGGTTGACCATAAAAGATAATACTCTTCTCGTAAATAAAATACCTAATTTTCAATTTTGTCTTTTGGGCTTTGGCCGTAAAAATAAAAGAAATAATTTTCGTATTTTTTTTTGCAATATTTCGACTCTCGTTGAGAGTCAACATCAGGCTGGAAAATACACACCATGAGTAACAAATAACAATTAAAGAAACTTAAAACATCCTTACCAAATAAATTACGCGATTCTTCTCCTCCCACATTACAAAATCATCTTCACAGATCCACAAAAAAACTCCTTCACAAAGCGCGTCCGATATCTAATCAATGTAATGTTCGGTCAAATATTCGCAAATATGCGCGCAGTTGTCCGTGTCTCTTTTATAGATAAGTCGTGTGTGTGCGGGTGTGTCGATAATGTGCAGCATCTCTAGAATGTATCTCCTCACATAATCTTTCCCCGGTTGGAGAATTTTGGTGTTCCCAAAGTCAGGAGAGTGACCGTTCTGAAGACAAAGGCCGCGATCAGATTTTAAATCTGATCTGTTTGCCGAAAGTCTGGTTCCCAGTTTCAATTTCGTCGTCCCTACATATACTTTTTTGCATATGTGGGACTCGTCGCCTTTCCATTTTATTTGGTCTATCAAGTCACACTTATCCATCCCATCCAATTTCCCCTTAACTTTGCCGCGGAACGATTTTAGTGTGTCGTCGGTCCTCGGTGGAAGTGCAAAATTTGGGTCGCCATAAATATTCGGTCCTCCAAATTTCTCCGTGAAATCCTTTATAGATTTTCGGGTCTTGAGATTGTTCATTGTCAGTTCGCGTACTATTCTTGCCATTATATGTTTTCAAGCAGTGGTTAATGGTATGTGCCGGAAAATCGTTAGTCAGTAATATTTGTGTGTTTTGTCTTATAATAGAATTGTGGAAAACTTCGTCACTGTTGTTGAAGACCCTCCGAATGAAGTTTTTCGCCGTGTTGAGAATTATTTTCTTCGGGTGTTTGGAGTGAAAGTTGATAAGTCTTCCTAAAGCAGTGGGTTTCTGATACCAGTCCGCTTTCATCGTGTTGCCATTTCCAATGACTAGAGTATCCAAATACGGCAATGCTCCTTCCCGTTCTTCCCCTTTCGTGAATTGTATGTACCCATTACACTTGTCCAAGTCGTTCAGCGTGTTGTCGATTTCCTCTTTCCTAACAATTGCAAAAATGTCATCTACGTATTTGGTGAGTAGTCTGGGTTTGTGCTCCATAAATTTGTCCAAAATCACCTCCATTACAATCTCCGCAATTGTAGGTGATATTGGCGATCCCATTGGCATATCCTTCAACTGGCTATGGAATGTGCCGTCATATACGAAATAACTGTTGCCCTTGATATAAAATCTCAAAATTTCCATAAATAATGTTCTTGAAATTTTCGTCCGTTTTGCAATTTTGTCCCACTGTCGTTCAATTGTTCTCATTGCGAGTTCCACCGGTATACCCGGGAAGAGTGAAACCACATCAAAGACACCATCTCGTCATCGTCGTATATGTGTGTGTTGTTGACTTTGCCCTTAAATTCTATTGTGTCTTTTATGTTATATCAGGAGACCACTGCCAAAGTTTTCAAAATGTTAACCATGTATTTGGACAGTGTGTAAGAAGGAGAGTTAATCGAAGAGCATATTGGTCGTAAGGGTAAGTTTTCCTTGTGTATTTTTGGCAGTCCGTAAAACCTTCGTACCGTTGCAGTATATGTTGTCATCTTCAGTTTGTCATCATCCATATTGAAGAGAGCATCAACAAAGTTGTTGCTCTTTTGTCGTAAAGTTGATGTTGGATCTATTCTTAAATTTTTGTAAGTCCACTCGTCTCTTAATATTGCTCTCATCTTTCCTTCGTACTCTTCTTTATACATTGCCACTGTTTTCCTTCCCTTGTCAGCTTCCAGAATGATTATGTCCTTATTCCCTTTCAAAAATTTCGTCGCCTCCCTCGCAATATTCATAACGTACGTATCTCTTACCGTTGATTTTTGCTCCCATAAATGTCCCTCCATTAGCATCGTAAGTTTGATGCGCGCTTTCTCTTGCTCCTCCTTCCCAACGATCGTTTGAATGCAATCCTACCCTCTTGGCAATGGCGCTGAACAATGGGAATTGTTGTCTCGTCATCGGCAGAGCGACTTTTGGGCCGTGTGCTAATAACCATTGTACCCTCATGGGAATTACTCTGCCCGTTTCGTTTACAAACCATGAGTAGTTGTTGTGTATGTTAAATTGTCCGGTTTGTCCGTCCCCAAGTTTACGAAATTTTCGCCACTGTCTGCCTGCTACAGCCAGCCTGTCATGTAAAGCTGGTTGTTCATCCCCCTTCTTTTAATCTCAGCATCTGGTTTTGACATTGTTGTGTCGAAGATTGTTTCCAAATCATTTTCGTAAACTATGTTCTCCCGCAAAAGTTCGTGTCCGTGACCGAACATCAAGTTTAGGATCTTTCGATGAAAATTCAGCAAGTGTTTGTCAATTGAGTTTGTCAATTCTACCATCCGTTTCCGATTAGAGTGATCGTGTGTTGCAAATAAACCGTGTACGTTCGCCGTTGAGTTTGTCACGGTATTTTCCGCCGAAAAACAACCACATTTAAAATAATAAATCGTAAAAGTCCCCAAAATTACCATTATTTACTTTTGCGACAAATACAGACAACAAGCTCATACTGAAATTACTCTCACGAATTTCTTTGCGAGAAAACAAGTTATACGAAAACGCATATACATACCTACACTAAATTTTGAATTGAATATTGAATATTTCTTTCGACGACACAAAGTGGTTCGAAATCGATTTCCATCGGCCAAAATGCAATATCTTTTGAGTTGGTAAACATTTTGAAGTTCTGTAAGGAGCTGATTGTAGGCAGGGAGTGGAGGATTATTGTGATATATCAACACTGAAAACCTCACAGTGGGGTATATTTTAGACAAATTTCAAAGTTGGCTTGTTGTTGATTTTTTTTTTTATTTTCCAAGAAAAGAAAAATTTTGTTTTCTTTTCTTTTTATGTTATTTAACATATTAACGCGCAAAAAAAATTAAAATTTTTTGAAAATTGAAAAAATGTTGATCTCTTTTCTCGAATTTCTAGAACAGTATCTTAATTATTATTAGAGGTATTGCACTCAGTTTTGCTTTATTGAAAAGAGTGATTGGGTGGCTTTAGTATTGCAGTTTTGCTTATTCCAAATTTAGTTCGGTTGTACTAAATATTTAAAAAAATATTGTTTTTGAAAAAATATAATAACTTTGGATCACCATAACTTCTTTGCTTCAAAAGCCTTCAATGAATATATTACACAGTTGGAGCAATATAGCAGTTCATAAGCAGTATGTGGCACATAATTGATCTTGCAACAAATAACTCAGACAGATAATAATATATAGTGAGATCTGTTCAATATCTCAATGAAGATACATATAAGAGAAGCAGAAGACCGACACAACTTCCTTAAGGAGCATAGCAGTACCTCACCAAACCTATTGATACACAACTAAATTTTAGATTAGGTTATATTACACTAAACGATCTCTTCAAAATTTTAATGTAGATATTTATTAGCTGTCTACAACGTATATAGAGGACTTCTGCTGTCATGTTCGCTGATACAAACTGTATTCTGATGGTCTCGAAATAAAAACTATAACCCATTTTCACGCTAATAACTCATTCCCATCCTTTGTTCTTATTGTCTGCTATTGCCAGGATTCTTTTTTAGCACTCACGTTGTTGCTTTTCTAAATAAGAGTTTGTTGTATTTTTGTTCTCCTGTGATGTTATGATTTAATGTTTGGATTAAAAATGTTGTATTCGAAAAGCAAAAGTGGCAAATGTGTTGAAATTTCAAGTATTAAAAAAGTCTTTTAACAAACAAAGTAGTAGTTACAAGAATATTCTTGAATGGCTTTGAAATATACACAGCGTAAAATACACACACTTACACACACATCCACACAAAACCGATAGAAAAAGACATCACAACAGAAAAAACGAAAGAAACAAACATAATTAAAAAGAAGCATACTTTACACACACAACACCGAAAGAAAACGATATAATCACAAAATAAAAACAAAAACAAAGAAAACCCAAAGCAAGTTCTAGCGATAAACCATTTCACAACTCGCTTCGAACGAACGACTCGCTTCTATATTTGCTCTCACTCTGACATCGTTCGGGCGAGTCCCATAAGAATACACAAGCATTGGTTTGTTGCGAGTTGACGCTCCAAAACTTTTATTGCTTCTAGCCTTCACTCTGACATCGGCCTTACGCATTCGAAACGAAGTTCATTGGCAAGGTAAGGAAAACGCAGCCGATCCCACTTGTTCTTGTGAAGTCTTTGCGCTTTAACTCTGCATCTTTGATTTGAGTAGACTTTGCTCCTTGTCTAAACAATATCACTGCACTTTACTTTGTACGAAGGCTTTACCCCTCGTGTGTTGTGCACCTTTATTTGTACGAGGGTGTTTCTCTTATAGGGCACTGCACCTTTGAGCGTACGAAGGTGTTGCTCCTCGAGGGTACTAAAATGTGTTTATAAAAAACCTCGTGGACCCTGCACCTTTATTTGTACGAATGCTTTATCCCTAGTGAGTTTTGAACTCTTTGTGAGTACTGCACCATTGTCCGCACAAAAGATTTACCCATTGTGGATTCTACACGAATGATTTGCTCCTAGTGCGTTCTACAACTTTGTGCGAAGGATTTGCTCCACGTAGGCATTGCACCTGTGTTTCTTTCTTTGTTTCTACTTTCCCCATTTTCCAACCTAAGACACATTTCACTGAATTGATGAAGAACATTTCATTAATCTTGCATCCATATTTCATCAATATACAATGTTATATCAAGTTGATGTAAATTTTTCCTCAATTTGATGTAAGTTGAAGTTGAAACAAATTGTTCACCATTTTGATGTAAATTGTTCATCAATATGAGGTAAATTTGTCTTCAATTAGATAAAAGATTGTCATCAACGTGATGTAAGTTTGCCATCAATTTGTTGTAAATTGGTGACCATTTTGATGTAAATTCTTTGTTAAGGAGTAGCCAAACACTTTGGCCTATTTTCACTGTAAAATCTCCACAAGAACAGGGTATAAGACCACATAAAAAATGCTCATAGCGGGATAACATTTTCTGTCCATTCAACTATTTTTTATTACGTATCTATTTAAAATTTTCACTACCTTCTCTTTTCCCTTTATTATTTCAATACTACGTCCTTATTTTGAATCGATCCCACTAACTATTTCCAAATTCCAATGATGAAGATTGATGTAAAAAATATCATAAATTCAATGAAGCTGAAAAAGGTGAAGAAACGCACAGTCTTCAAATTGAAGAACATTTTCATTGAAGTATATGAAATTTGTTATCACTTCAATGAAGAACAAGTGATGAATATCTATTATGGATTTGATGTAAAGATTTTATTTCAGTGTACGGTTACCCTCATTTACAGCAGAGCCACTCGAGTGCCGATACGGAAGACGAAACATGCGATCCAGCACCTTTATCTGCGTTTACTTAATCAGTAACCCGAACACATTCACCACCGCTGATCTCAGCTTACTATCACATACTGACACTCCTGTTGTAACCAATTCAGAAACTTGCCCGTACTGGATCCAGATCATTGCCGATTCTCTCCATTCAACCGAATGCCCATTAGGGATTTACCAGTGCCGATCCAGAATCCGTTCACCATTGATTTTATCCTCCTGTTTTAGGGATATCCATGTAGAAGCCAACAATTTGAAGTCATCGGCCATTATCTGCAACCACTTCCCCTGTAATCCAAGTCTACACCGCCGACTATCGTCATGTTCCTCAGAATCAGACCAATGACGAAGTTAAGGTCCAAAGCCATTGTCTACCACTACCGCACTTGCAACCGGTGAATGGGCCCACCTCTCAATACCATCGTTCACATTCGATGCCATTCGAATATGTCTTTGAATATCTTTCGCAATGTTTCACCCTGATCGATTCTACTGACATGGTTTTAAAATAATGCGACTATTCTGATTTGCTTTACTACGTCGACGTCGGGATACAGTTCAAACAAGTCGTAGTTCATTCATCGTCGATATTCGGCGTTGTCTATTATTGGACCATGTATTCTACGGAACATATATGTATATCTCGAATACTCCCAGTGCTGTTTCGTCAGCGTATTCTCAGCGATTCTGCTCAATACAACAAGGCATGCTGTATTAGAATCTGATAAAGTCGAACCTTTGTTTCTCGAGACTGGACCTGGTCCCTGAACTGCCAGAAATAATAATTCGTGAAGTCGTAAATAAATTCGTTTACTGCCTAGAAATTATAAATGTTATCGAAGTTCACCCTTTCCTTGAATCAGGTGGAGGCTCTAATTGTTAAAACCATTCATTTCGTCATCCCCCATTTACTGCTAAACCCACTTTTGACGATTTCTTCTTAATTCTCGAAAATACTGCAGTAACTTCTCGAAAGTTTGGCCCAATGATGTCTACATTGTCAGGAGACTCGAGAAGATTGCGACTTTTGCAGCTGATGATTTTTTTCATGTTAACTGCAAATTTCTTAATTATTTGCGATCATAAAATGCTGAAGAGATCGCAGCATGGGTTGTCGCCCTGACTGAGGTCTCACTTCGCATTAAATGGTTCTGTAAGATCTTTAACAATCTCCACTAAGTAATGTACAACGTCGTATTAGCTTAGCAGGAAGATCAAGCTCAGACATAGCTTCGTAAAATTTAGCAGGTCAGTCGACAGTCCACCAACATCTGCGGCTTTGTTGGTTTTAAGCCTGAATATACCCGTTCTGACAATGTCTTGATTGGGAGGGGACAATCGACAACGTCACCTTTTATTTTCACAACTACTTCAACTGCATTACACTCGCTTGGGACATGTCAATTAGATAAATGATCTCTCCTTATCCCCAGCATACTTTTCAAATCTCCCACTAGATTGCCGTCCATATCTATACAGAAGAGGACCCTGATTCATGGCAGTTGGCTCGACTTCTTGCTTTTCGGCAGAATTTTCGGACTTCGTTATTCCGACTATATGTTTAAATTTTCTTACTGTCGCGCTTTTCCACCGCCGTTTTTTCCGCTTAAATAAACGGGACTCCTCCAGCCATTTCGTCTTATATCGCTGGGTCGAGGACCGCGTTGTAACTGGCTAAAGCATTACCATGTGTGCAGCGTTCTTTACATCCGTTATAACGCGCCAGCTTCACCTAGAATCACCACGAACAATCTTCTTGGCGCTCATAGAACATGTAGTTGTACACAAATTAGCGATATGTTAAAGTAATTCACATATATGCGGATAGTGGTTATACGTTCGCCCACGGGATTGAGGCTAGAGACTAAATGTCATAGTACTTTGCAGACTAAAAATCCGCAACCAACTTAATGCATTTTCTCATTTCAACTATAGCAGATGTCACAGTCGAGCAAACACCGTTACATATTAGTGGTATTCATGTAAACACGGCAGAGACTCGAAAACCTCGAAACCTGAAACGTGAAAGCACAAATTGTTCTCATACAAAACAACTTGCAAAAATGTTGAAAAGATTCGAGTCAATATTGCTGTGCAAACTTCGAAAACGAAACGTCCAACATTTGTGTAGGTCATTTTGTATGAGAATACTTTTGTTTTGTTTTGACGTTTGCTGTGTATGTTTTCGCGTTTACGTGAATTCCACTATTATCAATCCATTTCCGTTACAAATTAGCATATGAACTTTGTAAATTAAACTAAATAAAGATGTCCTTAGTATTAATGTAGCCAGGGAAAAATGCACTGCTTAAGAATTTGCATTACAAAACTCTTCATGTACTTTCTTTACAAAACTCTTCATGTACTTTCTTTGAATACAAACTCTTATACTACTTGGTCGATGGTGCGTAGTTCGCGGTTTGAATTAAAACTCAACTCAATAGCGCCATGATTCGTCTACTTACAACAAGTTCACCAGCTATTTACAAAATTCTAAAGAAAGTTAGAATTTTCTAGTATGCTCTACAGTTAGCGACTTCCTAAACATTTATTTACTCTTAGTGATATTCGCGTCGGCCTAAAACAGTGCTGATTTATAACAACTATCTAGAGTGCCCAAAAAAAATCGGCATTATTTAAAAACCAGTTTTCGGTTTGTACGAAAAATAAATTTTTCAAGAAACCGAATATCGGCTTTTAATATTAACAGAAACCGGTGGAACCGGGTTTTTCGATTTTTTGTTTTAAATTACATTTGGAATGCGTGTTTAATATAAAATATAAAATTTCAAATTCACATTAAACAGATTTAAATTCAAAAAATCATACGCGCAAAAAAACCTGTCTATTTTCTTGTTTGGACAAAATAACGTGTATTCAAATATAGTATACTTGTCGAAAATATAGTATACTTGTTTCCAAACACATGGTGTTTGCTATTCAATATTCTATGTTTGAGACACAATGTTTTTTATATGTTTTAATATATATGTGTTGGTGATCCATATACTGTTTACTTGTTTGTTTTTTTGTCGTTAAGCTCTGTGGAGGGCAAAATAATAAAAGAGGGACAAAGAGAGGATTTTCTCAGCCCACGTAAATATTATTGCAAGTGTATAACTGTATTTTAGCATTATTCTTTCTGTCAGTGAGACATAAATATTTCCGAATGAGTGTGTAAATAAAGTCAGTGTTTCTTATTTTAACAGATCTGTTGCATTCTAAGGTCAATCGTTCGTTTGGGAGGAAACAACCGAATGTTCGATGTAAGAATATGGATGTTTGAGATGAAACACTCATATGGTT
The DNA here is from genome assembly GCA_963931995.1 of Phaonia tiefii. Taxonomy (NCBI): domain Eukaryota; kingdom Metazoa; phylum Arthropoda; class Insecta; order Diptera; family Muscidae; genus Phaonia; species Phaonia tiefii. The sequence continues at coordinate 117,060,612 of OZ008370.1, read as the reverse complement.
CCACATAAAAATATGAATCTTTGCAAGTAATCATGCTAAAGTTTTTCATTTAAATACAAGTGAGTTTAGGACTTGCAATTACATTAATATTTGGAGTGTATTCCAAACATATACATGGTTCCTACAGAATGTGTCTGAGACACGGTGATCAGGAAGGGAGAAAAAGTGCGATGAAAATGTCCGGGAAAATGGCTGCTGCAGAAAGTTTCCGTAGCATCTCGACATTTTTCAGAGTTTTTCAGAGCTTTAACTGCCCATCGATCGCTCGAAGTTCCCGGTTTTACATCCGGTTTTGTGACCGGTTTTTTTTTGAACCGGTTTTTTTATGAACCCGGTTTTTTAGGTTTTTTATTCGGGTTCGATTTCCTTATACCCGTCCCATTTTTATTTCAGCTCCCTATCAAAGGAAACGCGGGTTATACTCCTATTTCCATATAATTGATATAATTGAGGGTTTTGTCGTTTGGCGAAAGATCCGAAGTGGTCAGTTGTTAACAATCCGTGGTTGCGGTCGGACGTGTTAATTAGTGCGGGGTTTTTGAAAATTCGTTTATGAATCATTTTGTATCAGAAATCATATCATTTTGTCCTTCAAAATGAATCCCACTAGTAACTGCACCCATGAAGATAATAAAAAAAAATATGTGCCCCGTGTGGTAGAAAAATTGTATTTACCCATGCATCTTCGTTTGTCATCAATGACAACCTAGAAAAACTGATAAAACAGTTCTTATCGATTCACTTTAATCAGAATGACGAGAAATATCCTTTGTCAATCTGAGGATCTTGTAGATTAACACTACGAGAATATGACAAGGAGATTTATAAAAGACAATTGCCATGTATGCCTAATTACGCTGATATAATTTTACAACCCATTACACGCTCCTGTAACTGTTACATTTGTTCGACAGCTAGATTCCGAGGACATATCAAAACTCAAAAAGGAAGAGGCCATTTCAGAAATATTGTTAATAATGTCGATGTATCCAAAAGCTATAAATCTCCTGAAAAAGAACCGTCCTCATTCGAAGGGATAACACCAACAAAATCCTCAGATCATTTGCACCTATGCGGGAAATGTTTGCAGCGGATTGGCCGGGGTATACGACATGAATGTAAGAATTCTCGAGATAATTTGAAGAAAATTATTGAAAAGGTCCCGGAGAAAACCCAAGAGCAAATGTACCACAGAAGAAAGTATGCGAAAAGGGTCAAATGTTAATTTGACTATGTCTACGAGTGGACGGAAAACAAGATTAGCTGTTAATTCCTGCGCTGATCAAAAAGTTGCTTTTGAAGAAACGCGGTTGGATGATTTACGGGTAACACTTGGTTGTTCAAGTAACCAGATGAGAACAATAACAAGCTTTTTGAGAACCAGTACAGGGAGATTTCATGTCCCTAAGAATTATTTGAAACATACCTCAGAGCAATCGAAGGTGTTGGCGGACGTATACAAGTTAGACTCGTTTGAATTTGAATGTGAAGGTAACGCGAATATATCTAAAGAACTTCGACCTGTTGTATTCGCAAATGCTGGAGAACTGCTCGAAGCAGTTATAGAGAACAGAAAACTGGAAGGAAATTTTCTAATCAAAGTTATGGCGGATGGAGGACAAGGTTTTTTTAAAATCAGTTTGACCATCCTCCCTGAAAATTGTTCTCTTGACAATTATGAGGACTATGGTTCCACTTCAAAAGAAGGGCCATCTTCATCAGGCAGCGCAAATGGACCAAGAAAGAAAAAAAGCTCTTCTTATCCTGCTGGAGGTGGCAAGGTAACTAAAAGAGGTAAACTCACTAGTGTGGATAAACTGATAATGCTATGCTTAGTACCTCAGATCAAGGAATCTTACGAAAACATGAAGCTATTATTTAAGTTGACTGGGATTAATGATATTCCATTCAAATTCGTCGCAGACTTTAAACTTCTATTAATTATAAACGGCCAGCAAACTGCAACAGCAACCTATCCTTGTCCCTTTTGTTACATCTCATTAGAGAAATTGAGAGAGTCTTCAACATCTCAGAATGTCCCTAATACTGACTCCCACACAGGTTTGAGCGACTATTTTGAAGTAGAAGTCCGCCCAAACTTGAGGACATTTGGAAGCTTGAGAGCTGATTATGAAAAATACTGTCTTGTGGGAAAAAAAAGAAATTTAGTAAAGACTCTCATAGCACTGTCAATCCTCCTCTTATATCTAAAGAAGATTATACTTATACAAATTATACAAAAATGCATAATTCCCGAGCTTCATGTATTACAAGGGATCGTCAACCATCTCTTTTGGCAAGGATTGGTCAAACTGGTAGGAGAAGAAAAAGCCCTGTTATGGCCAAAAAAATTACATTTAATTTCTAAAAATTATCACGGTAACGCATTCGAAGGGAACGCTTGTAGAAAGCTTCTAAAAGAAGCTGATAAGCTGAACGATCCACAAATTTATAAGGATGTAGGTATTTTTAAAATAATGCCTCACCTTGCTGCATTTAAAGCGATGAACAAGGTTGTACATTGCAGTTTTTCTTCTGGCCAAGTTGGTCCCTTGGTTGGCGACCATGTGAAAGAATTGAGAAAGTCATTGGATGGTATAGAAAACCTATCCCGCACGTTGAAAATCCATGTCCTTCTCGATCATTTAGAAGAATGCCTATCATTAATTGAAAATGATGAAGGTTTGGGATTCTGGTCCGAGCAAAGCGGAGAGGCTATCCATCACAATTTTCTAAAGTTCTGGGGCCGCTACAAGGTGGCAGACATTCGCCATCCTACATATTCAACCAACTTATTAAAGGCTGTCATTGAGTTTTCTTCTCTGCACCTGTAAATACACATGTGATGTCTGCTTCCTTTTTTTTATTATTTATTAAAGTTAAATTTTCAATAGAAATACAAAAATAAAAAAAAATAAAAAATACAAAAAAATTAAAAAAAAATATAAAAATAACAAAAAACAAAATTAAAAAAAAAATAAAAATCTAAAAAAATATTAAAAAATGGAGCCAGGTAACCACTACGTCCCCGTCGTTGGCTCTGGGTTAAGCCAAAAGTGTTGTTTTTAAATTCTTAAAAAGTGATAATAGTCTTTCATCGCAAAAACTAACAGGATATATGAAGCGTTGCGACTCTATTCGAGAATTCGTTTTGACATATATACAATTGTTGATAATTCGGAAGAAGGATCTGATAGGATTTTGAATTTTGCGAATTTTTAATGTCGAGATGCTACGGAAACTTTCTGCATCAGCCATTTTCCCGGACATTTTCATCGCACTTTTTCTCCCTTCCTGATCACCGTGGAGAGAATATGTTACAGAGGCCGTTTTTTCAGCATGTGTATAACTGTCTTTTAGCATTTTTCTTTCTTTCAGTCAGTGACTCATAAATATTCCCCAATGGGTGTGTAAATGAATGTACTTAGTGTTTCTTATGTTGACTGATCTGTTGCGCTTTAGTTTCATGCATTCAGTCGTCAATAGTTCATTTGGGTGGAAACACACGAATGCTTCGATGTAAGTATATGGATGTTTGGGATGAAACACGGATATGACTCAGAGTAAAAATATGCAACTTTGCAAGTAAACAATTATATTGTTTGTATTTAAATATAAGTGAGTTTAGGACTTTCAAATATATGAATATTTGGAGTGTGTCCCAAACATAGGTTCCTCAAGAATGTATTTGAGAGAAAATGTTACAGAGGCTGTTTTTCAGCGTGTATTCAAATAATCTTCATAAGTTTAAAACACTTATTTATAAAATAATCCAAATTTTGAAAATTGAAAAAATAAATACCTCATAAAATCATAAAAATATTAAATTATTTTGAAATTTGAATAAAAAACTATTTGAAAATGTCACATAGCAGAACTTGTTTAATATAAAATCATATTTTAAAACAGAAATAATTTTTCTTGATTCAAATGTTTTATTAAAATTCGAAAATTATAGAAGTTATTGTTAATGATAATTAACACAATAATTTAATGATATTTAATACAATTTGAGTAAAAACCGGTTAACCGACATCTAATACCCGGTTTTCGGTTTGTTCGAAAATAACGTTTTTTTTAAACCAACACATGGTTAATGGTAACAAAACCGGTTATCCGTTTTTTCGATTTCGATTTTGGACACTGTACTACTCACAGCCAGTGGCAACAAGATGTACGGACGCAAAGTTATTTCACGACTAAAGTTCTAAATTTCTTTCACTATCGCAATCTTAGTTAAACTTAAGTCTACGTAATTTTTACAAAAGTTTTAATCCTCGCGCAAAATCTTGTATATTTTTCCCAATCCCGACACGATAAAGTGATCGAATATTTGTTTTTTTTTAAATTCTGTTGCATTTTTAAATGTAAAAACAACGACTCTAAATGCAAAGTTATTCTTAAAATTTCGAAGGCAAATTTAGATATTTGCATGAATTTGAAATGACATTATCAACCGTTTTTCGAATCTATATTCCACGTTTGACGTTGCGATAGTAACAGCACTAGTAAGGGCAATTAAGTATGTTAATATAACCTATTGTACCACGAACATGAGAGATTTCAGAAACTTTAATTTAATCACTTTGAAATGTTGCTAAACGAGATACTGCTTTCTGTGACATATTGCCACATTTGTATTATCTAATACCAAAATTCATATCACACAATTTCCTCTTAAAACTCATATCAATCGGCAATTTCAATCATTTTACAAAGTCGGACATCTATCAAGTAAAACTCACTCCACAAAAAAAGGAAATAAATAAAAATCGTTAACTAAACAATTCTTGAACACTTTCGACAACACTAACTAACTAACTAAGAGAAGGAAGGACAGCATTGAGGCAAAATGACAACAAAAAAAAAACATCTTCACCAAAACAAAATCATTGAAATGAAAATGTCCATTACACTTTCATATCTTAAGATCTTAACATCAAATATCACACCCTCACATTGTAAATGAGTTAGTGTTGCCACATCCAAAAGTAGCACTATCTACGTGGTCCGATTTGGTGGTAGTGATGGCCCATTGATGATATTTCCTGGCTGGTGTTTTCAGTTGTGTTATTGTCGTACAAAACACTTTCATTGCCTTCACACATAATGACTTTATTTGCGCCTGGAGGGCTATTTTCATCCTCTTTCATATATTTCCACAACAACAACGATAACGGATACAGTGGCATCAACGTCTGTTGTATTTTGCCTCCTGCTGCAAAACTTTTTTCTTCTTTAATTTTTTTGTTACTACTGGTCCTATCAACACTTCATCATCACTTTTGGTAAAAGCTAACATTACTGGAGCCCATTGTTTTTTGTGTGGAAAGAGGAATAGGGGAATTTTCTGTTAAATCTGGAATCTAAAATGAAAAACTTTTACCAATATACCAATGATTGACTAACTGACTACAGTTTTTATTTCTGTCCTTTATTTCGTGCCACAATTTTTTGTTGTGGTTGCTTTCGATTCCTTTCCATAAGAATTTCGCTGAATAAGCGTGTGTCCTGGTGTTGTTTTTTCTCACTACTGTGATTTTTTTCCTTGTCATCTTGAACAAATAACTTTGTCAACTATGTTGATGCATGGACATTTTTCGTTTACTTTGCTACACTTTAGTGATTGAATGGTGGGTTGGCTGTCATTTGGAGTGATAGAATAGTTTAGAAAGTATGTTAAGGATGACTCTCTTTGTTTTTTTGGTTGATACGTATTGAATGAGTCTTTAAAGCGACTTTACATATAGACATTTTTCGTATTTTGTGAGAGGCACCGCAAAGAAAGATGACAAATATTTATAACCATCTCGATATTGTGATTTGTCGCTTTAGATATACATGAGATGCTTTTGGTTTGGTTGGCGTTCTCTACGTTATCCTTCAAGTATTACACTGAGTTTGCTTCAGCTGTGCTATGAGTGTCGGATAGAAATATACCCAATATTTGTTAAATTTCAAATCTCATTTTGGTAAAATAATTTGTATTTGGATTAAAAATATCCTCAACACATGATTATTGGACTATTGACTAATTGAAAGTGGACTCTAGCCCTGTTGACTGTCACACAGCTTTCCTGAGATCTTCTGATATGTTAAGAGAGTCATGGCGTTATTCACAGAATGTTATGAGAGGTTTGGGAGACGATTTTTTCAACAAAAATCGTCTCTCAAATCTGTCATACGTTTCTATGAATAATTTTACAGCAACATCTTTGGTTTTTTCCAGGCATTGCAAACACCGCTGTCAGCTCGTACAACAAAGAGTAAGAAAACGCACTTACTCGTTAGTCGGAAGATGTAAATTCAGAACATCAATATAGTACTCGCGAGCACGAGCATATAAGAAATAAAAAAACCCACGACTCTGCGACATAACTTTTCGTCTCATACATACGAGTAAAACGTGCAGCTTGGTATTAGCCATAGAGAAATACTTAAGAGTTTCCATTACTCTCTTCGTTGCCTCTTCATGACGACGAGGTAGTAAGCCATTTCATAGAGTTTTATTTGCAGTGGTATTTTACCAATTTTACACTTACGTTGGACAGAAATCAAAGGGAACGCGTATTTTCTTTTAATACAAACAACATAAAACATAATTTAGCTGTCATTAGCATCAATAAACACTATTTAAAATTAGTTCCTGTCTTCTTTGCTCTCTCATTCTCTATCATCGACCTAGTACCTTTTCGATCAGCTGTGCCATAGAATCCCCTCAGGTACCGCAAGCAAGGTGCGACAATCTATTATGTAGAGAGGTAAGATAAAATGGCCGTCGGTTATATATGGTAGTGTGCGCAGCTCTTGTACATGAGAGCGTGGGATCGTCCCTGCTCTGACCACCTTACATTTATTTCGACGACGGTCACCTCGGGGACACTATCGAGTAAAAAATCATGAAAAAACTTGACGAACCCCGTTCGGAACCGGTGTAAAACAATGGGTTCCAATCAGTGAGTGTACAAATTACACTGACAACATATAAACTAAATTTAATTCCAAATGGACTTAAGCCAAGGAAAATTGAACTTTATATGGATATAAAGATTTTTGAAGTTAAATAAAGATAATTTTTTCCTTAAGCCCCGTATTCAGTTCTTGCGAAAATGTTCGTAGGAAATTTTGTCATTTATATCTAAAGGAAAAATTTTTTATCTTTGATTTACCTTGAAAATATTTCATTTATAATTCATCTACACAGTTCATTTTACTTTTAAGGCACGTTCTGATACTTTTGGTTATTAAAATGATCGCAATGTCAAAATTCCGGACCCAAACAATTACCAAATAATTGTTTTCGTGCGAAATAACTTTGGCGTAACAACCCTGTAATTGATTTTGCCGAGTGAGGCAAATGAGTGAGGTTCATGAAATGTTCGTTATTTTTTATACATACATTTTTTTTACATTCATATTGCAACGGTATTCCCGGGCTTAAGATTTAGAATAATACCATATGTACTTTTGTCGACGAAATATTCCGCTAAATATAGTTCGTATTTCCTTAAAGTAATTTTGAAATGAAATAGAATGTAAAAAAAGTTACAATTTGCTTAAATTCAGAACACCTGTTCCCTCTAATAAGTACATGTTTCTTCAAAAGGTGCCCCGATCTTTCCGGAAAGAGGTGGGCTATACTGGGCTTACATTTCTTTGGCAAGTTAGCAAATTTGGCTGATGATAGCATCCGCAAACTTTTGAGGTTTTTGAAGAAATCACACTGGGGCAACGGGAGGGACTAGGAGAATAGGTTATTTTTCCTTTTCTCCCTGTGGTATCACAATGGACTACAAGGTCTTAGTGGGCCTGACATGTAGGCTGCTACTACTCTAACCTAACATAACGAAAAAATGGTTCCACATAATAAATGTGGAAAGCTGGTCTAGTTTATTCACCAGAATTTGTACCAAAATGTACACAAAGTTTACCATAATGTATATAAAATGTACTAGAAACTACATAAAGTATTTATGTATATACTATAATATGTACCTAAAGGTACACAGGATTTTCCACAAGGTACATCAAGCATTCAAGAATGTACATTAGCTATACCAGAAAGTACATAATTGCATCAAAATGCAGTACATAACATATAAAATGTATAAAAGGTATACCAACTGCACAAAAATACGTAAACCTCAATAAATAAATCGTCCAATTAAGAGACAGGGGTGAGCTCCTCACAGTCGATGAGCTGCCTGCGCGGTTTCTTCACTATAAAACAATATTCCTAATTTTTATTTCAAAACATCTTTCAATTTTATTCAAAAAATTTACTAAATTTTAGTAAATTAAAGTAAGGAAATTGAACTAAATCTAGGGCAACTTTACTTATTCAGAGTACACGTACATATAAAGCAAATGTACTCATAATTATATAGCAAATTTTCTTAATTTTGTTAGTAGAAACTCCCTCAATGTGTGTAAAATTGTACTGAATTTGAGAAAAATTGTACTTACTTCTAGCAAAAGAGTACATATTAAAATTTAGGTCACGAGGCACTGAATAATAATATTACAGACCAAAAGAATTTAAGTTCTTTTCGGACTAAAAATTATTCTAAATTTTAAGATTGAGTTCATAGTTGTACTTAATTTAAATACGTATATACAATGGTTCCAACTACACGTGTAATACTTCTAAGTTAATAATGTTCTTAATATTAGGAATGTTGAGTATTGAAAAATATGTACCATTATTAAGAACCTTTATACATGCTGAAAAGTCTGTTGTTTTTTGTTGTTTGGATGCAAATATAACATGTGTTTAGAGCTTGTTGCAAATATAGTATATTTGTATCCAAACACATTCTGTTTGTTATTCAATATTACATGTTTGAGACACAATGATTTATATGTTATAACATATGTGTTTGCGACCCAAATATATTTGAGTTTGTGATATTAATACAGCCGTATTTGTTGCATTGTTTATGCTCTCTCGAGAGGAAGAGAATAAAAGAGGGGCAACGAGTGTGTATATCTTATAAGTGTGTATTTGTATTTTTGCATTATTCTCTCAGTGAGTGTTTCATATCAGTAAAAGAAGAATAAACAAACTCTCGGACGGTTAAATGATTTGTGATGTTGCTTTGATTTTTGTGTATGTGTTTCGCATACATTTATGTGTGCTACCAAAGTGAGAAACGATGTTGAGGAAAGAAACTGGAGAGGGCAACAACGTGAATCCCTTTTTCTGCCCGAGCCCCTACTGAAAAAATGGGAATGGCGGCCCATTTGTGAAATATAATAAAAAACACAAGTAATTAATACACGCTTGTCTTACATGAACTAGAGTTATATACAAGTATATTGTTTGTGTAACAACACATAGTGATAACCAAGGCATAGTTGAAACACTCTGAAAACAAAAACTTGAGAGACAACAAAGAAAGGAGAAGCAAAAGAGCAGCAGATCCGCACTTCATAAAAGAAGTAATGCCTTCAGCAAGTAAATGTAAAAAGCGTTATTTTAAATATTTTAATTTTTTGTATTAATTATTTATAAATGTGTATATAGATTGATAAAATCAATTATAATAAATAAGGAAAGAAAGAATAATTCTTTTCTATATATTATTATGTTTCGGATAAAATAAGAATATGTTTCCACGTAAGTACATGGAGGTTTGGGAGGAAACACGCGAATGCTTTCACGTAAGTGTATGGATGTTTGGGATGAAGCTTTCATTTGTTGCCACGTAAAAGCATACATATTTGCCAGTACTGTTTGCATTTAAATACACCTGAGTTTGGGCCTTGAAAACATATAAATGTTTGAAGTGTGTTCCAAACATATACATGGTTCCAGCAGAATATGTTTGGGAGAATATGTTACAAAGGCCGATTTTCAGCGTGTACTTAACTGCATTAACATTATAAATCAAAGTTGGTTCAGTGTTGAGCATTTTATATACTACCTTCCCAATTCTCATTTCGTACAAGTTTTCGATTTTGGTTGGTGGACTGTCATACTCTCTCAAACGAGGTTGATTTCATACTCCTTCCAGGCTTTACGAGGACTGGTAATAATATTTTAAGGGCTTTAATACTTTATTTATTGAAGAATACCCTCGGTTTATATAAAGGTTGAACTTAGAAACTATTTATGTCAGTTGACTCTCAACCATAATTGCTGAAATATGTTTTTAGATAATACCCCATAAATACTTTGTAAAATATGCAAATATGTAACCAATTGTAAATAAAGACGAAACAAAAATTCGTTGTTGCTAAATTTTAGGAAGTCGCGCGCTAGATTTGAGCAAATACTTTCCTGGATACAAAGACTTTGTTCCTCTTTTACAAGAACATTGCAACACAACCGTAACAACTGGATCAAGGAAATTTGTGTTTAATTTAAGTAACAAACGAACTTTTTTTGAGGAAACAATTGTCTTATTTGAAAGACTTTCTGTTACTTTTGAAAGAGAATGTTCCAGGTGTGTTCTGAATTTAAGGAAATCCGAGTTTTATTTTTATTTTAACTTCAAATTGAAATTAAGAAATGTTGAATTTTTTAAATGAAATATTTACTCGATTTAAGAACATACGGGTTTGTAATTCTACAGAAAAGATTTAAGTTAAAATAATCTTTTGATCTATTATACGATGTTACATTTTCCTTAGTTTGCGTCCATTTGGAATAAAATTTACTTATTCCCTTTGAATGAAGATTTACACTCACTGGTTGTGACCTATAATTTTACACCAGTTCCGGACAGGGTTTCAAGAAACATTTTTATTACTAATTACTCAATATATTCGCCGTCACTTAGCCAGGCGACCGTCGTAGTAAAAAAATTAAGATAGCGCAAGAATCGAAGCTACGTTTTCATCTACAAAATTCACGAACACCTACCATTCCAACACCGGCCGAAAAGTACATCAAGGGTACAAACAAGTACTGCGGTTTCCGATAGAGACTGGTAGATGCTACAATTTAATAAAACGAGTTACGTGTGAGCTATCAAGGATTGTTTGTTTTTTGTATTTGAAAGGATTAAATATCAATTATATTATGTGCGGAATATGACATCGTGCAACTTTGCTGGGTAGCGCCCATCTGACTGGTCAAATTTTTGATGACTGTGGTGCATAAATAAAATAAAATAAATGATTTCCCATTACATCCCATGAAAGGACTGGTGAGAACTTCTCACAATCACTGAGCTGTGCGCTTTCCAGTTTTCACTCACTGATTGGGACCTACAGTTTTACACCGATTCCGAACGGTAATTTGAGAAGCTTTTTCATGGCTAGATACTCGATAGTGTCGCCGTCACTATGCGAGGTGACCGCCGCCGAAAGAAAATTTGAAGGTGGTCAGAGCCGGGTTTGAACCCAGGATCTCATGTGCAAGAGCCGCGCACACTAACCATTGCACCACCGACGGCCTGTGGTGCATAGTTCACACAGAATTTGAGTGATGACACGGGTTAGGTTCGATTTTGGGGCACCGGTCGTTTATGACCTATTGGTATAAACCTGCGACTTACGGAAACAGTCTAACGGAGTCAAATCGCACAGTCTCGGTGGCCAGTTAACGTCGCCTTTGAGCAAGATAACCACGCCCTAGAATCGAACGTTCTGAATGCCCAATGTGGCACCAGCTGTATGGCACGTAGCGCCGTCCTGTCGGAATCACCTGCTATTCACATACACATCATCTAATTTTAGTTAAAAGAAATTGATTATCATCGATTGGTAGAACTCTACATTGACGGTGATATCAATACCATCATCGTTTTCTAAGGAGTATGGACAGATGATGTCGCCGGCCTACAGTCCACACCAAACAGTGACGTTCTGCGGATACATTGTCATTTGGTGGACCTTATGTGGTTTGGTATATTACCAACAATGCCAATTTTGTTTGGTGACGTACCCGTTCATGCAAAAATGGGTGTCGTCGATTTGTTTTGCTGAAAGCGGAGTCCGTTCCAAATGCTCCAGAATCCAGCCAGCGAACACACATAAAAATAAAACCATTCAAATTCCACATTATTTTAAGCAAACTAAATGCTTTTACAATTTTCGATTCAATTAAGAATAATTTTATTTCTTTAAAAGTTAAGCCTTTGTAACAAAATAAATTATAAACAAAAAATCGATAAAACCGGCTTCGGGTTTTGAATACTCTAATTATGGATGCACTGTTCCCAAATATATTCTGCAGGAACCATGTATATGTTTGGAACACACTTCAAACATTCATATGTTTGCAAGTCCCAAACTCACTTGTATTTATATGTAAACAGTATCATGTTTACTGGCAATCATACAAACTTTTACGTGGAAACATGCGTTTTCCATCCCAAACATCCATATACTTACGTGGAAACATTCGCCTGTTTTCCCCAAACCTACATATAATTACGTGGAAACATATGCGAATTTCCTGCCAACTATAATAATATTTAGAAATGAATTATTCTTTGATTTCAATATATATGTATTGTTTATTATAATTAGTTTTAACAATATAAATTCACATTTATAAATAATTAACACAAACAATTAAACGATTTAAAAGGCTTCATTTTAGGTTTACTTGCACTGAATGCATTATTTGTTTTGGGAAATGGGAATCTGCTGTACTTTTGCTTCTCGTTTCTTTGTTGTCTCTCACGTTTTTGTTCTCATAAGGTTTCAGTTATGCGTTGGTTATCACTATGCGTTGGTACAGAGTCCGCGTGATTTAATGTGATTCTCGACGTGAAGTCCTTAACCACAGGTGAGCACCGCCCCACCAAGAACATGTTTGATACGACTGTTAGCGCCGCCCGTGAGATATCCGTGCTACCCCGCATAGAGGGGCAGCCAAGAGATCAGGAATAGGAAGCCTTACACCATTGGTATACACGATTACGTGGGAGAACAAACGCCCCGTATTCGCATATCCGCCAGCGCGACTTCTTTCTTCCGTCCACGAGCTACCAATTGAGTAAACTCTCTGTACATGAGCTACTCCTCCTTGGTAAGAGTGAGGTACTATCCAAACCTCTTCCGTGATAAGGGCCACGGATCCCATATTTCGAGGATATGCACCTGCCTAGCATACTTCGTTACAAGTAACTGATATACAAGGCAACTACATAGCCTCTACCAGCGATTTTGGTGGCAACCACAGCCAGCACGATCTCCCACAAGGGGGCCAACACCACCCGTGCTACCAGATAGGCATACTCTCTGGTCCGAGTTTCGCAGTGAAGCTGCTCCCAGTTTTTACTTAAATGCGTTGGTACACTAACAATATACAAATCTAGTTCATGCAAGCCAAGCTTGGATTAATTACTTGTGTGTTTTTATTGTACTGATATCACAAAGGTCCGCCGTTCCGATTTTCTCAGTAAAGACTCGGAAACACAAAGGGCTTTACGTTGTTGCCCTTTCCAGTTTGTTTCCTCCAAATCACTTTTCACTTTGGTAGCATACATACTTATATACGAAACACATACACAAAAACCAAAGGAACATCACAAACCATTTCGCCGCCTAAGCCGTCGTTTATTCGTTTTTGAGTGATCAAGCGCTTTTGTTGTCCTCTGTCCGATGGACCATTGATGACTGAATACATGCAACTAAAACGCAATACATCAGCCTAAATAAGATACACTGACTTCGTAAATATTTGCACGCACACTCAGGAATATTTACGAATCACTGACTGAGAAAATAATGCAAAAATACACATGCACACTTACAAGATAGACTCTCTCGTTGTTCGTCTTTTATTCTCCTGCTCTCGAGAGATCATAAACAGTGCAACAAACACAACTGTATTTGCATCACAAACACAGGCATATTTGAGTCGCAAGCACATATCTTATAAGATATTAATCATTGTGTCTCAAACATGTAATATTGAATAGCAAACACAAAGTGTTTGGACACATATATATTATATTTGCGACAAGCTCCAAACACATTTTATATTTCCATCCACACAATACCAAATACAGATTTTCAGCGTGTATACATACATTTATGGTGTGGTTTGTTTGAACAATTTATGTACCCTTTGGTACATTCTATGTACTTTATGGTGCAATTTATCTGCTTCTTTGTTATAATTTTTGGTAGCGTTGGCCATATTTTGGTAGATTTTATGAACATTTGGTAAATGTTTTATAATCTTTGCAACATTTTTGTACCTTTTGCTGCACTTTGTGTACATTTTCGGCAATTGTTCAACATTGCTTGTATTATTTTGGCACTTTGTCCTTATTTGTTTGGTGCATTTTGTGTACTTTTCCCGAAATATTACCTTTTTCAGTATAATGGTTGTAAAACGAGTACGAGTGGCTTACTGTACGTTTTCGAACATACTCAAGAACGCGTTCGCTTCCATTTTTAATTTTGGAATCCGATCGCGTGCGATCTACACATTACGTGCGGGAATCTATGTCTCCAATCTTGCGAGATATACATTTTTGAGCATTGAGCGGGATTTTCTATGTACACTCGCATGCGTTTGCTTTGACTTTTGTTTTCCATTGTTTTTTTATTTTCCATACTACAATTTCGTTTTAACAAATGTTCCATATTCTAACATTTGAATTAGATGACCCTGTCTACTTTAAAAAAAATTCTGCTTTTGTTTGTGCCAAAATTCCACTTTTTCACTTTTTTTTAAAAAAGCTTATTTTCTTGGCGAAAAGTTTTTCCTAATTTCGAGATTTAAACGCGTAAAAAAGATGTAGGAGAGCGTGTTTGTCTGTTATAATGCAAAGTTACAATCTGAAAAACGTCAATAACAACAAATACAACAAGGAAGGGGGAATTGAAAAAACACTGTTTGGTATTTTGCCATTTTTGATGGGTCCCAAGATGATATTCATCTATCTACCTACTTTTCTCGTTATTGTTACTCATGTAAAAGTATTTCTTTTTTGTGATTGAAGTAGAAAATAATTTTTCATGAAATTAAATGGCTTTGTCGACAAAAATGTGAAATGAAGCATTAGGGGACGATTAAGTCATTAATTTCGTGATTTGTAAGAGGTGTTGATACATTTTAAAACAGTAAAAACTCGATAATTCGGACAACTGCGAGCAGACAAAATGCTCTGGGCATTTATTATCTACATTCATTCCTATAACATTAAGTCTGTCGCTACGATAATTTCATGGGGAACAACAAAGCAATAAACAAAGAACAAATAAATAATCTTGATTTGGAGGAAGATACAAAACAATGGAATCCCAGTGGACTTGCGAACAAACGATGTAGTTTTATGATTTGTTTTCTACTTACCTACTTACTTACTTACCTTACAAAACGAAGGTCACATATTTCGCCAACCAGTTCGATCTTCTGCTTTATTTCTCCAGCTGGCAATACCAAGTGTACGCAGGGATTCGTCAACCTGATCCCTCCAGCGGGGTCTTGGTCTTCCTATTTTTCGTCTTCCTTCGAGTTCGGTTTCGAAAACCCTTCCCGCTGGTTCATCTTCATCCATTCTACTGACATGGCCTAACCAGCGCAATCGCGTTATCTTGATCCTGTTCGTTGAAACCTTTAATTTTGTCTTGTCCTCATTTACCGTCAGACCCACTTTTGCTGACTCCTTCTCAATTCTCGAAAAAACCGCAGTAACTTCTCTAATTGTGCGCCCAATGATATCTATATCATCAGCATACGCGAGCAGCATGTGACTTTTGCTGCTGATGGTTTTATTCATGTTGACTGCAGCTTTTCTCATAATGATCTCCATTAAGATGGTAAAGAGATCGCACGATAGGGTGTCGCCTTGCCTGAGGCCTCGCTTAGTTTCGAAAGGTTCGGTAAGATCCTTATCAACTTTCACTGCGGATTTGGTGTTCGTCAAGGTCATCCTGCAAAGACGTATGCGTTTTGCAGGAATACCAAGCTCAGACATTGCTTCATAGAGTTTCTCCCGTATCGGTCTATCGAAGGCCGCTTTATAATCGATAAATAGATGATAGGTGTCGATTTGTTTTTCGTGTGTCTTCTCCAGGATTTGGCGTAGCGTGAAAATCTGGTCAGTTGTCGAATTTCCAGGCCTAAAGCCGTACTGGTATGGTCCATCAGGTCAGCGATAATTGGTTTTAGTCTTTCGCACAATATATTTGATAGAACCTTATATAGGATCACCTTTTTAAATATGGGACATAGTACACTGAGACCCTAATCGCCGGGCATGCATTCAACTAACCAAATCGACGTCGTCATCCATATTGTGATCGATTGTCCCATCGTCATTAGATATCTCAGATACCAGTACCGCGGAGAAATGATCTCTCTGTATTCCCAATATGCTCTGCACATCTGCGATGAGATTTCCGTCCTTGTCTTTACAGAAGGGGGGCCCTGAACCATTTCCATTAGTTCCGTTTTTAACATTTTGGTAGAATTTTCGGGCTTCGTTCCTCCTATGTCTCAATTTTCTCACTCTCGCGCTTTCTCCACTGCCGTTACTTACGCTTAAAGAGACGGTTTACCTCCTTTCTTTTCTCCCTATTCCGCTCAGTTACAGCTCGCGCTGCAATTGACTGAAGCATTACAATACGTGCAGCGTCCACGGTTTATTGCGAAGCTGTTTTTCGAAACCAAGTACGGTTGTTGCGGCAGTTTTTATAGAGTCGGAAATGGGTTTCCACTGCGCACCAGGATCGTCATCGGGAGGGGGTGGGTTCTGTGCCAAAAGTTGCGAGAGCTTCCTTGAGTAGGCTGTGGCTATCTCTGGTAATTGCAGCTTTCTATATATAACGTTTGCGGGGTCGCGGTGGCGGGAGGCAAACCCAGCCCACCGTGTTTTAGCATTTTACCTACTGCCAGGATATTTGATTGCAGCCGCCCATTATGGATCAGACGCTGACCAGGATGCGATATGTCACTCTAGCTAGCTAACGGAGGTTTCCGAAATGCCATTGCCCAGGACATACTGCGTGGAAGTAGTGAGCTGCTTGGACTGCCCAATGAAGTAATCATTTCTGGCCACTCCCAAGTGAATGGCAATCAGAAACTTTCCACCTCCACGGACAGTCCCATGTCTTTTGTTTTGACAACAGAAAAACAGCGAAGAAAATTTTAGTAAATAAAAGAAATTAATTAATCTGTGGGGTTGTGAACACCCACAGAAAAATTTGGTTGAGACAACCGAATTTTCCGTTAGTGAATTTGGAGGTTGTCACAGAAGGACAAGAGGTTGTTACAGCCAAATAAGAGGTTGCCACAACCGAACAAGACGTTGCCACAAGCGAACAAGACGTAGTGTCAACCGCACTAGAGATTACCACAGCCGAATTATAGGTTGTCACAACAGAATTAGTGGTTGTCACAACCGAAGTTTGAGGTTACACAACCTGATCAAATTTTTCTAATTATTTATTAATAATTTTTTCCATTAATTAACCTTTATTAATGACAACTTCTGTAGACTTATAAATAATTAAAAACGAGGAACGTTTTAGGAAATCAAAAAAAATGTACATGCCACTACCAACGTAGTTTGAAGTCTGTTCACCAGTTATGATATGAAAGTCATGTTTTCTTTTCAAACAAGCGATAAGAATTGTATTACTCGTCATATACAACCCACACAAAAAATCACAATCTTGACAAAAGGAGATACCTTCACAAAATTGTGAATAAGAGCGAAACGCGTTCATCGATTTTCATGATCCATGACTCATTTTGCTCATAGGTCATGTGACTTTAGGATGAACTAATAAAACGTTACCTTAATAGTACAAAATTTTAATTTTTTAAACAAAAAAAAAAACTGATCCGCCTCTATAGAATGACGCTGACCAACACCAAATCAGCAGTGAGGGTGGGAAAAGACCTCACCGAACCATTATGTACCAAGCGAGTACTGAGACAAGGCGACTTTCGTGCAATCTCTTCAACATCTTAATGGAGATAATAATGAGAAAGGCTGCAGTAAATACGAACAAGACCATTAACACGAAAAGCCATATGTTGATGGCGCATGCTGACGACATAGACATCATTGGGCGAAATTTGAGAGAGGTTACTGCAGTATTTGCAAGAATCGAAAAAGAATCAGCGAAGGTGGGTCTTGCTGTTAATGAGGGCAAGACAAAATTGATGGTGTCAACGACTAGAGAAACCTCTCGACTTGAGCCCCACTTGAACGTTGACAACCGATTTAATTTTGAAATGGTAGATGAATTTGTCTACCTTGGATCCGCCGTGAACAAGGACAACAACGTCAGCTTGGAGATAAATAGGAGAGTTGTGCTTGCAAATATATGCTATTTTGGCCCCAGCAAGCAGTTTAGGAACAAAGCCCTCTCTCGACGGACAAAAGTCCAGCTATATCAGACTCTCATTTAAACTGTCTTGACATATGGCTCCGAAACTTGGGTCATATCGGAAGCGGAAGAAAAACTACTGGGAATATACGAGAGAAAAATTCTCCATAAATTATATGGTTGTGTCAGAGAAAACGGCGAGTACCGACGTCGCTGGAAACTAGAGCTATATAATTTATATTCTGAATCAGAACTATCAGAATGGTTGAGAATGAATGGATGAAGATGAAAGGTTTTCGATAATCTACCCGATGGAAGCAGGAAAAGAGGACGTTCAAGACTCCGCTGGAAAGACCAAGCAGAAGAATCCCTATGTATCCTTGAAGTTACCAACTGAGAGAAAAGACGAAGGATAGAACCAGTTGGAATAATATGTTGAAAATTTTTTAATTTGTTGTTTAACCTCATGAGGTTATACAATAATCAATAAAAGTAAAAAGTTTTCAAACAAATATTTTTTTCCACCATTATTGTGTTATAACTGCGAAACTGTAGATTA
This sequence comes from Phaonia tiefii, assembly GCA_963931995.1. Classification (NCBI taxonomy): domain Eukaryota; kingdom Metazoa; phylum Arthropoda; class Insecta; order Diptera; family Muscidae; genus Phaonia; species Phaonia tiefii. The sequence continues at coordinate 117,041,801 of OZ008370.1, read as the reverse complement.
CATTGAGACTATTACAGGTGTAGATTAAAGGTTTTGCAATTCTATTCAAAATTTATTTTGACTAAATCGGACTCGTCGTTCTCGAGTAATGATGGCATATACATACAAATGCCCATTTTTAAGATAAAAAGTCATTTTTATGTGCTATTTAGGGCGAATAAACACGTGCAGATTGTATTAATATGTTCACAAAAGTTGCTCAGCTTTACCATGGCTACAATTTTGCCAAATATCGAATTTGGAGTCCTCGAAGTTATGCTGAAAAAAGGGAAGTGGAGGAAAATCTCTGAATTGGTATTTGACGTATATTTGACGTTCTACAGACATTTTATGTGTACCGATCAACTCAGTACACTTGATACATTTTTAGAGAGTGCAATTACATCTGATAATTAAACTTAATGCATAATTACATTACGTAACGTACCTTTCCTAATAAACACAAAAAAAATCACGGAAACAACAACAATTCTACACTCCTTATATTTCTTAATATAACTATTGTTTTTAGAAAGATAAACGTCCGATTTGAAATGTATTGAATATATTGTGCTAACCGATTTGAAAATGAATTTTGGTTGCACCAACAGAATTGATGAGAAATTCGGTTGCAGGAAGCATAAATATGGTTGTTGCAATCAAATTGATTGCAAATTCAGTTGTTGCAATAGAACTGATTGCAAATTCAGTTGTTGCAACCGTATTCATTTCAAATGCATTGGAGTTTCAGTTGGCACAACCGTTTCAATTATGATACTAATATTCTTCAACCAAATTCCAGTTCTGAGGCTGAATTCAGTCGTGACAACCTCAAGTCGGTTGTGGTAATCGTAATTCGTGGTAACAGCTGAATGTACGTTTGCTTCAACCTCTTTTCAAAAAATTACTTCTATGAGTGAAGGCGGCGACAAAGAAATTTGTCGAGAGTCGACATTGGAGTTGAGCAAAATTTAATAGCCGGAGTCGAAGTTTAATAAATTTGGTCGACATCGAATCCTGGTTTGATTGTTCAAGTACTCGACTTTTTCAGCAAACCGGCTTTCTAGTTATTCGAAAATCTAAGTTTTTCCAAAAATCGTTTTTCGAACAACCGACCGAGATGAATACCGGGTTAACCGGTTTTTTTTACATATTAAAAAAACTGTACTTGTATTCATATATGAAGGAAAATTGTATCTGTGTAAAATCCATAAAATGTTTGCTCGATTTTATATTCAGTCTTTTGATAAAGCTTAACAAAACTTGTTTTATTATATTTGATGAATGGATTTATAATGTCGTTTATTCTTTTATTTCAATAATTATTTAGGCTATCATCAAAAATGGTTTCCAATTACATCCCGTGAAGTAATTGTCATTTAATTTTAAAAGGTATCCATTGAGAATTTAATGTTGATTTTCAAAAGACATCAATTGAAATTTAAAATATAAGTCATATTCAATACATCAATTACAATTTAAAAGATTTCAATTGAACTTTAAAAGGCACCAGATGAATTTTAGAAGACATCAATTGTAATTTAAGAGACATTAAGTGCAATTTAAATCCAATTGCAATTTAAAATGCATTAATTGAAATTTAAAAGACATCAATTTAAATTAAATTTAATTAATTGAAATATCATTTGGAATTTAAAAGACTTCAATTAAAATTTAAGACGTTAACTGAAATTTAAAAGACATAAATTGTAGTTTAAAACGAATCAATTGCAATTTGAAAGACATCAGATTAATTTTAAAATACATCAATTGGAATTTAAATATCATCAATTGAAACTTGGAAGGCATCAATTGAAATTTAAATGCCACCAAATGAAATTTGGACGACATTAATTGAAATTTAGAAGACATTAGTTGCAATTTAAAAGACAATAATTTAATTTTAAAATATATGAAATGGAATTTAAATGGCATCAATTGAAATTTCAAAGACATCAATTGTAATTTGCAAGACAAGAATTTAATATTAACAAACACCAATTGCTATTTAAAAGGCAACAACTTTAAATTGAAGACACTTTTTATTGGGAAGAGTTCAAATTGATACTGTTCAGATTGAGTATGCGTTGTCCGAAAGATGTTTAGAGTACGTAATTGTATTTCAATTAAAAGTAAAAGACCGGAAAACCCGGTTTCAATAAATTATAAAAACCACTTACATCGGTTAATCGAAAAAGCAAATTTTTTGAAAACCGGCATTCGGTTTTACATTTACATTCGGTTTTGAATACTCTACTCCTGGTTAAAGTTTTCTTTTAGATGTTCTAACTTTTATACAGGACGGTCAAATAGTACATTTCCTATTTAAAAAATCATAATCTTTTTATTTGTTAATATTTTATTCTTATTTTTAATGTGTCAGGCATAAACCTTGGCAGATTTTAATATGGATCTCTATAGCATCGCACAGCAGACTAAAATTATGATGTTGTTTCTCGACTACATGAAGAACATTAGGCCAAAAACCGCAAAAATAAAACTATCATTCATAATATGCCATCGAGTTTTCTATCTTTGGATTATTTTTTTTTTATTATTTTTTATATTTGTGTCTGATATAGTTTTCAAAGGTTCTACGACCTATAACATTTCTTAAGAATGAATGCAAAATTTCCAGCGGTATAAGAAATATTGATGAGGTAGAACAAAACTAAGCACCACATGCATGGAAAATACATTTGATTGAGGTCCTAAAGAAATTTCCTCGCATACATATATTTTACGTCGGTGATGCAATGATTAGTGTGCGTGAGACTTGTATATGAGAACGTGGATTCGATCTCTGTTCCGACCACCTCGCATTTCTCTCAATGAAGGTCATATCGCTTAGTGACGGCGACGCTATCGAGTAACCATGAAAAATCTTCCCGAAAACCCGTTGGGAATCGGTGTTAATTTGTAAGTCGCAATAAGTGAATGCAAAACTAGAAAACTATTCTCCCCAGTACCTTCATCAGATGTGCTGGGAATATATGTATTTTATATTTTCCGGATCATTTTTCTCTGCGATGTGGTCTAGAATTCAGCACCCTAAAGTAAGTCAGGTTGCAAAGGCGATATTAATAGGACGGGTAGATTTTGACAGTTCATGGCAGCTATGTTGCTTTGGTCTTTTGTTAATTTTCGTCTTTTTTATTTTTCAGCTACCAAATACAAATCACTATGGCAAGTTATAGTACCGAGCAATATGTGCAAATGATAAAAATTTATTATCAATATGAGAGTTCTCTCGTGACAACGATGGGCGATTTGCGCTTATATTGTGCCTTACAGTGGTGGCCTAATTAGAATCGAACAATCAACCCATACCCGTACGTCAACGAAACGAAAGATCTGTAGAAAACATCGCCGCTGTCCGTGAGTCAATTCTGCGCCGCGCACATGAACTTGATCTTTCACAGACAGCACCTTGGCGAATTTTGCTCAGGGACTTGAGTCTAAGTCCGTACAAAATCCAATTAGCCCAGGACCTGAAGATGAACTATTATAGACAAGGACGTGTGTTAGCTGAATGGGTTCTGGAGCAGTTGGAAGCAGCCACCGATTTCAGCTAAAAATCATCTTCAGAGACAAAATCTATTTTTCGATAAACGGATTCGTCAACAAGCTATATTGTCGGATTTTGGACGATACCAATTCACACGAGGTCCACCAAGTGGCAACATATTCGTAGAAGTCGTTGTTCGGTGTGTATTGTCGCCCTTCATTGACTCGTACTTCTCCGAGAACGATAATGGCATTGCTATCACTGTCAACGGAGTGTGATACCAATTTAATTTGGCTAAAATTGAGTGGTGCAATGGTTAGTGTGCGCGGATCTTGTACATGAGACCCTGGGTTCGAACCCTGCTCTGACCACCTTCAAATTTCTTTCGGCGGCGGTCACCTCGCATAGTGACGGCGGCACAATCGAGTATATAGCCATGAAAAAGCTTCTCAAAATACCGTTCGGAATCGGTGTAAAACTGTAGGTCCCAATCAGTGAGTGAAAACTGGAAAGCGCACAGCTCAGTGATTGTGAGAAGTTATCTCCGGTTCCTTCATGGGATGTAATGGGAAACCATTTATTTTTTTATAAATCGAGTGATATAGTTGTGAACGACATGTGATTCCAACAGATTGGCGCTACGTGCAATAAAACTGATGTAAAAATTTACATTCTGCACGAGTTACTTGAGGGCATAGTTATCTCAGACAGAGGCGACGAGAACTGGACACCGAGATCAATGCCATATGATCCCTTTAGAGTCTATATTGTGAGGTTTCCTTAACCTTAAGGCAGTGGTAACCAACCCATAGCCTCGCGAGGCAGACAATAATCGTATTTTTCACACACACGCGATCGGCAACTCAAATGTACACAATAAAGTAGCGTTCACAATGGCAGCAACGAATTTGTAATTCAAGCCTTCTCGTTCCACTCACAATATTGCATATAATGCCCTCTCATGTTTTTCGTGAAATTGGAATTCAAATTTGTCATAGAAGTAGGTTCTACTTCTACTTCAAAGTGGAATTTGTTCGAATCAGTTATTCTTCTGACCGCTAGGAGCGCTCTACTTCGAATTTTGTTTTAAAACTTGAAAGTATGAATGAAAATGTAAACATTTTGTCTCAAAACAAACATTTTAATAAAAAATATTATCTTTAGAATCTGCTAATGACAATAATTTCACATATGTTTATATTTTGTTATTACCAAAAATACAACACTGTCGCTAGCTTTCTAACATATCAGCTGATGCAAATGTGAAATGTGTAGTTGTTTGTAGTAAGTGTAGTTCGCTCCAATTTTATTAATAAACAAAAGAAAAAAGTTTTAAAAAAGCTGACATTTTCAGGTTTATCGAAACCGTCCAAGGCCATGACATATTATGGAACATAAGTTTCTAACCATATCTATAGAAAAATTTGAAAACATTTCTAAAGAAAAGTTTGAAAATATTTCTATAGAAAAATTTGAGAACATTTCTATGGAAAAATTTCAAAAAATTTCTATAGAATAGAATAATTTTAAAACAATTCTATAGAAAAATTTTAAAAGATTTCTATAAAACTTTTCTAAAGAAAAATTTTAAAACATTTCTATAGAAAAATTTGACAACTTGTCTAAAGAAAAACACTTAATACTTTTTGCTCCGGGTTGTGGTACAAATCTGAGGTCCGTGTCTCACATTTAATTTTTCTATTTTTTACTGTTTGCCTTTTTGTTTGTATTGCAATTCTCCATGGTTTTCAATCCCCAAATATGTATACTGCTGTATAATGTAAACAATGTTGCCAGTCAGCTGTTTTTTCGAACTTATTCGAACAAATTTGTTGCTTGCATTGTGAACGAGCCTTAACTATGCTTGATTCGAAGCATCAGTCTATGCCTGTGCGTTTGCGACCGCACACAAGCACATAATATGTGTGGGTGCGTGCGTTTGGTTTTGCCTACCACTTGTCTAAGGTCTATGCCAATAAGCCACACACGACCGGTGCCCATAAACTCAACATAACCCGTGCCATCGCTCAAATTCAGACTGAGCTATGTGCCAGTGTCAACGAAAACTGAACTTCTCGGATGCGTGCCACTTTGAGAAGCTACCACTGCCATTTGAACGATGTCATAATGTCATTGATAGACCTTTCAAATAATGCAAAGAATACGTTGTTATCTCATACGCAACTTTTATTAATTTGTAACATAAACTCGTCCCTATTGTAAAGCCCGACATAAAAGACTGATACAGGTGGATCTTCGTTTCACGAGAAAGGCTTTTATCTCTATAGCCCCTACTTAGCCGGAAATAACACATATTTGCAAAAAATAATTCGCTGCGTTATTGTTTTGTTTACGGGAGATCAGAGGTAAATCAATTGGTTAATAATTACGGTTATCAACATCACGCTCTGGTTCGATTGAGTGGGGACTGTGGACGTTGAAAACCATAATTTTGGTTTGGCCTAATTTACTGACAAACCCTCTTTTGCTGGTTCCATTTCGATTTTCGAAAATGGCACAGTAATTTCTCGTCCAATGATATCTATGTCATCGGCATTCGGCAGCAGCGTGTGACTTTTACTACTGATGGTTTTATTCATGCTAACTGCAGCTTTTCTCATTGTGATATTAAAGAGATCGCATGATAATTTATCGCCTCACATGGTATCAAATAGTTTCCGTCAGTGCCGCTGTGCAGAGACGTATCAGCTTGTTCCAGGAGGATACAATAAATGAGGTTTGAAGAAGACTGCTGAATACTGCAGAATAAGAATCCGCCTTGAGAATCTCTTTAAAAATTTAAAAGTTTTCGATAATATCAGTTTTACTTAAATGCTAACAATGTAAAGAACCTTGCCGTGGGGGGGCTCTTATCTTCAATCGCTATAAGTCACATTTTCTTTACCTTATCTTCTTATTTATTCTTATCTATTCACACACAACTGTTTATAAATATATTGAAAACGCCACCAAACACTGTCACTATCGTGCATATATATAATATATCAATTTTCCTGCTACATGATATCTCAACCTCTACCATGATAACAAAACTCTAAACATGTTGAGATTGGAAATATAAATTCGAATCTTAATGTTCTGTATGAAAATAGGTTGTATCAACTGCAAATTCGTCTGTAGCCACAACCGAATTGAGGTTGTGATGACTGCGTCGTATACCCACAACTCGAACTCGATGGAAACAACTTCGTTTCATAATAGATTCGGTTGTAACAACTGAATTTCCACTTATATTCTTTCTGTCAACAATATGTTGTATAATTTCGGTGGAAATAACCAAATTTGGTACCAATTTGGTTACAGTAACCGAACCAACCATCGAATCTTCTATCAATTCGGTTGCAACAACCGTATTCATGGAAATGAGGGTGCTGAAACCGAATTTCTTATGAATTCTGTTGGTACAACTGAAGTCATTTCTATTCGGTTATCACAACTCCACTCAGAAGTTTAAATTTCTAAAAATAAGAGGGCGGACCAAAAGTCCGTGACTTTTCGAACTTCTCTCGCAGTTATATGAAATGCAACACTGCTCCCATCAACTACCACTTGTTAATAGACTACTGTACAATTTTGAGCAAGTTCCGTCATTTACTTTGCGTTTAACAGCTGTTCAAAACATAACGGATGTTTTTTATAGAGTGATACAACTTTGAGTTGGCATCACTGCATTATTTGACCACCCATTTAACAGCTGATAGTTGCTTTTTGCTTAGTTTGCATTGACATTTCATTATGAATCGACTTACACCAGAGCAACGCGTGCAAATTGTGGAAATTTTTAATCAAAATAATGGTTCTGTTCATCAAACTTATCGTGCACTTTCAATAACAATTTTATTTTCCGATGAAGCCCATTTTTGGTTGAATGGGTACGTAAATAAACAGAATTGTCGCATTTGGAGTGAGGAGAATCCACAAGCTTTTGTCGAAGCACCATTCATCCACAGAAAATTACTGTTTGGTGCGCTTTATGGGCTGGCTGAGTCATTGGCCCACATGTCTTCAAAAACGATGATGGTCAGAATGTTACTGTCAATGGTGATTACCTCAATTAGCTGCAAATTAATCTTGCTGATATGTTGTTCCAACAGGACGGAGCCACATGCCACACAGCGGGCGCTACAATTGATTTACTCAAGGAAACTTTTGAGGAAAAAATAATTTCACGAAATGGCCCAATTAATTGGCCCACAAGATCGTGTGATTTAACCCCATTGGATTATTTTCTTTGGGTTTATGTAAAGTCACTTGTGTACGTCGATAAATCACAAACAATTGAACACCTGGAAATCAACATTCGAAGAGTTATCGGCGAGATACGGCCGGAAATGCTGCGAAAAGTTTATGAAAATTGGTGTTCCAGATTGCGCCTTGTACGCGCCAGCCGTGGCGGCCACATGGTCGAAATCATATTTCAACATTAATGTCATAATAAAGACCGTTTCATTGATATCAAAAATATATTTCTATGTTTTATTATGATTTAAACTTGTATCACTCTATAAAAAACACGCGATACAACCTCGTGCATTTTTTTAAACATTTTTCGAGTGCTCATTAATAATTATTTTTTGCGAAAAAAAACAATCAATCAAACCAAGGAAAAGATTGATAAGTACTATGGGGACTCTGCGCCATCGATTTCAATGGTAAAAAAGTGGTTTACTGACTTTCGTTGTGGTCGCATAAGTACAAATGACGCTGAACGTTCTGGATGGCCAATCGAGGTCAATACACCCGAAAATGTCGAAAAAATCCACGATATGGTGTTGGCCGATCGAAGAGTAAAAGTGCGTGAGATTGTCGATGCCATAGGCATTTCATATGGCAGTGTAGTTTCGATTTTAAATGATCAGTTGGGTTTATGAAAGCTGTCTGCAAGATGGGTGCCGCGTTTGCTCTCAATTGACCATAAACGTAATCGTGTGACAACTAAAAAAGGATAGTTTGAAGTTGTTTAATTGGGCTATGAATTGGTAACTCATCCGCCACATTCTCCGGATTTAGCCCCCAGTGACTATTTCCTATTTCCAAACCTAAACAAATGGCTCGGTGGAAAGCGGTTTAACTCCAACGATGAAATTATTGATCAAACAAGTGCCTATTTTATGGACCTCGAAAAATCCTATTTTTTTGGAAGGGATACAAAAATTGGAGAAACGTTGGACTAAGTGTATTGAGCTAAAAAAAGATTATGTTGCAAAATATTTTTTTTTTCCAAAAAAACTGTGTTTCATTCAAAAAGTCACGGCCTTATTGATCTGCCCTCGTCATTATTAGTTTACATTAAAAAATATTTTTTTCTGTGTTTATTAAAAAAGGCCATAACATCCGAATTTGGCTTTAAGTCGGTTGCAACAACCGAATTTACCATCAATGTGGTGGCAAAATCGTCGTTGGTGCAAGCGCATTTGTAATTAATTTTTTTGGTACAACCGATATTTTTAGACCTAAACCAACAGAGACACACATTATAGTATAGACCTATGAAGCGTGGGACTTAAAAATAGTCAGATGTGGCACGTAAAATACTTGGTTTGTCCTCTAAATACTGTTGTGACAACTTTTAATTCGATTGTGATAACCCCTAAACTTGGTTGGGACACCCTCTCAACTGGGCTATGACAAACTTTAATTCGGTTGTGACATTCTCTAAATTCGAGTTTGACAATCTCTAATTCGGTTGATGCAACCGTTAATTCGGTTGTGACAACCTCTGATTCGGTTGAGAGAACCTCCAATCTTGATGTCAGTTGTAATGACGTCTACTGTGGTTATGGTCTAAATACGGTTAGGGGAAATACCGCTGTCTCAGCCGAATTTTACAGTGAGTGTAATTATAAAATATTGTGGACTGCGGCCGTCGGTGCTGCAATGGTAGTCTGCGCCGCTCTTGAACGTGAGTACGTGGGTTCAATTCCTCTTTATACCACCTAACATTTCTTTTGACGGCGGTAATTTAGCCATGAAAAGAGTTCTCAAAAACACCGTTCGGAACTGGTGTAAAACTGTGGGTCCCAATTAGTGAGTGTAAAACGCTAACAGCTGACTGCATGTGAGATGCCCTCCCCAATCCCTTCGTGGGATGTAATAGGAAACCATTTTTTGGTATAAATTGCTTAATTTTTGACGCGATCTTCCATCGCTTCCATCTGTCGTGCGTCTTCGGTTTATTAGCTGCCTCATGTGAACAATTGCTGGGAACCTCCTCAGGTTACGAAGCATCTTCCGATACGCAATTGGTACGAAACCCCTCAGATTTTATAGCGACGTAATCTTCGTCTTCTTCTCTGCTGCAGAAGTCTCTTCTTATTCCTTGGTTTTAGGAATTTCTCTTAAAACGGGTGTGGGAACGTCTTTAGATTCCCCAATTCCCATGGCGGTGGGATCCCGCCTAATATCATTACGTTACCTGGTTTTCTGTTTGAGTAGAACCTCTTCCCGCCCTAGTATAATAGGATCTTCCTCAAATTTCTTGGCTGTCCATAGCTGTAGCCCTCCCATTGCCCGGCGTTGGATACTTCTTTGTGCTCACGGATTTGAGAGCTTCTTCCTGTTTCCCGTCTTCAAGAGCTGCTTTGGGAGCTCCCTCACGTTCTCCTGCTTTGGGAGATTCTTCCTGCTCCCTGGGTTTGGGAGTTTATTCCTGCTTCGATACTTTAGGGTTTTTTTACGCTCTCTAGCCTTGGGACCATCCCCTATTTTGCAGGCTGTGGGCACTTTTTTATGCTACCTGGCTGAGGAAAAACAATCATATCCTCTGACGATTATATGATCCCATGGAACTGGAATTTTGCTCTGATTCCTCAACCCTGGAAACCTTGGTATATTGTGAGGGAGGAGAAGTGCATTTCGGACACTCGACGATAATATGATCCTAGGTCCTCTTTAACTGATATTTCCTCCTACACAACATAGTAGGTTGCTCTGATATAGGAAAACATTTTTTCGTCGCACAGTGGTCGAATTCCATAGGTGTCACGGATTATTAAATTTACGTTGAGTAGCGATTTGGCTGCACCGGGAAACTTTCTTCAAATTTGATTTATTTTTTCCTGAAGAAAAAATTGTGTAAATCTACTGATTAATGTTGCAGCTCTTTCCACTTGTTCCCCTGGTTTTGACCTTCGGATACCGACACCAATGTCTTGCACCTACACCCACAGAAAAATTCGGTTATGGCAGCCGAATTAGCCGTAACCGAATTTAGAGGTTGTTACAACCACACTAGAGGTCATCACAGCCGAATCAGAGGTTGTCTCAACCGAATTAGAGGTTATCACAAACCCAGTAGAGGTCATCACAACCGAATTAGAGTGTCACAGCCAAACCCGAGATTGTCGCAACCGAATTATAGGTTGTCACAAATGCAGTAGAGGTTATCGCAACCGAATTAGAGGTTGCCACAACCGAGGTAGAGGTTGTTACAACCGAAGTTAGATAGGGTCACAACTGAATTTCGAAACTTTTGTCAATTAATTTAGTGATGATTTATTTTCCTGTATTCTCATAAATAATTACAGAGAATGGAAATAATTTATATGGGGCAATCGCTAGAGTACCAAATTCATTTTACATCCACTTCCGATCACTTTTGAAGTCTCTCGTCAGATCCATCAGGATAATCGCATCAATGCTGACGTGTTGTGTGTCGATTTATGTCCTAAAACTTTTTGTAAAAAGACGATGACAGCACACCTCAAACAACGGACCTTGAAAAACTGAACTGTTGACAACTGCTTGTACTGAACGCTGATAACTGTGAGGATTTTTTTTTTGCAAAAAAGGACGTTTTAATGCAGAAACAATAATTACAATATTTGTACTTACGTTTCCTAATACCCACAAAATATCTGGATTACCAGTGACTACAACAATTGTAAATTCTTTTTGATTTTTTAATATAATATTTGAATATAGAATTTTAAACGTCAGGTCTGAAATATATAGAATGATGTTGTGCTGACCCAATTGAAAATGAATTCGGCTGTCCCAACAGAATTCATGAGAAAATCGGTTACAGCACCCGAATTGACGCCTAATTCAGTAGTTGCAACAGATTTAAAGAAAGTTCGGTTATTGCGACCGAATTGATATCACATTCGATAGTCGCAACCAAATTGATGAAAATTCGCCTGATGCACCGGAATTGATGCCACACTCGGTTGCTGACACAACGAATATAATTGAAGATCCAGTTGCCACAACCGAATTAATTACGAAACGTGGTTGCTTCGAACGAGTTCCAGTTGTGGGGAATACATTTAGTCGTGGCAACCTCAATTCGGTTGTGGTAACCACAATTCGGTTGTGATAACCACAAGTTCCGGTTCCTACGACCTCATTCTACACTATTATTTCTCTGAGTGTACCTAATGGGGAAGACTGTTTTCACTAAGCTATGCATAGATTTAATGCACTTTAGTGTAATTTTTAAAATGAAGGGAACATGATGCCATTAACTAGATTTCGCTTTCTTCACAGGTGTATATACTTATCTTAGTACAAGGCAACTGACTAAATGTGGCGAGATATAAGACAATAATTTTGCACCGAATTTGTGGAAACGAGCTAGTTCTCGTACAATCAATTTGAGATAGCCTTATCCGTTTTGTGTTTACTTTATGGATGAAATTTAATATGACCCATTGTTCTTAACCAAACAAAAATCAAAACTCCACTTCATTGATTTCAAATCATGCAAAACTTTTAGTCCTTCAGTACTCGGCTACATTTAATATTGGAAAAGAGTATCACGTATTCGGTTGCCTGAAAATGAAAAGCACCACACTAACGCGTGTTTTTTTTAAGATTCTGGTTTCGTCTATCGTAAATATAAAATCATGAAACCTGATAATGCTTGAGGCCAGGCCAAGCATGTCATAGCAAATAACTGAAAAATCTCACTGCTGTCGGAAAAAGTGAATGGTGTTTGCTTGCTTCCAAAGCAACAAAAAAATCCTTTACGCGCACAGACCTACTTAATTTATTGCTTCGCAAATGTTTAAAAAGAGGAAGGCGGCAGGAATAGACGTAAGTACTGGTATACAGTTAGCCGTGCACACAACACCGTCACTGTCAAGGATAACGCAGTATATTTTGTTGTGGACGCATTTGTAGATAAGTTGTTGCTGCTCCTGTATGAAGAGTGTGTAAAGTTTCACCGGTTATTTAACAAGAGGGTATGCATCAAAAGAGAGGTGTACAGTGCGCCCATATAAATTTACATTTGAAAATATGTTTTTGTACATATATTTCCAAGATGAAAACATTTTTTTGTTGTGTTAGCCTGTCACATCTTAAATTCTATCATTCCAAAAATATACTATAAACTTCTTACAAAATCCAGAGAAACTTATTCCACTTATCTCTATCAGTTCCAAGATGTTAGTGATATTCAACTTTATGAGAAGTTCATCATGAGAATGTAAGCTGACTCCTGCATTCTCGAACGAGTATCGATTTATACTACTCTGAGGACAGAGTCCTTCTAACCGCTTGGCTGTGCGGTAAGATTTCACACTCTTTCCTACTATTACGTGTTTTCGTAATTGACGACACGCCTCCGATATTGCCATTACTTGCGCTTTGGAGATACTGCCAAAGCAGGGAGAGCGACTGATAGTATTGTACCAAGAGAAGTTGACTATACCCCAGCTCCCACTCCACTAACAATCTTACATCCATCCATAAAAATGCATTTGTCAACATCCTGCAACGGTGAGTGGTTCCTCCACTATTCGACTTGTGGTATGATTATTCTGAAGCTTTTCCGGAAGGGAATGAACTTTGTTTTCAGTTATAAAACTTTAATATGTGTGTTTTTCAGAAGTTATAAATGGGAACGTGCGTCGCCAAATTTAAAGGCTTATACGCAAAGATGTTGAATATAAACAAATTGAGGAATATGATATACGGATGTACCATATAACCTTCCCAATGTCACGAAATTCCCATAATCCAAGCGACAGAGATACGTGCTAGCAATGTCCAACTGCAAAGAACGGCGACGACTGGATGTTCAAGGTGACCTATCAACATTGGTCTCTACAGCCGCAATGTTCTCAGCGTCCGAGGCGGTAACTGCTTAATCCCAATGTGCACAAAAACGCATGCGGATCCGTTTCGAACTCGTTACGAGACCGTAAATCCATAAAAAAACTAAATTTGAGTTGTCCAATTCGTTTCGAACCCGTTACGAGTCCGTAAAATAAAAAGCGAATCAGTGAAATTGTGATTAGGCGTATCCGTCTCTAACCGTTACGGGTACGTAAAAACATAAAAAGCGAATCAGTGAAATTGCGATTTGTCGGTTCCCTCGCGAATTCATTTTATTTCCAACAAACGGATTCGAATATGAAGTTCGTTGCTAGTTCGAGACGGATCCGAAAAAGTACAAAATACTATTCGCGGTTTCGAGAGGAATTTCATATCTACAGTTTTATACAGTTTCCGAAGCTTTTTCATGGCTAAATACTCGATACACATTCCCTATTAATTTACTGTACTGGTAGTCGGTGGTGCACCGGTTAGTGTGCGCGGCTGATGCGCGAGAGCCGACAACAGTTTTTGAAAATAGCATTCACTTGATTGGTGAAAATATATTTTTTAATTCATTCATCCCCAAACCCTTCAATATCTAGAATCGGATTATTATGTCGATATCATAATTACTAGCACATATATTTTCCCGTTACATACATGCCATGAAGGGAATCAGTGAGATGTGCACTTTCTAGTTTTTCTCTCACTGATTGGGACGTACAGTTTTACACCGGTTCCGAAAGGTTTTTTGAGAAGCTATTTCATGGCTTAATAGTGTCGCCGTCACTAAACGAGGTATGTGGCCGTAGTCGAAAGAAGTGTAAGGTGGTCAGAGCAGGGATCGAACCCACGTTCTCTCGCACAATAGCAGCGCACACACTAATCGTTGCACCACCGACAGCGACATATAATGGCCTATAACAATAATAATGGCTCATAACTACTATATTTAGCCATGGAGTTTGTTCTGATATGGCTTGTTTCCTTCACTAATATGCAAGCTACTCGTAAACGAAATGAGATTTTAAAAAACTTTGTCTCTTTTTTATGATTTTTAAATTTTTTTTTATGATCTTCACTTTTTGCTCACTGTCCTTAAACTGTAGTGATTCAAAAACTATGTTCACAACATTTGTAGGGCTATATATGTATTTCAAAAAAATATAATCAAAATAGTGAAACTAACATCGACAAATTATTAAAATTTTTTAAAAAATAACTTGTCCACAAAACTATGAAATGAGGAAAGACCTACATCATCTAAGGTTGGAATGCAAAATTTCAAAAGTAATATTTGGCCTGTAAAAAGAAATGACGGCGGTTTCTGATATCACGCCAATGTACTTTCATAATTTTTTTTTGTTAAATTGACGCCCTAAATCGCACGGTTTTACTCATCCTAAAAGAAATTGGGTTTAAGGTCTCCTACAGAATTTGATACTTCGAGATAGTAAGTTATTGCGAAAACATCAAAGAGAGAGAGAGCATTTCAGTAATTGCCACTTATGAAAGGGTAAGGCCCAATATCTTAATGTCCCAATATCTCAACCGGCACATAAGTTTTTTGTTCCTGGCGCAATTTGACATCTCTTCTATATTATTACTTCTTGCGTTGTTTTTGGGTGTTAA
Source organism: Phaonia tiefii (assembly GCA_963931995.1). NCBI lineage: Eukaryota > Metazoa > Arthropoda > Insecta > Diptera > Muscidae > Phaonia > Phaonia tiefii. Next base: position 117,026,617 of record OZ008370.1, on the reverse strand, counting down.
CCACCACGTTTTTCTTTTGACTGAAGTTGAAAGAAAAAACCACATTTTTTGGGAACAAATGTGTTGTATACAAATTATCATATTTCATGCAGTCATATGGAAGTTCGTACAAGAAAAACCGCATTTATTCTTTTCCTTCTTTGCCATAATGCAGATTGTGCAATGGGATGAAAAAGCAGTAAAAACCACTTAAAGTTTTTGAAGGGAAACTTTTTATGGAAGTGATTTTTAAATGCGAACAGGCCACAAAGAGTGTACACAAAAGTACAAAAATTGTACTCAAACGCACAAAATGGATATTCGAAAGCACAATTAGTGTACCTAAAAGTGTACACAAAAGTACAACAAGTGTACATAAAGGTAACACAAGTGTACACAAAAGTATACTACCTTTATGTACTTTGATAAAAAGTACAAAAAGTGAACCCAGAAGTATAAAAAGTGTAGACTAAAGTACAAAAAGTATAGAGATGTAAAAACTTACGGTCTAAGTGGGTAAGCCACTAGTCACAAATGTTGTTTCACGTGAAATGTGTAACATGTAGCGCCGTTTTGTTTGACTTGTGTATTTTGAGACAACAAATGCTGAAAATCATTGAAAGATATCGGACACCATTGATGGCAACGTTATGACCATAGCCATTTTTAAATAAATATGGGCCCGTGATTCCACCGGACCGTTATCACTACAAAACATGTGGGTTTGGTGCATAGTTTGGCACCGCTTCGATGGCATTGCCTTTGGCTGTCCATTCGACCAATTGTGATAATTTTTCTTTTTAGTATACCCATTCAAATAAAAGTGAGACAAACAACGTCGCGGTCAAAGTCCGCGAAAAACATTTCTGACCGAGCATGAAAATTGGTCATAAAATTCAATAAAATGTAAGCGTTGTTCGGGAATTATTCATTTCACGCTGAAAACGCAATATTAACTGACCACATATGACTTTGACACACGCCACGAAGGACTGGGCAGCTGTCACCTGTTATAGAAACTACCTACACACATATGAAATTACTCACTGTACAAGACGGACGGAACGATTTAATTACAAGACCAACGAAGAAAACGATAGAATCGTCAAAACGAACGTACACATATGTTTAATCATCCTTACACACGCATGTATACATAACACAAAAATGGTGTCCCATAACATTCCAAGAAGGGATTGAGGAGAGCTTCTCACAATCAGTGAGATGGACGATTCCTAGTTTTACATGTATAGATGCGTGTGTAGGGATAATTAAACATCTGCGTATATATGATTAACCAATCAGTAATAAAATCACCCGTTAAATTTCAGAGTATTAGCTCCCACCGCACATTCGAAATCACTCACTGTACAAGACGGCTGGAACCATTTAATTACAAGACCATCGAAGAGAACGAGGCAATAGTCAAAACGATGTTTAATTAATTCGTTTTGACGATTGTCTCGTTCTCTTCGATGGTCTTGTAATTAAATCGTTCCAGCCGTCTTGTACAGTGAGTGATTTCGAATGTGCGGTGGGAGCTAATACTTTGAAATTTAACGGGTGATTTTATTACTGATTGGTTAATCATAAATACACAGATGTTTTATTATCCCTACACACGCATCTATACATATTAACAAATATTTACAGTGATCGCAAAAAAAAAAACGAAATGGAAAATTAATTTGAACTACGTACATGAAGTTTCACTTTTGCCACGTGTTTTCATGTTTGATTTTTATACATCCCACGAATCGCGAGGCATTCATAATGAATTTCAGACACTGACATAAAATTACTCACTGTACAAGACTCATGGACACGATTTCATTACGATAGCAACGAAGTAAATGAGAGACAGTAGTCAAAATTAACATACACATACGTTTAAACACCCGTAGGCACACATCAATACATACGTGTACATTCATCGGATAAGAGACCTACACGCAAAATTAATTTCAATTAAACACATAAGTTGTACTTCTGTCACATGTCTCCATGTTTGAATAACCAATCCAATCAGTAATAAAATCATCCGTTAAATTCCAAAGTATTAACACCCTAAGCACATTCGAAATCACTCACTGTACAAGACGGACGGCGACAATTTAATTACAATAGTGTTCATGCTTACATTCACATCTATATTTTAGACCGAATATTCAGTCATCGGATAGAAATAGGTAAGTACAAAAATAATTTCAACCACATACACAAGAAGTTTCAATTCTGTCACGTGTCTTCAGAAAACACTAAATTTTTACTTCACATTTGTGGTAGTGAAAAGAGACTGTTCAATCAGAGATTATCGTATGTCGATACTTAACACGGCGTAACAGTATTTTATATCACAATTTTTAAATAAAGTATATTATACTACTTCCCCTTGTGTAGTATTTAAATTCTTAAGGTTAAATTTATTAAGGTTTGACTGCAGCCCATTGTGTTTGTTCCACCAGAGGTGGTATGAATGACTGTTTGAAGGGTACACAGATACTGAAGACCATAATTCATTTCGTGTGTGCTTTTAATACTCATAAACAAAAGGGGGAAAGTGGAAAGACGTGTGCAAAATTGTCGGGACCTAAAAACATAATTTTGTTTTTAATATTTTTTTTATCTTAGAAATATGTTTTTTATCCTCTACACATATTCATATGTATGTATGTTACTATATTAAAACCAAACTCCTTGATCCTTTTGCCTTTGCTCTTAATGCTTTCAACTCTTCAAGTATTTGTTTAACCTCTATTTCCCATTTCCATTTCCCTTCACTTTACCATTGGTTGTTTAGTCTTTATTCTTCACTACATTTTTTTGTTGTAATCTTAATAACAAAAGATTTAAAAAAAATCCACTTCGGTCGAAAGTAGATTTGTATATTTGTGGGTTGGTAGAGGGCGTTGTGGCATTAGAAATGTTTTTGTTTTTAACGGAAACACTTAAAATACAATTGTGCTGTTCTGAAACTGCATTCAATTTTTTTCCAGTTCGGTCTTTTGGTTTTCAGTTTGTCTATTCAATATAAAAAAATGGAATAAGAGCGGGAGCCGGAAACTTCTGCATTAAATTCTATTTTCAATTTAAAACTGCGGCTGATAATAATGGCTTTTATAGCTTTGGTACGAGTAATGACGTTGTTAGGATTTGAAACAGGTAACCGGCTGCAGAGTGATAATTGTAGGGCCCTAATGAAATGGAAAATGGTCGAGGAAAGTATTATTTTAACATGTGAAACGATAAGATACGAACTCAGTGTAACATTGATAACATAAGTGTTCGAGTGGGGTTTGTAAGGAGGCTTTACATTAACACGGGTTGACTTAAACGTTGATGTATTACACACCGCAACAGTATTTTTGGGACACGGAAGGCAGATGAAAGTTTAGAGCGTTTGAAGTAAAACTGTATACTCGATTTTTATTCTAGTTTAAAACGATTTATTTTGAAAGGTTTTTAAATTTCCTAAGAAACACGCTGGATTCAAATCCTTTTTAAAATATTTGTAATCCTTTTATACACTTTGAACCATTTTGAGTCAAAAAAAAAAATTATATCGAATAAGTGATGATTTATCCGACCCTTCGTATTGTATTGTTCGACAAAACGCTCGAACAATTTAATTTTTGAAAAAATTATATCTTTTTAAAAAATGATCCATGAAATGAGCATGAAAATGACGAATGAAAAAATGACTTGCAAGGCGCCTGAGAAAATTCAATAGAGTGATAAAGATAAGAGGGTTTTAATCTTTCGTAATATTCAAGATTTGTATTTAACAATCTCTGCAAATTTTGATAAGTCACAATGAATCCTTTCCGATTCAGGAATAAGAGGTTTTGACTTTCATTCCATATAATACAACATACATGAATGTAATCTTTATAGAGGTGTTACGGGGAGTATACGTTGCGACTTAACTTCTTGCGCTGGTAGGACGAAAAGGAACCGATTTGGTGAATGTAAGAATGAACGAGAACTCGGTTTTATTGCAAAATTGCAAAAAAAAAGTGGAGCAAATCTTGGTTAAAGCACTAATATACAGGTTTACAGTGCGAATTTAAAATACTTAGTATTGAAATGACTCATAGAAAATAATGTAATATGATAAAAACGCATATAATTCAATCGTTTGATTCATAAATGCATTAGTTTTGCTTTTTTATACAAATGCAATCATATTCAGGTAATGGTTATACGATTAATTTGAGTTAGACCAAGAAAGGGATTTGGATGATATTCGGTTCTGTAAACAGAATCCAGCCAAACATAAAACGTATCAGAATATTTGGGTTTCTGTAAAACAATTCATAACAAAATTATCCGTCTTGAATTAGAATGCAAATGCCTTGTGAAGCAAGCAAAACAAGCAATTCAGAATAAAATTATTTCATGTTTTAAGAACATCAAAATTGTAGACTTTTTATTCTGAAAGAAAATGCTGATTCAAAATGATTCTGTATTCAGAACAGGGCCGATTATATATTATACAATAAATTGTTTAATGATGGTCATTATTAGGCATTAGTCTGTAACGGATTTTGTAAATCAAATAAATAAATAAATATTTCTTAATATTTTCGACGTATCCTTAAAAAAAATGTCCTATGGGTGTGTGGTTGCTGAAATATATACCAACAAATTAGTTCTATAGCTTTATTAGTTAGGTATTGTCGCTTATGATTAAAAAAAAAAACGATCCACACTTTATTCTACGAAATGTGGCAACATTTGTTGTAATGGGTGAAAAACTATGCAGTACGGCAACACGTTTGAAGCCAGTGCCAACCAATACATGATGGTATCAGTAGATGTTGTTGTAGTTGTGGGCAGCAATAACATACATTTTGTTTTTGTTGAGTCGTTTGAGTTGTCAAACTCTACACAAATGTATACCAATAATACAAGAATACAAAAAACTATAAAAAAAATACAGCAGACAGCCTGTCCCTGCAGGTTTCCGTTTCCTCATAATCAATGAAATAAAGATTACAACAATAACAATCTGACATGACTCCCTATACCGTAAGGGAAGACGTAGTCTACGCCAAAATTACATATGAGTTTAAAGAGTGCACAATAGGTATTTTGTTCAGGAATCTTGGCCAAAAATAATTTTTTGAATAAAAAATAATAATGTTTTTGTTAATGACGTTTGATTAAGAATACATCAAAGCAAAAAACTGCATATTTTGTTTTTGTAAAACCCTAATATCAGCTGATTTATGGGCATTCAAAGTTAGGCATTTTCAAGAAAAGTGCTCAATGAACTAGAAAAAGTGTAATTTTTATATAAATTTAAACGGTTTTTATCATTTATTTAACAAGAGAAGGAAGTTGTGTGTAATATGGAGAAGAGAGGGAATAGTAAGTAATTAAAAAAAAAAATTTTTGGTGGACGTTATTTATTTTGTTAGAAAAAGCTCGTAATCTAACTTAACCTCAAATAGATGCCCTTTTCAAACTTTGCATAAGGTTTTAATAATGTTGGTTTATTTTTATTTTTCGTTTCGAATTTTTTCTTTTTTTGATATATATCATTTTCTTTGACACAGCGTCAGCTTGAAATAAATCTTTTTTTTGCATTAACCCGAATAGCCCTGTGGTTGGCATATGGCAACGCTGATAGACATGTTTTTACACAATCGTAACACGTAAACAAATAAAGTTCCGTTACCTCAAAGTTCACACTTAACTCGGAATCTGTTGTGCTTCTGTCAAGATTCATTTTGATTTCAGTGCGCATTTGTTTGTGGGAGTTGGTGCGTCGTGAATTTGTTATTTGCAAGCATAGTTCTAAAGTGCAGTAAAAAGTGTAATTTAGATTTAAATTGAAACGTTTTATCAGAGATTAAACAAAATATTTAATATGGAGAAGAGAGGGAATAGTAAGTAATTAAAACAAAAAAAATATTGTTTATTGGAATTTTTTTTCTTTTTTACAAAACGTGTAATTCTAACTTAACCTCAAATAATTATTTTTCGTTTCGGTTTTTGATTTATATCTTCATTTTTTAGACATCCTCAGCTTGAAACATAGTGAGGATAAGTGTGAAGAGATAAGTGTGAAGTGTTGAGCAGAAGAGCCGCATGCAGCTTCCACGTGAAGTTGTAGACATGTTACTTACTCCAGAAATACCAGAAGCCTTGAAAGTAAATACCAGAAGAATTGAAAGTGAAGAGGAAAGTGAAGAAGAAAGCTCAGAAGAGGATTGTTTGGAAACTATTGACTATTTAGTTTTAAGTTAAGCATGCCAAAGAGAGCTAGATGAAATAAATCTGGATAATGAAATTGAAAATTTGAATAATTAAAAAATATGTAAATAGTTTTTTTTTAGTTTTTACAAATTTGAATTACTTCTTTATTTAACTCTATGCATAGCTATGTGACACAAACAAAAAACAAACAAAAAAAAAAACATATAATATATGTATATAAAAAATTAACTTGAAAACAAACAAAAAAATTTGTTTGTTTAAGATTTTGTGTACATACATGGCTTATACGCCATTTTGTTAGCCACCTTGCCAATTTTCATCGAGCCAAAATTCAAAAAAAAAATATATCGGTTAGTTTTCGAGATATTAGGTTTTTTATTTTTTTACATATGGTGGCAACCCTAAAAATGTCCACTATTACAAAAATCAAAAAACCCACTTGTGCGTGCTCATGAAAAGGTCGTACATTCCAAATTGCAGCCATATTGACCCAAAACTTTGGCTGTAATTAATTATGGCCTAAAAAGCAACTCAAATTACCCAGTGTGGAGTGAAACGAAGAAGGACATCGAAAAAACTAAATCACCTGTTCAAATGACTTTACCTGATAGATATTTTTACTCTAGTCAAAAATGTATAACATTTGTAGCGCGTTGTTGTGAAGCATTAATTTAAATTTTTAGTTTCAATCAAAAATAAAAATGGATCCATCAAATTTAAAGATATAAAAATGTCTGTATATGTTTTTGAATCAATTAGAAATATGTTCATGACTTGCAAGCTTGTAGTATGAATTTCTCATACATTAACCAAAAATGTCTGTATTTAGTTTTCCACTCCATGAAATAATTTAAATTAACATTTGTAAGCAATTGTGCACATTTATATTTTTGAGTTTCTCCTTCTTGCTAACATTTTCATTCACAAGAAATGATAACAAAATTTTTCGCATATAACTTTTTGCTGCCATTATGTGAAATTAAACAGGTGGCAACATTGTCATTGTTGAAGTAGGAATTTAAGTGGGAAATTTAAATGACGCTTAATATTGTTTGGCTCCCCCGTACAAATTAATTTTAGAGGGGGGAAAACACACGTAGATTAAAGTTGTTTTGTCGGAGGCTGAGGTCAGCTCAGTCTTATCCAGGGTCTACCGCAAGAACACGAGGCATATTAATTGTATGACAATTATAATTTGTAGTTTAATTTTAACTACATCTAGAAATGTAAATTTAAAAAAAATTTATAGACCCCATTGGCTATGTACGTATTTTCAAAGCATCTCATTCATATCTGACAGTTTTGGATTTCAAATATTGTATGTGTACAGGTTAATGGATTTGAAAGTATTACGAGGCAGCATCTCGAAGCCACAAACTTCTACCTATAACTTTAAATACTTTTATAACAGATACTTTACTTGTAAAACAGAAACTTTACTTTTAAACCATAATTGCCTGCAGTCAAACAATTCAAAGCAGTTAAAAGCTTTCCCATATTTCATTACAATTGGCATCCAATTCCACAACCTGCATTTGAATTGCCTGAGCAAATGGAAATTCAAAATTGTTGAATTTTAATTGGTGATATTTTTCCATTTGCTTTAGATAAAATAATGAAAATTAAAATCCAATGCAAATTAATAAATCCCAACACTGGTTAGGATCCCAAAAAGTTTCCGAAATAAGGAGATAATACTTTACCATTTACTGAGTTTCGAATTCAATTTCTTTATTCATCCTTCAATTCCAAAGTAATTTGAGTTAAAGAAATAACAACAACTAATTCACTCCTTGAGACCATTTCTCTTAATTTGAGAACACTCGTATTGGCTTGACGACACTCGTTTGGGAACACTTGTCTTGAGCTGACAACACTCGCCTTGGCTTGAAATACTTTCTAGATATATCGCAAACTAGTCGATTTAAGATGCGAGTGAACTAAGTTTGTTGCCGGCCCGATGAATAGGTTTCTATGGGTCGGCCACGAGGGGGTTTATTGGCTTGGTATGAACTTTACAAGTTCGTTGAGAACAGTTATGGATTTGTTGGTAATGAGTTAAGAACATAATAGACTTGCATCGAACTCGTTCACTAGTTCTCGAACTCGTCCATTTAAGGTGCCTGGACATAACAATCACAAACATACTCGCCGTATCGAACATGTGCATTATGTTCATGAGGGTGATGTCTGGTGATCCTAAATGAACTAGATAGTTCATGAACTACCCAACTCTAGAACATAAGAATACTCCCACGCCATATACAGATAGTCAGCAGAAGCCGCTATAGTCTGCGGACGGCGCTATGTAGGAGAGTCAGCCAGTTCCGCTATAATGGAATAGTCAACCCGAAATGCTACATAGGAAAAGTCAGCCGAAACCGCTATATAGGAATAGTTAATCGGGTCGCTATAGATGAAGACGAAATTTCTAATTTTTTGCGAAACGAAAACGTGTCATGGCTGTAGCTCATTCGACTAAGAACGGGAGGTTCAATTTATAATCCGTAGCCCAAATCCGCTTAGTGTCAACACTTTTGTAATGTTTTTTTTGGAATTTTTATAACTTTTATGGTTTTTTATTATTGTTTATATTTTATTGAAGTTATATTTCGTTTTCTATGTATACCCAGCGTCGAATCGTTTCCGTAAAATAAAAAAAAAAAGTTTATCATAAAGATAAATCGTATGATTGCAGTATGAAAGACATCCATTGGTTAAAGCCTCCCATGCAGGTAACACATTAATTATTTTTGCGTTTGGACGCACCGCTTCAGAGTTATAGAGTAGATATTTTTTTGTATTTTGGCGATTTAAAAAAAAAATCGTTCTTTATGAAAAATCTTTGAAGCCGTTTGCGAAATGTAGACATAATAGCGTTTTATTCGAAAAATTTTCAATTAATTAGTTGAGCATTCCAATATATTATTTGGTATTAGTTTTTACATTTTTCGTTCATCCAACAAATAGAATTATCACCACTACAGGATAATTTGATTGAAAATAAAATCTGGAATTAAAGAGACATTGGTATTGTAATAGCAATTCAAGAGTGTAAGAAGATCGGGCAACGCACCGATTAATGGGCTGCCCTCCCGCAAGAACGCGAATGGAAATCTCTTGACAGATGAGCAGTGTGTGCTTAAAATGTGGAGAGAACACTCTCAGCACTGCTCTAGTCAGAATCTTCCAGTGAAGGTCAGGAGACATTGATTGTGGAAGACAATCTACCCCACTGAGCCAAAACGAAATTAGAACGCCAATCTCCCTGCTTAAGAATAATAAAGCCTGGGATGCGGATGGGACGCTCGCTGAGCTTTTTAAGGCCGGTGACGAGGGACTGTTGGCCAACATGCATCAACATATATGGGAAATCTATGCCTGACGATTGTAGACTACTATGCCCTGCATTCAAAAAGTGTAATCTGTATGTATGTCCCAGCTATCGCGGTATCAGCCTTTTATTCATCACGTCTAAGTTCTTCTCGAGCGCATTATGTGAAAGAGTAAAGCCAATTGTTGAAAACCTGGTTGGGCTTTATCAGTGTAGATTTAGACCAGGGAAGTCCACGAATGATCAAATATGTACGCTACGAAAATCAAGGAGAAGACCCACGAAAAGAAAATCAACACATACTCTATATGGGGAAAATTGTGCGAAGCTATGACTGAACTTGGAATTCCACCAAAACTCATCCGCCTCTGAAGAATGACGCTGACCTACAACCAATCAGCATTGAAAGTAGGGAAAGACCTCAATGAACAATTTTGTATTAAGCGAGTATTTGGACAAGGCAATGGAATTTCGTGCAATCTCTTCAACATCTTAGTGAAGATTATTATAAGAAATGCTGCATCAAATATGTACAAGATCGTCAACATAAAAACTCATATATTGCTTGCGTATGCGAACGACATTGGCAGCATTGGGCGTAATATGCAAGAGAACACTGCAGTATTTTCCAGAATCGAAAATGAATCAATCAAGGTGGGCCTTTTTTGTCGTTGAGGGCAAGACAAAATAGATACTGTCGACGACTAGACAATCCCCTTGACTAGGTCCACACTTGAACCTCAACAACCGATTTAATTTTGAACTGGTAAATGAATTTAACTACCTTGAATCCACCGTGAACCACAACATCAGCTGGCGATAAACTGGAGAATTGTGTATATGTTATCTTGGGATCAGCAAGCAGCTCTCATTTTACGTTTCCTGACATATGGCTCTGAAACTTGTGGTCATATCGCAGGCGGATGAAAGAGAGAGAGAAATTCTCCATAAAATGTATGGTCCTATTAAGGAAAACGGCGAGAAGCGACGGCGTTGGATCCACGATTTCTACAATTTGTATTCCAATATAGACATCGCTAGGCGAAAAAAATTACGGCAATTCCGCTGGCTAGGCCATGGTATCAGCATGGATGAAGATGAACCAGCGTGAAAGGTTTTGGATGACGTATTCGATGGTAGTACGAAAATATGACGACCAGGACCCCGCGTGAAATACAGTCCATATTCTTGGTGTTACCAACTGCAGAGAGAAAGCGAAGGATAGAATGAGTCGGAAGAATATGTTAAAATTTGTTTAAGTTGTTTATTTAAGTAACATGTGTAAGTCAGCTGACTTCAAGAGGTTTTAAAATACCTAATAAAAGAAGAAGTATTGTAATTCATAGGAAAACAGTTCCGAAGTGTCCGGGTTTTTTTTGTATAGATTTACTAAATTCAACCTTTTACACTTACGAAGTATCGCACCAACTCACATCAGCCAGTCTATTATTCCAACACACCCTTTTAGTCCTTTGTGTTCACACACGGGAGAGTAATTTTATTTGCTCCATGAAGCTCAATATCGTGTCGACGGCTAAATGAGATAATTCCCTCAGACGTCTAAAGATAATTCCCTCAGACGTCTTTAGAGCTTCTTCAAAGTACATTTGCCACGACTGTCGAGCTCACCGCCTACTTGAATGTCTAAAATTACAAATCGAAACTACTCCCTGAGGGCCCCTTGGATCTAAAACTACACTCCTGGAAAGTGTCATTTAATCTTTGACTCTATCAAAGAGTCACTAGCTGACTTTCCATACCGTGTGGCCTAACATAGTCATTTATACTCTCACTAGTCCATACCGAATGTGATTTTTATCTACGAGCCACCAATGCCACAGGAACCACTGGCACAATCATTGTGAAATCTATAAAATTGTGTGTGGCTTTTGTCACATGACTATGACTGCCCTGACTAAATGCAGGCACATAAAAAAACAACTATATATGTATATATATATATAAACAAACACATATACATATGTATATATACTCCCATATAATTGTATAAAATTCCACTGTTTATTATGTGGCCGTTGTAGTGGTGATGGTGATGGCGATAGCGATAGCACTGGCATCGGACAATCAGAATTGGCGATTCCCTGTTGCATGACAATTCATTTGATGCTGTCCCGTTTAGTTTTGTTTCTCGATTAAGTTCCAACAATAGTTGGTCAATCTCTGTCTATCCCATTCTCTTGCTTTATCTGTATTCCGACCAAAGTATTCCGATGCAGGTAAACCAAAACATATCTAGATGCAAGATTTGTTTAGATTTTTCATTATGTAGTGTCAGGTGTTGGGGAACAAGAGACCAAGAATTGTTTTGAGGTTAGATAAAAATAATTACTTCCGTCAACTGGCGTCACGGGGTTGAGAATATATTTTAGATCAATACAATAAAACAATTGGAAAGAATTGAAATGCAATTCAATTTATTTTGGTGTTGGGTTTTTGTGTTTTCTCGAAACTAAAGTAGAGTTTCCATGTTTTGTGGCAACTGTGGCGTATGATTACTATGTAGTGTAATTAATATTAAGAAGACGCATGTGGGATTATATCCGAAAGATACACAAAATGCATCCTAATCTTCATATAAACTAGAGTTTTATAGATCCGGAGGGAACTTTGTTCCCGGAACTTAATCTCTAACAAGAACTAGAGGAACCAGCTCCTACAAACCCCTTTTAATTGTTCCGAAGTTACTTATGTTATTTCACTGTGTAATCTCCACCATTAATCTTCACAATTTCTTCAGGTTTTTATACAAATCTATTATTTAGATTAAGCATACGAGTATAAAGGTATTTTCTTCTTTTTCTTCAGGTCTTTTTACTATAATAAATCCTAAGCAGTTCGAAAATTTGCAGTACAATATTATAGCTCTTTCCCCATTGTAAAATTCGCATTGAGCAAACAAAAACACAACACCTTCCATTTGTCTCATCGTGTAATGCAATGCCCAGTTTGAAGCATCTTAGGCAACGGAATGGAAAACACTAGACGGTACTACCATCCTACGAAAATATGAAGTACTAAGTCTATGGGTCATGAGACGAAGCACCAATGCTTCGACTCCTGGATCTCTACTAGTCATCGGGCAACTAAACAGAAGAGTTGAACACATCTTTCGTCTTTAACCAAAGCCGGATATCTCATCCTGATATTCCATGATGTGGCTGAAGAAGAGATGCCCCTTAATTTCATGACGAACCAATTATCACTTTGCAAAAAGTTCATTCAGCTTTACTTCCTGAATGTCTGTCAGAACCAACATGAAGTACGATTCTAGATAGTGCCTTCTACTCACACGAAAGGCAGGCAAGCAGCATACGAGATGATCGATGTTCTCGACCTCCTTTTCATCTACACAGGTTCTGCAGTAAGTATGAAATGAGATTCCAAGTCTAGGCGTGTCTGTCAATTCAGGCGCAACAACCGTTTTCGGCATCAGTTCGGTCGCAACTATCAAACTTGGTATCACCTCGGCCGCAAGAAACGAATTTTGTCTTAAGTCGGTTGCAACGAACGAATTTGGAGTTAATTCGGTTGCTGCAACTGAATTTCTCATAAAATCTGTTCGGACAACCGAATTCATTTTCAATTCGGTTACTACAACATAATTCTATATATTTCAAACCTGACGTTTAAAATTCTAAAACCAAATGTTGCATTAAATATGCTAAAAAGAATTTACAATTGCTGCGGTCGCGGTGATATCAAGATTTTTTGTGGATATTGGGAAAGGTAGGAAAGATGCTTCTGCATTAAAACGTCACATTTTGCAAATATATGCCCAGGGCGCAGTATAAGCAGTTGTCATCGTCTTTTTAAGGAAAGGTTTAGGCTTAAATCGACAGAAACAACGCGTCAGAATTGGTGCAGTGATCCTGGTGGTCGGAACTTGAAAAACGGTCGGAAATGGATGCAAAATAAATTTGTTACCCTAAAGATTACCGCATATAAATTATTTCCTCGCTTTGTAATTATTTATGAGACTACAGGAATAGAAATACATCATCAATTAATTGACAAAAATTCCAAAATGCAGTTGTGCCACTATCTAAGTTCGGTAGTGTCAACCTGAACAATCGCGGATTCGGCTGTGAAAACCTCTAATTCGGCTATGACATCCTCTAATTCGGCAGTGACAATCTCTAATTCGGTTGTGATAACCTCGATTGCATTCGCGACAACCTCTAATTCGGTTATTACAACCTCTGATTCGGCTGTTATGACCTCTAGTGAGGTTGTGATAACCTTTAACTTCGGCTGCCTCAACCGAATTTTTCTGTTAGTATCGCTATTAGTGAAATTTCTGTAAAGGCTTTCAGAGATATCTTTAGAACTTGAACAATATAATGAAAAGCTTATATTATATATAAAGTTAAGAGTGACTCGAAATTACTAGCCAATCACGCTTATAATGGGCGATATTTTTGCTGTTTGGTTTTTTAAATTTGGCGAAAACACAGAAAATTTGTGAATGAATAATAGGTCAATGCCTATAAGTTTTACAGATTATTTTATGAAAATGCTGCCCACGGTTATGTTTAACGTGGTTTATTTTGAAAATCCTGTCCAATGATGCCGCGGATTCATAAACCGCACCAAGCAGTCCATTTTACAGTGTGTATTGGCAACTTTTGAACAGGCTCCATTTCTTTCCCTGAGATGCTCCAAATTGGGCATTGTATTACACTGCTACCAATGGAAGGAGATGTGTTTTCGGACCAAATTCGGCAATTGTGTTTACTAACGTACCTCTTGAGCCAAAACTGAGCGTCGTTGATGAAGAATAATAAATTGACGAAACTTGTGAAACACATTTCTCACAGAGCACTAATTCTGATAAGAAAAGTCAATGATTTGCACGCGTTGTTCGTTTGTAAGTTTATTCGTGATGAAATGGCAAGGAAAACTGAAGATTTTCGAGTTTGACACATGTCACGAATCACGCGTGAACTAGCAAAAGCTTAACACTGAATAACCAAATAGGAAAACAATCACCCTATTTTATCAATATACCTGATTTAATTAAAATGAATTTGTTCGAATCATGCCGACCCGAAAACTAAAGTCAACGTACAATCAATGTTTCCAGTTTGAAGATCGTCATAAAAATATTTATTAACCCTTTATTACATTACTGGCAGATAATAGTTTTGAGTGGAGTCGGGCATTCCACGCTAACCAAAGTCTATGACAGTACTGTCACTAAAAATGCCAAACAATTTGAAATTCCCCAAGCTTTTATTAACAGGGATGATTTTTATTTATTCGGCCTTTTTATTGGTACTTTTTAATTTTATTGTTCATGCTCGAGGCCAATCTATATCTTTATTAATAGAGATATAGTTTTTTTTTATAAGGAGTCTTGCAAATGTATTCCTATGATTCCTGGCAAACCGTATAGCTATTTCAGATCTAGTCACAGATCTTCATCAGCGGTTGATGCTATTGACAAATTCTTGAAACTAAATACAAACGAAATCTCATTTGAATTGAGAATTCACTATAATGCAAAAACTCCATTTAAAAAAAAACTGTATCTCTATTAATAGAGATATAGAATGAGCTCGAGCTTGAACAATAAAATTAAAAAGTATTAACAGGGATTCGGATTCGGATCGAAAAAGAGATATCAACTCCTACTCCCAGTTCGAGCCAATTTCCGCAACTCCGACTGCTGAACTCCAACTACAACTCTGACATCACACCCCTGACACCACGGCTATGTGGTAGCTGATCTCTTAAAGAAAATTAGAATACTTTTACAGTTCTTTTGGAGCAGAAATATTTATATTGCCGCAAACATATTTCGTTTGCTTTCTTAGTCTTATGGCAAGTCTTATGGCTTATTCCGCAAATTAAATACATTTATAGTACAATTTCTTTCCTTTGTTGTAAATGAACTTTCATTTACCGTCAAATAGAGAAAACTGTTTATTTTAAATGGAAAAGTGTATACACACACGCATACACTCAAAGACGATCAATCTGAAGAAATCCCAATAAACATTATTGTTGGAAATCAAGTTGAATTCAACTTAAATTCCAGCCATATTTTCCATTTACAAGTGCTGAATTATACTTGAATAACCCTGTAATACAATATCAATCTCCAGTGAAATTAACCATTGAATTCAATTCGAATATTAAAGTGTAATTATAGTTGAATTCAAGGCTCCAATAACAGTTCAATTCAAGTCTAAATAAGTAAGTCGGTGCACTGGAAGTCAAGCAAGGAATTACATTTTAATTCAAGCCGTGGATTTATTTTCAACCCCCCATTTAGAACGAGCAGAGTTACTTGGAATTACCCCTAATTGTAGAAATACATATATTTAAATGGAACTGTGACGGCTAATATACGTACATAAGGCTATAAATTTGGAACATCGACTGAATAATTTTTAAAGAAATTTGTTTTAAGTTGTCAAACTCTGCATTTGATGGAGCTGCAAATATGTCCATTGATCATCTGCAATGATAGAATTAAGTATTAGCACAATCAGCTAACTAACATAATTAGTTACCCATTTTATGGCTGGTTCATGGTATAGATTGGATTCTGGGCCGCTAACTTGGTTATTGAAGTCCATGTTTAAGTGGTAAGCTCTTTGTAGCTCTTCCACATATGCAAAATTTTCCCCCGCCCTATAAATAACAGCCGCAAAGTGTTGTTATTTTTTAATTGAAATAACATATAATTACCATATTCGTTGAATTGATCTTTGATTTAGTAAACTTGCCGATATATTCTGACAAATATTTTTGATGGCAATCTCTAGTAAAACATTTTTAAAAAACTTCAAACTAGTTTGAAAACGAAGATTGAAATCGAGTTTGATTTCAAGCAATACTTAAACACTTGAATTTTCGGAACATTGATGTTTATTGGGAATGTTTCTCTCTTCGTTGTTTCTTGAATTGATTCTCTCCGTTTTCAAAAAATGCAAACAAACCACTGTTAAGGCTTTTTCGCTTTGGATCTATTTGTGATTGTCTAGTGGATGTATGCGCGGATTTCCAGTGAACTCCATTTCAATAAAACCATAAGTACTAAAAATAAATCTATATATTAAATTCAATAAAATGCTTCTATTATCAAGAGTACATTATCATTCTAAATAAATCCAATTCAGCTAAATATAACTCGTTTGCGGTAAACGAGAAAGCAACTCGTCGCAAACATTTTTTTTCTCGCAAATTTTTTTGAGTTTGAATTTACTGTAACTCGTTTCCCATAAACGAAAGGAGAGTTAATGGAAAAGATTTTTGAAGTTTTCGCAATGACCTTATTTTTGTTAGTTTTGTATGTAATTGCATGAGAAGTTCATAGTTCATTCAACGTTGTTTGAATTTAGATTTAATATATATCACCTTTTACAAACGTTTCTCGGTTCTGGTAAATGATATAATTTATTTACCACAAAGGAAATAATATGTTTTATTAATTAAATGTTCGTTTACCGCTATTAAATTCTCCAAGCGAATTTCATGAATCTCACAAAAACTTGTCTCTACCTTTCCATAGGTATTTGAAGACACACTCGGAGGATATCGAAAAATAGGACACCCAGACTTTTGGGGCATTTACCAGGTGGAAGAATGCTTACGAATGCTTAGTGTTACCAACAGGAAGAAAAGCGCCACAAATAAAACCGGTTGGAAAAATATGTTCTTTCCGTTTTGAAATGGCCAAAAAATTAATATTATATTAGTATTTGAAATATTTGCACAATTTAATTAGTTAAATTTATACGTGTCGACTTTTGAAATTTACTTTTTTTAAATAGCGAATTACTAAAAATCTTAGATGAAGGCTTTAGTCGCCAGTGTTATAAATCTTAATATTAATCTTGTATTTACTATAAGTTTTAATATATCGCAAATTAATAAATACTAAAAATCATTTCTCAATCCGTTACTGCTACCACAAATCAATAATCGAATTTTTTACTTTAATTTATTATTTAGAATCAAGTTATTCCACTTTCCTACAGTGGTGACTTACTCGTCTCACTATCAATATCGTTAAATAAATTTAAATGATATCTTTGCTGTTGTGGTCCTGTCAACAATTCCAGTGAAATACGATGACAATTATGATGGCGACGACATCATTCTATGACCTAATATAACAAAAAATAAATAATATGTCCCCTGGGAGAGATTACAATAAAATCCCATCCCACTCCCTAAAGCCAATGGACAAATATACATAACTCACCCAATGAAATGTAACAACCTAAAGCGACAAAACGAGAACACCAGACGCGCTTCCCGTTGATACAGCACCGACAGGAATCATGTCGAGCAGATTTTAACGATTTGTTAATGGGCTGTAGTGGATTTTTTTCCTTTTGCCATATTTCTCTTTTGTTCCTGGAGCACAACACCACTAAGTTGTTGTGAATGTTTTTATAGCTGTGAATTGCCAAAAGGCTATCATTTTTCATTTCGTCGCATTTCTCTATTATTTAGTATTTCAATTGGTTGGTTGGCTGGCAGCTCAAGTGACGTTTAAAAGGGTCCTTCTTCCTTCAACGGAGCAAAAGACCCTGGTGCTACTTGGCTATAAAGGACTATTTTAAAATACAATTCATGCTATTATTCGCTTATAAAGTTATTAAGTCATTTGTAAGTAAAGTCATGTCATCTTTAATGGTACATTAATGTTTTACTCCAACGTCACAGAGCAATTGCCACACTGTGTTGCTAATGCCAAGTGGGAGTTGGACCAACAATAACTGGGAGCACTTGCGGATGTTTGAAAATGTCAAGATAAAATGTTTCGATACAATTTTGTGAGACGATAAGATAACATTTAATTTATTGCTTCGTTCTACAGAGAGAATGGCAAATGTGACTTAATTTGGTCGATGATGATTTCAATTAATTACTGAAGAGGCAGAAAAGAAGGCGACTGCAGAAAAGAAGGCGACTGCACTGTGGTAACGGGAGGCAAATTATACTGAATACAGGCCAATGAGGTAGAAACTATTGTACGTTCGTTTTATCGTAAGATTTAAAGACAATGGAAGCACGATAAGGAAATATTCTTAAAAATATATTTTCACATGTCAAGCTTAACATTCAAACCTAATGAAAATATGAACTTGAAAAAATAAAATTAACTAATCATACAGAAACTAAAGCGAAAATAAGGTCGTTACAAAAAATTCAAACAAAACTGCAACTGTATGTTGTAGATAAACTTAAAACTCAAAACAACTGCAACCTTGCAAGAATGTAATGAATGTAAGAGGATAAGAGAAACAAATGGTTTCCCATTACATCTCATGAAGAAATTGGAGAGAGCTTCTCACAACCAGTGAGCTGTGCGCTTTCTAGATGTATACACACTGATTGGGACTTCCAGTTGTACACTGGTTTCGAACGGTATTTTCAGAAGCTTTTTCATGGCTAAAAATGGTCAGAGCAGGGATCGAACCCAGGATCTCAAGTATAACAGCCGCGCAAACTAGCCATTGCCCCACTGACGGCCACAAGAGGAAAAGAGAACATGGAGGAAAAAGCCTTCTGTTCTTGTTGTTGGAATAATTGACTTTCAGCTTGAGTTGGTTTTGAGGTATTTTTGATCGATACCAATTCGCATTTGTAAATTGCATATAAAGCTGATGATCTTACCGATGGTACCAATTCAGGCACAGTGAGCAGGCATCTGCTGACGAGCTTGCCACGGAGTTCGAAACTAGTCATGACAGTGACTGTGCTTTCCTGAATTATCTATTATACCAATGAAAAGCAAGCATTTTTCACTTAGAAAAATGTATCAGATCTTGAAAGGTTTTAGTATGAACTTCTCATACATTAACATTCTAAACCAAAGAACTGACGTTGGTCTATGACTCTGGGCTATAAAATTGCTAAAAATATATCGAACAACACACAGCATATTCACATTAAAGGCTTGCAACTGCCCACAACCTGCACGAAAAGAAAAAACTCGTTCCTCCCAAACGAAATCTCAGATAACTGAAGTTCGTTTGGGGACTGTTGTTGGGAGAAACGAACTTCTGTTAAGCCATACATATCATTTCGTTTGGAAGAACCGAAAAATGTTTGCAGCAAACGAATTATGAAAAACATAAGCTGAAAAAAACGTTTGCGAGAAACAAAAAACGGTTCCGGCAACTGTTCCCTCGGTTACAGCAATCGAGTTGTAGTTGATCCTAACTAAAAAAACGTTTGCGAGAACTGAAAAGCGTTTGCATTAAACGAGTTATGAAAAATTAAAGCTGAAAAAACGTTTGTGATAAACGAAAAAAGGTTCCACCAACTGTTCTTTCGGTTACAGCAACCGAGTTGTAGTTACAGCAACCGAATTGTAGTTGTAGTTACTCTATTCAATACAACATTACTTATACATACATTAAAATTTATATTTTTGGCTTCCATAAGCTCTTTTTTGTGTAAATTTACAACTTGTATGATTTAGGTTTTACCCATAAAGTTTGTTTTAAAAAAAGTTGGAATTTTTGTCTATCTTTTCAGTGTCTACTAACACGTCCGTCTCGACTTGCATTCAAATAACAACTAAAAGCGAAGCAAACTACAACGCGTCAGTTGTCCATCCAAGATATATTGACAAGGCAAAGGCCTTTTATGTGTATGACTGAGTGTGTATGTCAAACGAGTGGACTGTGTATACAGTCGACAGAACGAGAGAATGAGAGATATTTACATTCTTCGTACTCATTAGAAAAATGGCTAATTTCAGTTATCGCAAATGGTTTTCAACTTGCGACAAATGTAATTTTGTACGCGTTTAATGCAAATGAGATCTCGTTTGCAACAACATGATACACATTGGCGATACATGAGTTTATTTGGGAGAACTACATAAACGGTTGCGATTAATAAATTAATACAAATCAATCAAAGTATTGTTGTGGCAACCGAGCAATAAACGTTTTTTTTTGCGTGTGTTCCCCGGCAAGTAGCTGTTAGTTCAGCACAGTGGCTATCTTAATTTCGCGCTATCTTGGTTAACTATCCAAGACAAGGTCATATCAGAAATTTCCCAGCCTAAAACAACAAAGCTTAGGATACCCATGTAAGCTGCTGAAGGCCGACAGCTGTGGGTGAATAATTCTGTGTTTATTCAATTTTATTTAATTTGAATTGTTTAGAAAAATGGGTTACAAATTTAAAAAAAAAGGAAGTGCATGAGATTTAAACTATTGATATTTCGTGTATCTCTTACTTTTTATTGATTATTTTTATTATTTATTTACTTTGGAGTTTTGCCAAGATTTATAGTTGACGAAACAATTTCGTTATTGCAATGAAACTAAGTTTTATGAGGATAAAGAGAGAAAAGCAGTCAGCGTAAAAAAGAGGCCAGCAAGAGGAACTGTCGAGCGTGAGCGCTGGGTCACGTACACATCTTAAATCAGTTTATTTGCAACAACCGAAAGTGGTAGACATATGTCTCCGCGGGAATAATTTAAATACATTTTTTAAACTGACTAATTAGTTTAACTTAGTAAAGTAATAATGAGCCTGTTTTTTTATTCCCTGCTAAACTAATTTTTCGACGACTTTGTATGGGGAGCCGCTTAATATCGCTTAGGTCTCCATACAAAGTGGTCGAAAAATTAGTTTAGCAGGGAATAAAAAAACAGGCTCAATATTTTATTCAGAAAAATAAATTGTGTGAATTTATGTGTTAGCTGTGATCGTTTGTGTAAATTGTTTATCTATCAATGAAATAGATAAACAAACATAATGCAAGGAGCAGCACGACAGCTAATAAAGTGACGCATCGATAGTAGAAAAACTACCCCGAAATATGTAACTGAACATTCTTAATCTTAACAAAATGTTCGTGGTTTCGTGGTTTAACCACAATTCGATCGCGCCTATTTCGTTGCATTGGTATATGGGTTCGAAGTCAATGAAAACCAAGAAGTGAAATGAACAAAGTGTTTCAAGTAAGACGATCATAAAAAGTAAAAATTTGACGTACAATGAAATAAATCCAATCGAACTTTTAACAAATTTGGTTAAATAAAAGAGCAGTTGAAGAAAATTCTTACCGAGCGATCAGTGGCTTAATTACGGGGAGATGCGGCGCTATAATTGAATGACAGAACCCTCAACACAACAACAATTGCATAATTTAAGAAACAATGATGTGGTTCTATCTTAAAGAACATTTTGAACATAGATCAATTGCTGTGATGAAATCCATACGGGAGTAGAGCTTGTGTTCATGGTAAGTACAGACATACGTAGATATTAGGGATGCTAAACGAGATTGATTTTAAAAAATCCCGGGATTCGGGATTTCCGAAATTCCGGGATTTTCGGGATCCCGTGATTTTTCGGGATTCTATTTTTAATTTTTTTTTGGGGAACAGTTCTATTTTACAGCTTACACTCCAACAAACAACTACAAGGGAGCAGAATTCGTTATTCTAAGCAAAAAAAGTTAAATAACAAAATCGGGACAAATGCATGGTTTTGGAGTTATGGGCCCTGAAATTTCGGATATGTGAGAGGTTATGGCGTTAACGTACCGCGTAAAGCCATTGATATCAGTTTTTTTGTATAACACAAACTCATAAAATAATGTAGGACTTTTTTATAAGTCGCTTGGTTATCGAGTTATCGGATGTTGACATTTAGAAAAATTATCGATTTTTTTTACTTTTCTCAAACAAACACAAAAATTATTTTAAAAACATCGTGGGATTTATCGAATATTTTTTTTCAAACAAAAACAAAAATTTTTTAAAAAAAAATTTTAAATTTTTCTTTGAGAAAAGTAAACAACCGATAACTCGATAACTAAGCGACTAATCCAAAAATGCTACATTATTTTTTGAGTTTGTTATGACTTGTTTTATACAAAAAAGTGATATCAATGGCTTTACACGGTAAATTAGTGGAAAAAGAATCCGAAACTATGCATTTGCCCCGATGTTGTTATTTTACTTTCTTTGCTTAAAATAACATGTTCTACCCGACGCAATCAATTTTGTAAGTTTTGGAGCCGTATAATATACATTCATATACCAAATTGAACTTACGATAAGATGTGTTATTAAACCTTTTTTAGAGGTTTTTAAACTCATTTTGCACAATTTGCATCTTGCTTGAGGTGCACCTTTCGACTCTTCCAACAAATAACACCACACTGAACTTTTGTGATTGTTTTTAGTTTTATGTTTTTCAAAATTAATGATAATCCCGAAAACTCCCGGGAGTTACGTATTAATATTCCGGGATTCGGGATTCATCAATCCCGAAAAATCCTGGGATTTAGGGATTCGGGATTTCTCGTTCTCCTAGTAGATATGTACGTATCGTAATTAGAAATCCTAATAATAAATTCCTAATATTTGTTTTTATTCCCGGACCTGAGTACGACGGCCACAAAAACACTCAACCCCTCGACTACCATAATCTTTCTCCAGACGAGTGAAAATGATAAATTATTTAGCAAATTCAGGAGATTTTCAAAAGAAAAATTCAAATTTTTTTCAAAACACCAGCAATGTAATTCTAACGGTGTATGTTGTACAATAAATAATTTCAAACACACTTCAACACATTCATTGCAGCAATGAAATAATTTCATTGCAAGAACGATACTTATTCATTGCAGCAATCAAACAAATTCATTGCAGCAACGAAACAAATTCGTTGCAATAATAAATGAAATTCATTGTAGCAACAACCATACGTTCTTCACATTGACGAAAAATTTGCAGTTGATGAACACATTTTCGTAGCGGGAATGAAACTGTACGTTAGCTTACTTTCGATGCCGAAAGTTATTGGGGTGATGAACATTTTCATCCCTGTGACGATGCTTTTCCGTTCAGTGTACGATACAAACAAATTTTGATTCGATTGTAACACCCTCAAAATTCGATTGCAATAACCTCTAATTCTATTGTGGCAGACTCTAGTTCGGTTGTGTCAAACTCTAATTCTGGTATGCCAAATATTAAAATTTGGTTACGGCTAATTCGGCTGTCTCAACCGGATTTTTCTGTTGGAGTATGTGGACCAATCTTACACCATCCGTGTTTCCAAACACTTCCGATATCTATGACAAATATGACAAATATCAATAAACATCCACACTACTTTCTTGTACCCTATACAAAGTACTGGATCCCCCAAATAAAAAAACATATACCATTTACTCTGTTTTACAGGTCCAAGTTAAACAAATATATATCGTATTTTGTGGCACCTAAGTTATCCAAGAAATAGGAAGTGAGACAATTGCAGTATCGCCACAAACTTTAAAAATTTGCAAAAACATTATTTTTTCTCTGTGTTCTCTGCTATAAATATCCGAATTAATTTCATACGAGTACCAACAAAGGATTCAAAAACATTTTATTTTTAGTACAAAACTCTCCACACGGAGATCAACAACGAAGGAAAACAACCCAACGTTAGAGTCGGATTTTCCTGTTTTGCATTTGTATTTGTGTTGTCACTTTACATATATACCCACAAATACTCTTGATTACTGTATATCAACACAGACTGGTTTGAACAAATATTGCATTGGCTGGAATTATATACTGGGAGTTTTGGAAGAATAAGGTGACACATGTTTCAGTTTGATTGTGTCACCAAAATTTAAATATGTTTGCCAAAAAGGAGAACAGGATTGCAGAAGGATTTCATGTATTCATATCTAGGTACATATGGGTGTGTGCTGTGCGAAATACTTTTTGTTGTCATTGTTGCATTAAAGTATATGCGACAGTGATATGTTCATTTCAGTTTCAATGTGCGTGTGTCTGCATTTTTGAGACTTGGGCTAAAAGTCATGAGTCGAAGTTTAATCCTTTTACTCTAAGGGGTTTTAGTTATGTAGATAAAAATATAGTTTTTTCCTACTTGACTGCTTTTCTTTTTTTTCCATTTATCATGTCATGTCGGTTTATTGTTGAATGAGTGTACGATTTTTTTTATTCTCATTATCCTTAACGGAGTGTGGTATGAGAAGTTTAGGCTGTAACGGAGAAAGGCAATAAAGACAAATGTATTACATTGCATCGCTACACAATAGGGAAAACTCACGATCTACTAGCAGATGACTATACATTTTCTTCAATTAATAAACTTCCCTCAAAAATATATAAACATTCCACTTGGTATTAATGTTCCTATGGGCGTTTTTCCGCATCGTTCTTTCTTTCTTTCTTTCTTTCTAGCAGTCAAAGATGAACTAAGTCAAACTAGGATCAACAGGAGCTTCACTGTTGTATTCGGTGTTGCTGCCACAGCAGCATCTGCTGATAGCAGTAAAGTATGGAAATGAATGACGTATTAAATGCTACAAACGAAAATGTAGTACGAGTATATGTTGAAGGTTATATTCTACAAGACTAATAGCACTAACGGCAGCAGCTGAATACCCTAGACGGTGATGCGAAATATCGTATACTTCAAGCTGCTGCTGGGTCTGTTGCTCCTATTGCTGGGGCAAAGAAAATAAGTGGTATTTGGTGAAGTCAACGACATCATGCAGTCACTTCTCTTAAGTCTCTAAGTGAAGGAAGTCATGATGGTTGAAGGCTGTGTGACATGTGACACAACGAACGATATGTTTTCCTTGTCAGCATAGATGTCAAATAGTCTTTTTTACATTCTTCTTATTCTTCTGCTCTCATTGCTTTCATACTCGTATGTTTGTTATTATTTTTTGTTGGTTCCACAAATACAAAAAAAAGCAGAAGATTAAGAAGGATAATGGTAAGCAGATATCTAACAGTGATAGAAGACGCAAAGTCCTGGATATATTAGATCTATGCATATCAAAAAGGATTTATAAGTAGGCATACACAACGTACAACCTACAGCGATAAAGTCCGAAACCCGAATACGTCAATTGGATTAAATAGTTTATTGCGATAAGGAACCAGATTGATAAGTTGAAAGGCTTTAAGGTATATGTTGCGTTAAATGTTAACCTTAAATGGTTGTCTACAAACTTACTTATGCATAATATAACATATTGATACACTCTGAAAAAATCGGTATTTTGATGCAAATATAACTTGTTCGTAGCTTGTTGCAAATATAGTATACTTGTGTCTAAACACATTGTGTTTGCTATGCAACACTATATGTTGGAGACACAATCATTAATATGTTATAATTTATGATTTTGTGACTTAAATGTGGGTTTGTTTGTTGACAACTGTTGAAAATAAAAACCTGACAGACAGCAAAGAAACAAAAAAGCAGCTGATCTTCAATTCGTGCAAATAATGCTTGCAAACATATACATTAGGGTGGGTCAATTTGTATGGGACCAAAAAACTTGCCAAAGAGTATAGCAGAAACGTGATCTACCGCAAATTCTAAGAAAATCTTCCCAACAAACCATGAATCTAAAATCAAAATCGAGCCCGCGATTTTTAACTAGAAAATTTGTAGATTAGCGTAAAAAATCGTCGAAAGCCATACTTTTGAAACTTGATACTCTTCGATTTCGATGAATAGAAAAACTTTTGAGTGCGATATCAGATCTACCATTTGTATTTTTTATTCATAAAGACAAGATTAAAACCTATCAGGCGACATCGTGGTCTTTACAATCTGATATCGCAATCAAAGGATATTCTAACATTAACACAGGTACCTCTTCACAAAAATACTGCAGATGGCCAACTTTACACGGCTATAAAACATGAACCGTAGGGAGTTTCGATTTAAAATAAACGTCATTGTAACGGCATCAACGAGTAAAACGTATGTGTGAAAGAATGGATTTTGGGTCGATTTTTTACGATAATATAAAAATTTTTAAGTGAAAAATCGAGGGCTTGACATATTTTTAGAATTTGCCGTAGATTACGTTTCTGCTATACTCTTGGGCGGCAAAAAAATTGACCCACCATAATATGTTGTTGGGACCGTTTTTTAGCGTGTAAATATCAAGTGAGTTGAAAAGGATTTAAATAGAAAAATAAAAATATTGAAAATTCGAGAATGATGTAGAAAATAAAGACATGGCATCGTATTCGCTCTGGACTTGTCGGTTAATTTTTTTTAGAGTCGGGATTAGAAATAAAATAATTTTATATAATGCAGATGGTCGCTGGATACCTCGTACGATACTCGACTTGTAGTGACATCTTTAACGATGCTTTTCCCTTAGAAGACTTACAATGCAAAGAAGACAGACTCATTTCTTGGACACTTAGTCGTAATACACTCATTCACTCCCACTCATCCTGCTGTCAGAACAATTTTCTGCTTTCAAACTAGAGTGTCCAAACCCGACAACCGGTTAACCGGGGTTTTACTTATTTTACATGTGCCGATTTACTGAAAAACATAATCACAGAATAATCCAAAAACCGGTTATTTGACAACGGTTAACGGATTTTCACTCAATTTGTGTTAAACATCCTTAAAATGCTTAATAACAAGTTGCATGATTTTCGAATTTTAATGAAATTTTGGGAATTAAGTAACATGATTTCTATTTTCAAATAGAATGTTATGCCTCAACAAGTTCTACATGACATTTTGCAAAAATCTGTTTATATAAATTTCAAAATGATTTTATGTTTTGAATAAGAATTACACAGCGCAACACGAAAAAATATAACCATATACGGACACAACTACGTGATAAAAGACAAAAAAAAAAGGACCCGTGTCTCCCAGTTTTGCCCAAAGTCATGCACTTTCTTTTTATGGGCCTCCAAAGATTTAGGGCCTCGGTGTCATTTTTGTAAGAATGTGATAATTTTGTCAGGCTCGTAGCTTGCAAATCGTTCGGAATTTTGATTTACTCTAGGAGGGAAAGTTGTAGCTCTTGTCATAGAAGATGAAGTTTTTTTGATTTTATATGTTGGCAATTTTTATTCTTTATGATAAGAGCTACAATTTTCCCTCAGGGAGATAATCAAAATTCCGAACGAATTACAGGATATGAGCCTGACAAAATGGTAACTTTTTTGCAAAAATAACACCGAGGCCCCAAAACTTTGAGGGCCCATAAAAAAAAGTGCATGACTTTGGGCAAAACTGGGACACACGGGTCCTTTTTTTTTGCTCTTTTATCACGTAGATGTGTCCGTATATGGTTATATTTCCATAACCTAAAAAATTACATACAGTGTTACTTGTATTAAGCTTTACACAATTTTTTGTTAAAATTTCAAAAAGTAAATTACGTTCTTTATAAATAAATGTTTTCAAGGGATGAGTTTTTTTATTCGGCCTTTTTATTGGTACTGTTTTATTTTATTATTCAAGCTCCAAGACCATTCTATATCTCTATAAATAGAGACACAGTTTTTTTTTTAAAAAAAAGAGATACAGAGTTAGAGGTGCAGTTTTTTTTCAAACAAGAAATACATCCTCATGATTCCTGGCAAACCGAATAGCTATTACAGATCTAGCCACAGATCTTCATCAACGGTTGTTTGGAATGCTGCTTTTGATAAATTCATCATAATAAATACAAACGAAATTTCATCTGAATTGAGAATTTTCCACTATGCAAGTATAAGTATATTAATGAAAAAAAAAATACTGTCTTCCATTTTTGGAATTTAAATCAGTATACTGTCAATTTGACTAAAAATTCTAAATTTTATAATAAACACGCAGTCTAAGTTGGAATGTGATATAAATTTAAATTTAAAATGAAAACGATATTGCCAATTTTAAATTAAATTAAATGGTCGTTAAACAAATGTGATGTAAGTTATACAAGTGTAATTTAACCGGAACTTGAAAAATTGATAATTCGAATAAACCGAAAACCGGTTTTAAAAAACGCCGGTTTTTTAGCATACATTACTTCAAACGCAACACAGTAGGGGGAGCATAAAATTCACTACCTCGGCAATCAACAAAATTTTAAAAAACGTAAAAATTTGTTTTCATTGATAATATTGTTTTTATATATTATATATATATATATATAACCTTGCCGCCAGGTTTAGGTTTGATTAGATACTTGGGAAAATATTTTTATTAGAAAATTTTGCTTTGCTTTGTAGCGACGAAGCTTTCCATATAGCTAAGATATTCTCAAATTACTGAAAAAATCCAAGCAAAATTTAAATAAAAAATATTTTCTCAAACATCCAAATATTTTTAGGACCTTAGTAGCGCTACACAAACATAAAAAAATATTTTTCCAATATAAACAAAATTTAAAGTTTTGTAAGGGTTCAACTTTTTTTGATTACCGCGGTAGTCAACTTTAGGCTCCCACTGTGCGGCTTCAGTTGAGTTACTTACTTCTCTGAGTCAATTTCTCTGGCCGTTTAGAAATGGTTGAATTATCTCAATTTTGTTCGACAAACCTCCACTGTGCCATGCAGGCAGCTTTATTACACAAAGAACTATGCCGAATCCATATTCTCGTAGAAGAGTAATAAGCCCGGCTGAAGACCTGCAACACGGAAAGTTTTATTAACCGCAAAAAACTGTTCCCAAAGCTCAAAATCGGTGTTTCGTCGAGTAAAATGTTAAAAATTATGTCGAACGTTGATCACAGATATCTCGAAAACTAAGCGAGTTCTACATAATTTGTAAATAAGTTTTTTGAATTATTATGAGACGTTCCACACAACTGATTATTGGATTGAGGGGAGTCGGATATCGGACTCTGGTCCCCAAACCCGCATTGGTTGATTCGATTCTTGAAAATGATTCAGTAACTTTCCGTATTGTTCGGCCAATGTCATCTATATTATCAGCAGCAGACATAAGTAGCATGTGACTTTTGCAACTGACAATATTTTATGAATATTGCAGCTTTTCTAACTATTAAGATGTTGAAGAGACCACACGATATCTTCCGGCATTTCTGAAATTTAACTGAGGATTTGGAGTTAGTCAGTGTTATTCTACAATGACTTACCAGCGATATCAATCACAGGGGAACCTTTGTAGAATTTTATCGGTGTCGAGCTATCGACCAAACAGGTAGTTAGTGTCAATTTGATTCTTGTGGGTTTTCCAGCATTAAGCGTAACGCTGCAACGATAGGTGTTTAACTTTATAGCTGTGGTGTACTCACTGGTAGCCAGGGGTTCGCTATATACATCTTTTTGAAAGAAAGAATAGGCACGCCAACATTATTCTAGATATACATAGATACATATTATTGCATATAAATTAATAGCGTTTATGGCTCAAAACTAAGCGGCAAGATGACAGTGCGGTTCATTCGGTATTGGCGGCTTGTATATGATGGTATGTATACGGATGATGCTGGAGTTGGCAGCTGTGTAACTTGACGAATGTGACAGTGACGAGAGATCGATGGTTCGTGGCAATTGTCGTGGTCGAAGGTTCGTGGCACCTGTCCTTGCTGGTGATGAAGTTACAGTTAAGTTTAAAAACAGGTAGGGAAAATTTGCGCAACGGAATATAGATGTGTAATGTCTGAGTTTTACAGGGGAAATATTAGTAACAATGTCAATATCCATCAGGCAGGGAATCACTGGCTTGTACCAAGGACATGCAAGTAACACAGTCGACACCCCTCAGACAGGTAATCTCTGAGTTGTACTCGGGAAAGGTTAGTAACAAGGTCGAAACCCCTACTGCAAGGAATCTATGGTGCAAGCCAAAAAAAAAAAAAAAAAACCAAGACAACACAGTTGAGAAATTGACTCATAAACTGGTCGAAACCCCTTAATCAGGGAATCTCTGGCTTGTACCAGGGGAAATGTACATAACAATGTCGACACCCTTCATACAGGGAATCTCCGGATGGTACCAGACAATAGGCATTGGCAACGATGTAGGGACCCCTCAGGCAGAGAATCTCTTGTTTGTGCTAGGATACAAAGTAACAAGCTCGAGACCCTCAGTTGGGGAATTTCTGGTTTGTATCAAGGGAAAGCTGTTAGTGAAAAATTAGCTACGACTTACTATGCTGCCTATGTTTTGAAATATAAACCTTCAGGCAGAGTGTCTACTTCACTACTTACACTATGTTGCCTCTTCAATGCCTGTAGACCGCCTCTCAGCGTTGTAGCTGTTGTGTTGTGTTATCCGGCACCGCTGAGATAACATATTGTAACAGCTCATGACCAGCTGTCGATAATTGTGTGTTTTGCCGCTTATAACCTCCAGATGGCGTTAAGGCATATTGTTGCTTGTGAATCCTACAGCTGCTGTGGTTAGTTATTTAGTGTTATTAATTTCTATAATATATTGGTGTGTTGGAAGAGAGAGGGTGATTTCCGCTTGCACAACGTAAAACGCTGGTTGCCTATAGGTTTTCCTAAGGCAGAGACTAACCTTACATTTCTAACTCTAACCACCTTACATTTCTTTCGAGAGACATTTCGGCGAGACTATTGAGTATTTAGCCATGAAAAAGCTTCTGAAAATACCGTTTGGAACCGGCACAACACTGTAGGTCCCAATCAGTGAGTAGAATTAAAAAGCGCACAACTCACACGTTGTGAGAAGCTCTCCTCAATCCCTTCATGGGATGCAATGTGAAACTATTGGAACGAAGTTCCTTATCGCGCGTTGCGGGAATGAAACAACTTTTTTTTAACACTATTATACTACAACCCAGTATTATCAACTATATTGGGTACTTTTACTTTGGTTTGTGTCTAGACTAACATATGTTATAAAATTTCTTGTTTAATGGGAAGTTTTCTAGATGGAGCCTGTAGCCAATATTTAGTATATATTGTAATTTTGAAAAGCCAAAGTGAAACAAGTTTAAAACAGAACATTTTCTTAAATAAGTGTTTTTTCTTACAAAAACTAAATTTTCTCAAAAAAAACCTAATTATATTCTTAAACAAAGTACCTGTTCTTAGAAAAAAATACCTTATCTTAAAAAGTACCTTTTCTTTAAAAATATAAATTTTCATACAAAAAGTACCTTTCTTAAAAAAATTTAATTTTTTTTAAAATATGTACCTTTTTTTAAAAAAGTAAATTTTCTTACAACAAATTTCCTTTTCTTGAAAAACTACAATTTCTTTAAGGAATATCTTTGTTGTGAATAAAAATAACTTTTCTTGAGAAAAGTACTTACTCGTAAAAATTTACCTATTCTTGAAAAAAGGACCAATTCTAAACAAAATTCCCATTTCTTAAAAAAAAACTTTTACTTCAAAAAATACCTTCTCTTAAAAAACAAACCTTTTCGTACAAAAATTACTTTTCTTAAATGTATCTTCTCTTAAAAATAAAACAATACCTTTTCTTGACATAAGCAGCCCTTCTGAAAATAAGTAAATGTTCTTAAGAAAATAACATTTTCCGAAAAAGATTACCACTTCTTTAAAAAGTTCCTGTTCTTAAAAAAGTACTTGTTTGTAAAAAAAACTCACACTCTTATGTGTTTTTCTTACAAAAAGTACTTCTTCTTAAAAATAGTACCTTTTCTTAAAAAAACATTAGCTGTTAATAAAAGAAATACCTCTCTGTAAAAAAGGAAAATATAATACATATTCCTACAAAAAGGACCTAAATATATACTTAAAATAAATACATTCTAGAAAAAAAAAAATCTTACAAAAAATTTATCATTTTACAAAAGTGTCTTTTCTGAAATATCCACTTAAATTATCGTATTTTTCAACGGGAGCCTTAGGCGTGATCGAACTAACTAGTATATAATATATAGGGGAAGGAACTTCGTTCTAACCAAGTGTCATCTGACACCTAATGTAATTTTTATTTTTGTTTGTTGTTCTGTGTGGTGCAATTGAGAGTGTGCGCGACTCTTGTACATGAGAACGTGGGTTCGATCGCTGCTCCGACCACCTTACATTCGTCGACTGTGTCAAGTAAATACCGATGAAAAAGCTTCTCGAAATCCCGTTCGGAACCGGTGTAAAACTGAAGGTTCCAATCAGTGTGTGTAAAATAAAAAAGGTCATAGCTGACTCATTGTGAGAAGTCCTCCCCAATCGTTTCATGGAATATAATTTGGAATATTTATTTATTTATTTGGACCTTATATAGATTACGTTTTTCACTCTGGCGCTTTCTTCATGGCCGATTTTTTAGCTCTTCTATGCTTCATATATCGGAAGGCGTAAACAGTGAAAGACAATGTTGCACTCTTCTACAAAACCACTTCAAGAAGTAATACTAGTGAGCACGAATTCCGAAGAGCATAGCTACCAAGATTACATGGGCCCAGTTAATTAGATGTCAATACAAAATATCGTCAATTGTAATTATTATAATAGCATTTGCTTTGAGAATATGACCATATCTATTAATCTTTGCAAGTACAAGAATTGAAAATCATTAATGCTCCGATTCACAGTTGAAAATTCTACAGTTAAATGGATTTTAAATTCCCGATATTTGAGGAGTCGCAGAAACAAAACGTGCCTCTTTGATTATTTAAAAATGTTGAGATATCCAAGATTATTTTTTTCATCCGATTATACGATAAAATTACGACATTTTCCCATCTCTAGTTGTAATCTCTAGTCTATGAGAAAAAAAAAAATTATCCAAATAAGATATTTTCCAATAGAACTTCAAACATCAAAAAAACATTTTGTAAGAAAATACAAATTGTCACGTTTTGTTCTGCGACCCCTCAGTTGTGATTTAAATGTCATTTAATATGAAATTTTTTGGTGAGGTTTTAAATGACGAGTGGGAAACTCGGCCTAAGTGTTGGTAAATCGATCAAAGCTTTTGTACTTGACAGCCTTAAAACCCAATTGGTTTTTAAGAAAGACGTGCAAACATTAGGTGTGTATTTGAAATTCATTACAAGTAACATCCAATTCTACAACCATCCATTTGCTCGACATAAGCTAAGGATAATGCAAAATATGTAAATTGCTTTTGCGAAAAATTTATTATAAGTTATGCAAATTATAAAATCTCATGTATGGCATAGAATATAAATATCAACTTCATTTTATGGTAGTTATCGTCTTCCACAACCGCCCAGGCAGACGGACGTACTTGTCTCTACATGCTGAAAATGTTGTCTTCTTTGTTGTTAGGATGCAAATAAAACACGCAAATATAACATATTTGTGTGCAAATACATTGTGTTTGCAATTCAATATTAAATTTTTGAGACACCATGATCAATAGGTTTTAATATATGCGACCCAAATGTGGCTTTGCTTGTTGGAAACTGCTGAAAACAAAAATGTGGCAGACAGTAAAGAGGAAAAAGACGCATATCTTCAATTCACGACAACAATGCTTGCAAACATGTAAAGGGTTTTCACCAGAGACGCTACAAAAGTAAATCGATAGGGACAGCAAACGACGCCATATTATTTCCCGCTCTTTTGACATTTCTCTTCAGTAAGGTTTGCCATTTCATCATGGAAAGATATACGAGCCAACAATGAGTCGAAATTATTAAAATTTACTACCGAAATTTGGAGTCAGTGGCCTCAACTTTAAGAGCGCTACGTCCAATTTATGGTCGGCTCATTTCTGGCTGAGTGGCTTCGTCAATAACAAAATATTCGTTATTGGTCAGACAGCAATCCACACGTAATCCATGAGTCATCATTGCATCCCGAAAAAATTGCGGTTTGGTGCGGTTTATGGGCCGGCGGCGTCATTGGGCCGTAATTCTTCCGTGATGATCAAGACCGGCACATTACTGTGAATGCGAATCGATACCGTTCAATGATAACCGAATATTTTTGGCCCCAATTGGATAATATGGACTTGGAGGACATGTGGTTCCAACAGGACGGCGCCACAAGCCACACAGCGAATGCCACAATCAATTTATTGGAAACCAAGTTTGGTGAACGTGTTATCTCACGAAATGGCCCAGTTGATTGGCCGCCTCGGTCGTGCGATTTGACGCCGTTTGATTATTTCCTGTGGGGCTACGTCAAGTCTACGGTCTATGCCACCAAGCCAGCGACGATTGATGAACTTCGTACGAATATCGAACGTGAAATTGCAGCAGTATCGGCCGATTTATGCTTGAAAACCGTCGAAAATTGGTTTCAGCGTCTGGACTTCTGCAAGCGTGCCCGTGGTGGCCATGCAAAATAAATCGAGTTCCATACATAATGGCATCGAACGTACTTTCACAGGAATAAAGAATTTCATTGGTATCTAAAACCGGTTTTGTTTTATTTAAAAAAACTTTTATAGCGCTCTTATTGAAAAACCCGTTACATGGCTCCTGCAATATGTTGCTGGGGCCGTTGTTTTTCAGCGTGTATAACATTAAAATTGTACTAATTGATTCTAATTTTTGATCAGGTTCTCTGTAAAATCTTTCGTTTAAAATGCTTTAAAGAATCGTGAACACTTTTTGTTGTTTAAAATTTCGACAATGATATATTCCTGGATCCACGTATACATCCCACCCACAATTTTGTAAGGAACAGAATTTTTTCAAAATAACAATAAAACGCATATCACGCTACTGCATAGGGGTCAACTCAAGTGATGTGGAAAATCATATTAATTCATTTTGTTTAAGCCAATTTAACGCTTTGTATATTCAATTTGGCATATCATTGTTGGACACATTCATTACTTATTCACAACATGCAACAATCAATGGTTTGATGATGGCAAAACTCAGAATCCATAGGCCAGGATGTCGATACAAATCTGCACCCTCACTGCTCTAAAAATGAGACGAAAAGTCCTCCCAAAACAAATGAAAAAATAAAGCAAATCTGAATGCCCAAAGTGAAGGCAATAAGAAAAACGAAAACACAAAAATCACTTAAAATATGAATAACTAAATGAATGATTGCTGTGGTGGTGTGACTACGACAATTCATTCATTCCAACTACAACTCCGGCTCCCAGCTGCCTGCTATTGGGGGCGAAGGTGAGTGTGATTGTGTATGTGTTTGACTGCGCCGGCAACTGTCATGGGGGAACTCCTGTTGATTTACTCTGCGAGTGAAGGTGATGACGTATGCTTCACTTTGGTGTGAGCTCTACTAAATCTGCTCTAGGCCGGGTCGAGAAAACACCCACATACAGACGGAAAAAGTAGGGACAACAGGACAGACCGAAAGAATAATTTATGAGCTGTTAGAACAGGAAATGGACTACAACGTCAGAATAAGAACAAAAAAAGCAAATGGTGCAAAGCGACCCAAATATTTTTGTTCTCGGAAGGTAACGGAAACACAGATTGGTAGCATGTTCCTCCTATCTGCCGCATCTAGATAATATGAGAGGGTGTTGGGTGTATAGGGATGGACCAGTGCTCAAATGGACATTTGTGGTTGTACCATTGAAGTAAGTAAATGAATTTGGAATATTTTATAATGAAGTTTAAATATTTGGCAGCTGCAGACAGGTGTACATTTTTTATGAGGTGTTAAACAACTCGGTGTTTTTTTCATTCCAATTCGGACAGAACAGCGAACAACTGTTGTAAAATATGTTTTATGTATATTTGAGGGGGAGTGAACAAAATTTAAGATTATTTCGTAATTGAAGGGAATATTTAATTGGATCTTGCGATTTTTGAATATTGCTGGACACGTGGGGAATACATACGTAAAAAAGTAGTTATAAAAACAAAGCATCTGACTGAAAATTATAAAGCAAATATTAAAGAATTAGCTAACAAACGTAAAATTCCCTCACACATATTAAGGTTCAATACTAACTATTTTCAAATTCGCGCCTGTGGGAGAAAATATAAATGCTGATGTTTTTCGTGACTCTTTCCTATAACATATGTTTTAGATTTGTTGGCTCTTGTTGATCTGGAAGTGTATTGGTAGGCTGATCATCTGATTTGTTACTAGAAGTTTGTTCATCTTGAAGGAGAGTTCGCAATTGTAGCCTGTTTTAATTTAATCTTCAATTTAATCTTATTTCAAAGTCGAATGCTATTGCCTGGGAATTATTGAAATTACGAGTTCGACGATCTCTAGCTGTTTCTTCCGTTCGAAGTTTCATTTGGATTTAATGTCTGTTTATTATTGTCTATGTCGACAATATTCTTATAAAGACGACGGTTTTGTGTTTGATTTCCCAATTCAACGCCGATATCGACAGTACCTTCCAGTGGCATTAATATACCACCATAAAGCTTAAATCACTTATTGGTTGGGGAAACATTTGGTGCTCGTTGATTCTCAGATTACCCTTTCTGGACTCCTCTTCTATTTGTAACTTCTGACAGACGCTTTTTAAAAAAATATTTAGAGTGTGACAATTCTCTTCCGTTCTCAGCATGATATCTATGACATTTTCAGGGGTCATAGTTACGTTCATGTTGAGCTCCGCTCATGCCCTGAGTTCATTAATCCGCGGGATTCCGAAGATGACATGATCCACGTTCACCTCTTTGTCAGAACAGTGCGGACACATATGAGAGTCGTCGTGCCCAAACTTGTGCAAGCAACTACTGATTCCTCCATAACCTGAGTCACACAAAACTTAACATCTCCCTAACGGCGGTTAATCCACTTGTCTATGTCCGGAATCAATCTGTAGGTCCATCGTCCTTTTTCGTGTTGTACATCTAAACCAATCAATGTGCACGTACGAGTTCGACGATCGCTATCTGTTTCTTCCGTTCGAAGCTTCATTTGGATTTAATGTCGGTTTATTACACCATTTGTTGTTTCCAACAGATACATCAAGTTCACGAATTTGATTTGTTTCCTTCCCGGGAATCCAGCGATCGTTCTCCCAAATTTTTCGAGAAAAATTTGTTTCACCAATATTTTATTCTGATCTAGCACCTGTTCGTTGGCGCTGAAGTGGAAACATTGCTGTCAGGGTGGTACTTGGTAGACGACCGAGTAAAAGTGCTGCAGGTGATTTGCCTGTTTTAGGGTTTGGTATTGATATATATATTGCGAGATATTTATCTTCTGATATCTATCTTATTTATATGTTCACACACAACCTTTGAAGGGCAGTGAAATGAAGCTCTCGCTATGAGTTCTATTGCATTTTGTACTTTAATATGTTTATTGTTGATAATGATGTGTCAGAGGATACTGGCCTTACAGATGGAAATACGGAATATGCATTTTACAATTTCATAAATTCTTTCTCTACTATTTCATAAATTTTTGGAATCCATCCATTACGGCGAGCCAGATGTTTCATCTGGCCTGTGCCTGTTGGCCTGCTCATGTACGATTTTCCGTACATCTGTAAAATACCAGGAATTATAACGGGGACGTGTTGAACGTGTAAGAGGAGTACACCCGTTTTATTGGATATTGAGAGTTTTCTATTAAAATACGCATCGTATTTTTCCGCCGGAGTGACTCGGTGGGAACACTCCCCTTAGCTTGAAATCACTCGTCTTGATTGATAACAGTCTTCCGGGGGCACTTATCTTGGCTTAGCACTCTTCTGGGACAGGCTGGTTGATTCGCTGCGTAGCTCGGTATCGGATATGCGGGATGCTGGCTCGGTATGTGCTTCGAATGTCCGGTGGAAACGGTTCGGTATCGGTAATCGTTGGGTGAGTTACATAGGAACAGTGAGCCGAAGCCCCTGT
Source organism: Phaonia tiefii (assembly GCA_963931995.1). Classification (NCBI taxonomy): domain Eukaryota; kingdom Metazoa; phylum Arthropoda; class Insecta; order Diptera; family Muscidae; genus Phaonia; species Phaonia tiefii. Next base: position 116,988,602 of record OZ008370.1, on the reverse strand, counting down.
GTAGGAACAGTGAGCCGAAGCCCCTGTGTAGGAACAGTGAGCCGAAGCCCCTGTGTAGGAACAGTGAGCCGAAACTCCTTTGTAGGAAGAGTGAGCCGAAGCTCATGTGTAGGAACAGTGAGCCGAAACTCCTGTGTTGGAAGAGTGAGCCGAAACTCCTGTGTAGGAACAGTGAGCCGAAACTCCTGTGCAGGAACAGTGAGCCGAAGCCCCTGTGTAGGAACAGTGAGCCGAAGCCCCTGTGTAGGAACAGTGAACCGAAGCCCCTGTGTAGGAACAGTGAGCCGAAGCCCCTGTATAGGAACAGTGAGCCGAAGCCCCTGTGTAGAAATAGTGAGCCGAAGCCCCCGTGTGGGAACAGTGAGCCGAAACTCCTGTGTAGGAACAGTGAGCCGAAGCCCCTGTGTAGGAAGAGTGAGCCGAAGCCCCTGTGTAGGAACAGTGAGCCGAAACTCCTGTGTAGGAACAGTGAGCCGAAGCCCCTGTGTAGGAACAGTGAGCCGAAGCCCCTGTGTAGGAACAGTGAGCCGAAGCCCCTGTGTAGGAACAGTGAGCCGAAGCCCCTGTGTAGGAACAGTGAGCCGAAACTCCTGTGTAGGAACAGTGAGCCGAAGCTCCTGTGTAGGAACAGTGAGCCGAAACTCCTGTGTAGGAACAGTGAGCCGAAACTTCTGTGTAGGAACAGTGAGCCGAAACTCCTGTGTAAGAACAGTGAGCCGAAACTCCTGTGTAACAAATGTATTTTCACCGTCTTTACTAAAGAACGGATCCCAAAATGTGCTCCTGTCGTTTGCAGAACTAGAGCCCCAGGCAAAATGCTATAATCTTGTCTGGTTGCTCGCTCGGAGGCGACGACTCGAGTCTAGTTTACCTTAATACTAAGTACCCTCGCTGTAATGACGCAAATGAGAATTCCATTCAAGAACTCATTCTTGTGCGGTCATTAAAACTAATTCCCTGCTACCCTGTACACAACGTCGACTGAGCTTGTGTGTTTGCAAGTGAGTGTGATTGTTCGCGGTGGCTGGTGCGAGTGATGGACGTTGTGTATGCTTAGGTGATAGTTACACGAGGGACGTATGGGGTGTACATGGCGGTGAGTGTACACTATTATGTACGGACAGTTCTTGATGTCACGTTACAAAATCGTATTGATAGTTGAGCTTAAATTCATAATATACATGCAACTATGTACTTAGTAGGGACATAAATATTGTTACTAAATTGAACATACCCATTAGAATAGTAAAATTGAACATACCCTTTTATTGTCATATGGTTTTGAAAGTTGGCAGGTACATACAATTATTCGAGGGGACTGGAGATATAAAAGACCGTCCCCGGCCGGGCCGCCCACGTACTGCACACTGCAAGTCATCAAAACCGTCACAGCAAGAATGCAACGAAATGCTTTCCGGAAACAGAAAATCATGGCCGGGAGATGAAAATCACGCAAAAGCCCATGAGTCGAATTATTAAAAACAAATTGGCACTTGAAGCTTTCAAACGGAGTACAGACCATTTGTTGTCTGCAACTTAAAAAAAAATAGGATAGAAAAATCCAAACGTCTTTTGGTGAAGAAAAAATTTTTCACGTACAGAAAAAATTTAAAAAACAAAATGATAGGGTTTATGCACGATCATCTATAGAAGCATCTGAGCTCATCCCACGGGTCGAAAAGGGTTATCATCCAGCTGAAGTCATGATCTGGTGGGGTGTCTCTTATGATGAGGTAACTGACTTGCATTTGTGTGAACAAGAGGTCAAAATATCGGCCAAAGTTTATCAAGGAACGGTTTTGGACGCAGTTGTGAAACCGCTTAACAATTCCCTGTTCCAAAACCAGCCGTGGACTTTCCAAGAAGATTCAGCACCAGCTCACAAGGCAAAAACGACATAAACCTGGCTTTGAAACAATTTGACAGCTTTTATATGAACTGAAGAATGGCCCTCTGGCAGCCCTGGTCTGAACCCTCTGGATTACAAATTGTGGAGCGTTGTAGAAGACATGGTCTAACATTGATTCTCTTAAGACAGCTCTGGTTCGTGTTGTAGCCAATTTTCGAATGGATGAGGTGTGTGTTGATTAGCCTTTTGTATACAATACATATCAATAAATATATAGAAAAAATTTGGTCCAAAACCGTTCATTAGTTTTTGTTTTATACCCCAAAATATAAGTGTTTTTTTAATCCATTAAGCTATCGACACTTACGACTTTCCAAATAAAACTATCCACACTTAATGCCGGGGCCACACTAGCGTTTTCTTGTCGCGCGTTTTCAAAAGCTCTAACGCAAAAAAAAGCTCAACGTTGAGTTGTATACGTTGATTGTGTAGACTTCGACGAAAGCTTTTGAAAACGCGCGACAAGAAAACGCCAGTGTGGCCCCGGCCTAATGCTAAGAAATGTGGCAACATTTGCTGTAATGGGTAAAAAATATGCGATACGGCAACACGTTTGTAGTAAGTGCCAACAAATACATGGTAGCAGCAGATGTTGTTGTAGTTGTAAGCAGCAACATTTTATTTTCTTTGAGTCGTTTCAGTTGTCAAACTCTACACAAATATATACCAACAATACAAGAATACAAAAAGTATAAAAACATATGATTTTGACAATCACCTATTTAAACGACTATACCTGATAGATAATTCTACCATGATCAATATGTATAACATTTACCACGCGTTGTTGTGAATAATTTGATTCTAATTTTGCTTTCAATTGGAAACAAAAATGTATCCTTCAAATTTAGAGATATAAAAGTAAACGTAGTCTTCCATTAAATAAAATAATGTTAATAAACTTAAAATGTGTAAGCAAGTTTGCAAATTTCTGCTTTTGAGTCTAACATTTTCATTCGCAAGAAATGATAACAAAATTTATCTAAGTTAACTTTTTGTTGTCATTTCTTGAAATTAAACATGGGGCAACATTGTCATTGCTCAGGTAGGAATTTAAGCGGGAAATTGAAATGCCACTTAATATCGCTTAGCTGTCCCGTACAAATTAAAACATTTAGTATTTATGTCCCTACTAAGTAACGGGTTTTTCAATAAGAGCGCTACAAAAGTTTTTTTAAATAAAACAAAACCAGTTTTAGATACCAATGAAATTCTTTATTCCTGTGAAAGTACGTTCGATGCCATTATGTATGGAACTCGATTTCTATTGCATGGCCACCACGGGCACGCTTGCAGAAGTCCAGACGCTGAACCCAATTTTCGACGGTTTTCAAGCATAAATCGGCCGATACTGCTGCAATTTCACGTTCGATATTCGTACGAAGTTCATCAATCGTCGCTGGCTTGGTGGCATAGACCGCAGACTTGACGTAGCCCCACAGGAAATAATCTAACGGCGATAAATCGCACGACCGAGGTGGCCAATCGACTGGGCCATTTCGTGAGATAACACGTTCATCAAACTTGGTTTCCAATAAATTGATTGTGGCATTCGCTGTGTGGCTTGTGGCACCGTCCTGTTGGAACCACATGTCCTCCAAGTCCATATTATCCAATTGGGGCCAAAACTATTCGGTTATCATTGAACGGTAGCGATTCGCATTGACAGTAATGTGCCGATCTTGATCATCACGGAAGAAGTACGACCCAATGACGCCGCCGGCCCATAAACCGCACCAAACCGTATTTTTTTCAGGATGCAATGATGACTCATGAATTACGTGTGGATTGCTGTCTGACCAATAACACATATTTTGCTTATTGACGAAGCCATTCAGCCAGAAATGACATCATCGCTGATTGTTGAGGCCTCTTAAAGTTGAGGCCACTGACTCCAAATTTCGGTAGTAAATTTTAATAATTTCGACTCGTTGTTGGCTCGTATATCTTTCCATGTTGAAATGGCAAACCTTACTGAAGAGAAATGTCAAAAGAGCGGGGAAAAATATGGCGTCGTTTGCTGTCCCTATCGATTTACTTTTATAGCGTCTCTGTTCAAAAACCCTTTATATCCACATGACGTCTTCACATATTATATGAATAGGAAACTTATTAATACTTTATTACTTTTATTTGAAGGACGAGAATACGATGCCCACATTAACGCACACATCTTCAAATACCAAAATCTTCTTCCAGACGAGAGATTCAACATGGGCTGCATATTACATATTTACAATATTATGTACATATTTAACTTGAAAATTAAAAAGTTTGGTCGTTTTTTTAAATAATGTTATTTATCGATATTGCGCTGCCCTTTGGGTAGCATCGTCAGGAAGATAAACACAATTATTAATTAAAAACGAAATAATATTTAATTTTGAATATAATACGAATGTCGGATACATCATAACTTTTTGTAAATTTTTAACGATACAAATAATTTTACTGAATTACGAAAGAATTATTGTTACAATTTTTATTTTAAAATTTATTAATTCCATTTACCACTAATGTAATATTTAAATATCGATAACGAATTCAACATATGGTTCTAAAAAAGGTAAATTTTTCTATTCGAATTTACCTTTCTATTCTATTTCTATTCATGGTATGCAAGTTTCTCAAATATTTTTATATTATGAATCTGTTCGTCGTGTGTTACAATTACATCATCTACATATACAGCACCACCTGGAATTCCAGTTACAATTACCTACATAAATCTTCGAAATATGGCAAGAGAACTAACTCAGATCACTAACTGAATTTAGTTTGAACCAACCACGTTTCATAATTGATTCGGATGTGACAACTGAATCTTCAATTATGTTCGTTCTCTCAACTAAATTGTTCGTTTGAGATGTGCTGCCATCGTCTTCATATGGAACGGTTTAGGATCTAAAACGACAGACACAAACGTCAGAATTGGATTGAACAATCAATTAAATAAAACCAAACAATAGGAACATATCTAAAAATTCGGATGTGGCAACCTGTAGATTCGGTTGTGACAACCTCTAATGTGGTTATAACAGCGTCTAATTCGGTTGCGACATAACTTATTTATTCCATAATGTAAATTAGTCTAGCGGGTCTCGGAAGGCTCGTTCCGTGTATGTTGTATGAAATTGGTATTTCGTGCTTGTATGTGATGTAAACTGATCAGAAAGCTTCGTAAAATTTTGGACTGTAACGCAAACAAGCCAGCGTCGACACCGTGGATCAGGTGGTGTCCAAACGAAACGTGGTAGATTTGCAGCATCGTTCATTGTGCACAATCATTTGTCTCCTCGCAAACTAACAGACAAATACCGCAAATTCTTAACTGACTTTACTATTCCAGTTGTGAATTCATAACTACAGGAACAGAACAGGAATCCGTTTCAGATTTTGTCTTTGTTTCAGAAGTTCATAGTCCTTGGAAAGTTTAAAATTAAAAACACACATTTAAAGCGACGATTTCTTAAATTTTCTTCTTTTTACATTCCTCCTATTTCGCCATTGCATATAATAAAATATTTAAATTGAAGAAATATTGTGTGAAATTTGGCACCCACATTTAAAATTCCATAATTCATTTGAAATTACGATTAACCTCAATCTTACGAACGCTCACCCACACACAGATAAGTGTATACGCTTCAGGCCAAATGCCTACTTGAATGTCCTTTCATATGGGTGTAAGAGGAGGTAGTAACATTCCCATATAATCTGAGTGAATACGACGAACACCAATACACAACTCGGTATCATCTACATATTCTATTGACGATAATTTATGAAACAATTGAATGAATTTAAACTACATACAACAATTTAATGTGAAAGAGAAACATTTAAAGTGATTGAAAATCACATTTGCAGTATTATATACAGATGAATGGAGAGACTATTCTATGGAAATCACAAAATACAGATAATTTGAATAATATCCCAGAATTGATTCCAGAATTGGCATGACAATGATATGAGAGGTGACATGTAACATATTGAAAAACGATCAAATCTTATCATATCAATAAATTGAATCATCATTCGATTTGAAAAAGAAAACAAAAGAAATTGTTTGTGTGACTGAAATTGTACCCAAGTGTGTGTTTAAGTTATAGGGAGTAACAGACACAGGGTCATTGAAATATTGTTGAATTTTTTAAAGAATACAATTATGAATTACGAAAGTGCGTTGCTTAGGAACTTCTGCATTGACAGGCATTCCGTGACGGTAGATGAACAAACTCAAGGTACATAGGGCGGCAACAAAAACAAAATGAAAATGTCATCATAAAAAAAACGCCGACTAACAATGATGTTTTGATGTTAAGGTGTTGCGAGTTTTATACTGACGACATAGAAATGGTAGCACCGTTTTAAATTACAACTTAAAAACGCTACAACTTTTCGAATTGAAAATTGGATTCAAATAAGCAAATTCAAAATTAAGGTCCAATTAGTCTTCACTATTGACGGTAGACGGTTGACGGTTGACGTTCTACTTAATATTGCGCGGTTAGTTATGACGGTTAGACGGTAGAAACACAAAATTAATCAAAAAAAACTGATTGAAGAGCATTTGTACAAAATATAATTTGCATGCATAAGTTTTGTGTTAAAAAGTGATTATGTCAAATAAAAAAATTAAAAATAAAAAGAAAATTGTGGTTGCCGTGTAATTGTGTATTGCCGCGCACAAAATGTCGAAGTAAAAGCAAAAACAATAACAGCTGATAGGTCTTGACGGCTGACGGTTGATTCTTCTGATACTTCTTCTTATTTGAATTCGGTCAGCAGGTTCACAACAAGTCCCACATACCATAGTTTGCATTTACGCACACACTTCGCCCTGGGGAGTGGGTAATGGTCGTTTAACCATTACCCATGGGGTATGGGGGAATATGATAAATAGTTACTAGAGTGTTCAAAAACCCGGCAGTTTGTAAATAACCGGTTTTCGGTTTATTCGCAAGGTCAGTTTTTTGGAACTCAAGGTTTCAGTTACACAGAATAAGAAAAACCGGTGAAACCATTTAATTTTCGGTTTTATTTACGGCTTCATTTCGGGGTTTTCGTTTTCATTGGAAACTAATTTTTAAATTTGTGTGGAAAAATAATACAAAATCAACACAAAATATTTTTTTTTGACTATTTCCTTTTGCCAGTAAAAATTATCATTATTGTTCAAAAAATAGAACACTATTAGCAGATTTTGTTTACCAATTTAATCAAACTGCATTACCGACCAAAAATGCATATTTCCATTGTAATTGAAATTTTTGTAACAACACCAATTGCATTGCTTTCAGTTTGTACCTTTTTCCTTTTTATATTAAAAAAATAAAAATTATGTCTTAATTTTCCCGCTACACTAATTTTTTCTACCAGTTTCTGTGGAGAGTTGCTTCAAATCGTTTAGATTCCTATTTCGGCAGGGAAAATAAGTTTAATTGGGTAAATAAATTACCAACTGAATGATTATGAACTGGGTGGTGACATCACACATAATTTAGCTGAAATTATTAATAATCAATCACAATTTAAACTTAGTTTACTTCAAGTTTCTGCCTTGTATCAAATTCAAACTACAGTTTAGATCAACTGCGGCATGGACATATTTAAAGAGCGTGCTAGGGTGTTTCAGTTTCATCTCAATAATAGGAGTTTTGATTTCTGTTAGAATGTAACAGTATCAAAATATTTTTGGACATATTAAATTCTCTTATAGCATAAAATCATAGAATAATAGATACGAGTTTCCACCAGAAATCAGTTACGTTCTCAGCTAGTTGGAGATTTGCCGGAGTTCGAGTTGCTGTTACAGGTTGGACATAAAACACACAGAAATAAAACAGAATTACTACTTTCGATCAATGCAAGTAGCATCATACATAACCCAGCCGTCATTAGTAGCCGTCGGTGGTGCAACGGTTAGTGTGCGCGGCTGCTGTGCGAGAGACCGTGGGTTCGATCCCAGCTCTGACCACATTACACTTCTTTCGACGACGGTCACCTCGCTTAGTGATGGCGACACTATCGACACAAGCCATGAAATCGTTTCTCAAAACACCGTTCTGAACCGTTGTAAAACTGTAGGTCCCACTCAGTGAGTGAAAAATGGAAAGGGCACAGCCCAGCGATAGTGAGAAGCTCTGCCCTATCCCCTCATGGGATGTAGTGGGAAAATATATATATTTATTTTATAACTATGAAGAATTGAATTGAATTTGATTAGTTTACATTGAATTGAATTGAATGGAATTGAAATGATTTGAAAATATTTGAATCATTGAATGGCAGGGGAATTTTGAATTTTGACCATGAAACCGGTTAACAGAAAAAATACGCAGATTCGGTTATTCGAAAAATACGATTTTCAAAAAACCGGCAAACGGTCATTGGTATTCAAACCGGTTAACAGGTTTTAGAATTGAACTCCCTACTAGTTACCCACAGCGATGGGTATTTACCAATTTCGATTTCCCATTATATATACGGTAATCGTCATAAGAATTTACTAGTGCGTTCAAATACTCGAGTTTTTCAGAAAACTGGGTTTCTGGATATTTGAAAATCTGAGGGCGATTTCGTTTCTGGGAAAAAATTAAAAAAAATTGCTGCCTTTTGCCCTAAAAGTGTTTTTTGTGTTCGTTTGGGAAAAATTGCATCCATGTTTCAAGGTTCTGTGTTCTTTTCTGAGCATATTGAACTCAAAAAGTGCAAAAATGTTGAATTTTCTCCCCTCTCAGCGAGTCCAGGGGGAGAATGTTCCCCTTTGTGTTTTAGTATGTGCCCTTTGTCCCTGGTACGCTAATTTTTCTACCCTTTGTGTGGGGCGCTAAGTTATTTTAAGCGGCTTCAACCAAAATTGCTTAATTTCTCGAAAGAAGTGGTCGCAATATTAGTTTATCGGGAATAATAACAAATACCAATTGTATGGGTACGTGGTCGACCAGTTTAAATCACATGATGTCGCTTATGGCTCCATATAAACTGGTCAGAAAGTTCAGTTTAGCGAGCTAAATATAATAAGCTTAAAAATCAAAAGGAAGAATACAGCATGAGAAAATGCAACATTTCGATGTTCTTTTGTCACCCTAAAAAATTTACAACGTAGAGGGGGTGATTGTATCATATTTTAAATGTTGCCTCATACAGGAGCAACATTAGTTATTATGCCATAAGATGAAATCCGGTTTTACGCCTTTGTTTTAATAACTAAAAAACTCTGTTTGACTTTTATCATTGGTATACATTTGTATTGTATTTAACACAGATATTTTGCCACAGAATCACAAAATGCGGTTGTTGTTACTTTGTTGGAGGTTGTGTATAATTGGCTCTATCTGGTAGTATTGAAGCCATGCATTGAATCATACAACGTCCATTCATGCCACCAAACCAATGAAGTTAAAATTATTGAGAGAATAAAATACTCTATTCTAATTTGATGTATGGTTGTCCTGTACTACTGCCACTTTCACTTAGTTTCTTATAATACTAATTGACGGTTATCAAAATTGAGGGATTTAGTTTAATAATTATTTAATTTAATAATTAATTAATTTAATAAAAGGAAAATGTGACAAACTTGAAATAATTTTATATAATAAAATTTTTTGTAATACAAAAAACTATTTCAAAGCCATGAGGCCGCTGTTCTAGTTATCAAGAGGAGAACACCTGTAAGCCCGCCAAAGACTGAACATGCCGGAATGTCTGAGGACTCTTAACCAGGAATGGTTGCTGAACCGGAGAAAGAACTAATTCATGAGGACATAAACGGTGGCGACTTGGCTTTGCAATTCGATGGCCATCTGATATTCCACTTTAAGTTACGTGTTGTACTCCTCGTTTGAAGTGATGATATTTTTGTGGAAAATTATAGTTTCTTTTGATATGAAATTTCAAAATTATAATGTATGTAATGTATGTATATTAGTTAACTATTTTGAGAACAAAAAAAATTCTATTTATTGATTGCAACGACACCCAAATTACCCACTACACTAACATTTTCCCAACATTTGCGATTCATCTATTAGTTTACTTTATCTATGATTAAGGCTACAAAACCTTCCAGACGATGAAATACCTAAGTTGGAGGAACGCAGGTAACTGGATTGATGAAATTGATCCCTGGAATGCCAGGAGCCCAATATAGTCCTACTACTGGTTGAGGAATATGCCCAGAAATGTGTCATTAATCGAGGCACAAATGCTTCGAATCCTTTATATCGACCAAACTCATGAATTTATAAACAGCGTTTCTATTTTCCATTTCAAATTGGGAAAATGGCAAAGTTGATTGAAAATTTTATTTTTTAAACTGAGAAATTTCCAAAGAAAATTAAGATTTTCAATTTACTCAGTTTCTGACCGAAATTAAGGAGTTTCATTACAAATTGGCAAAATTTCCAATGGAACTACGGTTCCTCATTTCATTTCGATAATTTATAAATTGAAATGCAGATTATATTTTTGAACTTAAAAAAAAATTCCAAATAAAAAACATTTGACGCTCCAAGCTGAGAAAATTTAAATATGTTTTGAAAATTTATATACATATATTATTATAATTCAAACAATTCTTATCGGAATAAAAAAAATAAGTTTAAAGTAGGAAAAATTCTTAATTAAATTGAAATTTTCAACATTGAATTTGTAAACTTCAAATTGAAATTAAAAGTTTTCATTTGGAATTGAGAGAATTGTAAATGAATTAATACATTTCTGTGAAAAAACATGATATATTGCATGGACATATTTCAATTAATGTATGACAAAAGTGTTTGAATGTAAATCATTAGTTATTAATTGGAAATGATTATAAAAAATACTAGCTGACCCGGCAGACGTTGTCCTGCATAATATTTCAAGCGAGCAGAAATAATGGATTTTTAATTTGTGGTTTGTATGGGAGGTACCACGCCCCTTTGTCTAATTGGACCGAATAGTAAATCTAAACTACCCAGGGCGCCACCCAAATGCATACAAAAAAATTTATTCAAGTCGGTCCAGAAGTTTAGGTGGAGTTCAGTCACAAACACACGTGCAGTAGTATGATATATATAAATATTTGCTTGAACTTGAAACCTTTGTCGCATAAGATTATGCGTCACTGAGACAAATTTCAATCTAATTTTGAAAAATTAAAGATCAACTAAACTGGTTTCAAATAAACGATATTGTGTTTTATGAGTGAATAATTGATATCACTATTATGTTTACCTAGTTAGTGCCCACAATAGAGCTCGTACTAAGAGAAACAAAAAATCAAAGGTGAATGCTGTAGGCCTCGTTTGCAAATTATACAGTGGTTGCCAAAATAAACGATAAATATTGAAAAGCCCCAAATAAGCTGGCGAAATAAAGACTATGACGCCTTCGAGTTGTGTGCAAATCTGTTTGTTTTTTATTGTTTATATAAAATATAAACATTTTATTCAAAACTTATCTGTTTTTTAAATCTTCTTAAATTTTCCATTCGAACCCTGTATATTGGAAATTCAATATCTCATATCATAAAGAAGAGTTTCAAACGAAAACTTTTTTCTTTTTGCAGTTCTTCAACAATTTTCCATGCACATTGGTTATTTTCTACTTGGCTGTTCCTTGGTTCTTTTCCACTTTCTTGGCTTACATTTGCCTCAAGGGTCAGTTTTTGTTGAGGTTGTTATTCAATAGTACCATTGAGATGATAAATGGAATGTGTTATGATAGAATAAGTAATGCGATTGTAAGGATTTGATATATTTACTCCAAAGAACAATGCCATTTAACATGATATGATCTCAAAAGGATACGAGGGCAGCATTTTTCACTTGTACGATATTTCTTTCTTGTTTTTCAATTGTGTAACAGATTCCGTTTGTTTTTTTTTTTATCAGCAAACATTTTTCCAACGGGCTTTTGATTTGTACACAGATGAAAGAGATTCAGTACGAGTATCGTTTTATTTTGGATCAAGGAATGAATGCATCAAAATCCTTGAGAATAGCAATCATTGTAATGGGTTTTCGTATTTTAATCAAAATATTGCTTTGTACTTACAATGGTTGCCGCTACAGATTGGGGCTTTGTGACAAATGTCAATCACATGTTTGGAAAGAAAAACTAAAACTGATTTCAAAGAAGCGATAAATCTATGGTGGTTTACGAGTGAATAATAAATAGTCTTTGGAACTAAATGCATAGTATAGTTATTGATCTACATTAGAGGTCTTAAGAGGAAGATAAAGCAAATATGATTGCTATTGGATTTTGTTTACAGGTTCTATACATACAGCAGTGGGCTGCGAGTAAAGGAAACATGTTAAATAATCTGAATTTCAAACTTCATCGGGGTTTTTGTATGAAATAATCTAGCCTCGAACAGATGAGGCATTTTGGTCAAACAAAATCTTCTTTTGTTATGCTGGGTGATATGCCAGAGGAATTTAGGAGTTTAATTTCATACTTAAACCAAGGTTCGCTTTATTCAATAGGTTGACTCCGGCCTCGCGAGCCGGCTTGCAAATTCCAACCTGTCGAGCCGGCTCGCCAGCCCGGAGCTGACAGATTGAATTTTGGCTCCCTGCACGCGACCTGCGAGGTTTAGCCAGCGTGCTTACGTGAAACCTGGTTTAAGTTCTGAACTTTAAGTGCCGGCTCGTGAGTCGACAGCCAAAGGTTAATCTCTCGGCACCCGCGAGCCCTGATCTGACAGATGGAAATTTGGCTTCCAGCACACAGCCTCCGAGATAATTCCAACCAGAAACATTGAAAACTTACGAGGACAATAATCTTATAAAAAAATAAATAAATGGTTTCCCAGTACATTCCATGAAGGAATTTGGGAGAGCTTCTCACAACCAGTGAGCTGTGCGCTTTATAGTTTTAAATTCACTGATTGGGACCTACAGTTTTACACCGATTCCGAACGGTATTTTGAGAAGCTTTTTCATGGTTAAGTACTCGATAGTGTCGCCGTCACTATGCGAGGTGACCGCCGTCGAAATAAATTGAAGGTGGTCAGAGCAGGGATCGAACCCAGGATCTCATGTACAAGAGGCGCGCACACTAACCATTGCACCACCGACGGCGGTGGTAATCTTATACTGTCGGAAAAATCAGAGTTCGTACTTACATACCAATGTGTAACCGGTTCACATCGCCGTGGGGAATGGGTACTAATTACCCACAGGGTATGAGGAAAATAATGAGTAGTTGCCATAAGAAATGGGTAAATCCATATTTCGATTACCCATTACCCACAGGGTATGGGTAAAATAATGTACAGTTACCCACGAGGATGAGGAATTACATTGCAAATGGGTAAAAGGCCTTTACACATTCCCCAAGGCGATGGGCAATGGGTTACTCACGGTATGCAAATGCAATAGAGCATTTGAAGCTTTGCATTCAACCAGCTGCGTGGAACTCTACTCCAGAACAAAGCAAGGAGAAAACTTTCCGGAAAGCATAAAGCTCGCAACCAATGTCAAATAACACGATAACCTCCGGGCAAATCCACTCTTAACGCACTTACGATACTTCTGGACTCACAGATATGTTGCAACAGGACCCCTCGACACCAACAGATTACTTCCTATGGAAAAAGTCGAGTAAAATAAAAAACAGAAGAAAATTAATCACCCTATTAGAAAAATTAAACTAACACTGAAAAAGCTGCAGGATTTGCAGAACACTTGGAAGAGTTATTTACTCCAAATGAACTTGGGTTCAACAATGCTGATATCCAATCTCAAATATCTGTGTTCCTGAATCGAACGCATCAAATTGATTTGCCCATAAGAATACGTAAACTCAAACCCAATAAAGCTCCTGGTTATGATCTTGTTACTCCCAAAATAACTTCCAGAAGAACGTCTGTCTCTCTTAATATATATTTATAATGCATGTGTCTCTCGTTGCACTGTTTCACATCAATGGAAAATTTCGGAAATCACAATGCATCTCCCGAATATGTATCCTCATACCGCCCAATCAGTTTACTGTCAATTATCGCCCTTATAAACTTTCTCTATTAAATATTATTTTTAATGGAGAAAATGATCTTGAACCGGATTATAATTGAAAAACTTACAAATCTATTTCCTCACCATCAATTCGGGTTTAGGAAAAAACATGGTACCATAGAACAAGTTCACAGGCTCGAGGAGACGATAATTCAGCCTTTTGAAAAAGGCGAGTTCTACACTGCAGCATTTCTCGATATCTCTCAATCTCTCCAAAGTTTGGCATGATGGCTTACTATTCAAAATAAAGAAAATGCTTCCCATAAACTATTATCTCTTTCACAACTCATATATTCGAAATCGATATTACTTTGTCAAAGGAAATGATGAATTTAGCTCAATTTATCAGTCTAAAGTAGGTGAACATCAAGTCAGCGTTTTGGACCCAACACTTTAATTTCTTTTCATCTAAGATCTCTCTCTAACTGACGGAGTTGAAATTGGAACTTTGGCTGACAATACAGCTGCTTTAGGCGTCAATGAATATCCCATAGAGGCAAGTGTCTCCCTTCAAAAATGTATCGATGATGTGTCAACTTGACTAAATGATTGGAAGATCAATGTCAATGAAAAAAAATCAGTTCAAGTGACGTTTACTCTCACACGTAAAACTTGCCCTCCCATAACTCTAAATGAAGCACCGCTGAAAAATAACGGCCCCAGCAACATATTGCAAGAAACACGTACATGTTTGCACGCATTGTTTTCATGAATTGAAGATCTGCTGCCTTTTTGTTTCTTTGTTGTCTGTCTCGTTTTTGTTTTTAGCGGTATTTGGGTCCCAAAAACATATATTATAGCCTATTAATCATTGTATTTCAAACATATTATATTGAATAGCAAACACAATGTGTTTGGGCGCAACTATATTATATTTGCCACAAGCTCCAATCACGTTATATTTGCCTCCAAACAACAAAAGAGGACAGATTTTTCAGCGTGCAGAAATACCACAGGCACTGCCACTAAAATATCTCGAAATACACCTTGACTAGCAATTCACATGGACAAAACATAACCAGTCAAAAAGAAAGGGTCTCGGCATACAATTTTCGCTCGAAAACAAACTATTCATTTACAAATGTGTCAAACAATCAAAAAACAAAGTTTGGATGCAAATATAACGTGGTTGTAGTTTGTTGCAAATATACTATACTTGTGGCCGAATACATTGTGTTTGCTATTCAATATATTATAATCTTTGAGACACAATGAGTAATAAACTATAATATATGTGATTGCGACCCAAATGTGGCTTTGTTTATTGAAATACATTTTTTGCTTTGAGGCGACGGCCATCTTAGTGAGTGGCTGATACACTATCGAGTTATAAGCCAAAGTATAATCATTCGAATTGTAAAGTAGAAGACGCACAGCTCACTGAATAAGAAATTACTTCTACGACCACTCTGCTGACTAAGGTTTCTTAACAGAAAATACACTTGTTTTTTAATTCTTTGAATTCTTGGCAGTGGCGATGAGAGAAGGATACATTATTCCATATTAATGTGAATATTTTCATATATATTTTTTGATTTTTGGTTGGAATTTTCGTAATTTAATGGTTAAAATGATTTCCATCTGATAAGGCAGAAACTAAACCACAACATACTCTTATGAACGCATCAAAGGATGTGATGTAATCGCATTAAAGTATGTGATATTCGGTTGTTGTCTAAGACACCAAAAAGTTTACTAAGAACTACACTCGAAAAAAAAAATATCTGTTGATAATATGCAAGGCATTTAGTTGAATGTTTTTTTTTTAAATGCAAGGGGAATACCTGGATTTTCCAATTTCCATTACACTGTAAGTACCTAGATATGACGTTTGGTATATTGGTGTTACTAGTAAATACAATTTTCGTTGAGTGTTAGTCGCATGAGTATGATGTTTACATTTACCGCTGCAACTGCAATAATATTAGAATTTTTGTGTTGTCGCCATTGCTGTTATTGTTGCTGCAGTTTTTGGGACAAAGATTGATGATTATGTAAATTGAGTAGAGTTTTTTGTTTTCATTTGCCTGGCTCCGAAATACCCCCAGCTTATGTACCCCAACAATGGCAACAATAGCAATAATGATAGTAGTGACATTAGCAGCAGCAAAAAATCCATTTGCTCATCCCATATGCGATGTCAGTTAAGCCAACACGAACACAGTAAATGCGTTTTGTGGCATTTTAAACTTTCAACTTGATGAAAATACAATGACGCATATAATTTTCAAAAACACATACAAAGCGAAAAAAAAGAATATTAACGCCAACCAGAAACAATTACAAACCAAATGATATTGAATATACTCACACAGATACATACTCGCACACACGCACACTATTACCGCAGTATCCTTGTGCATATGTTTCTATACTTGTGGATGGATGAGCTTTTGTTCCACAAAGAGAAGCGACATTTTCATTTGACATCGCACACATAAAATCCCGGGCCACATCTACACTCCAACATTTGAATGCGGCGACAGTTTTACAGTTTTTGTATCATAAATTACACTGTAAAATGCATAAACTGAAGCTAAAATATTCGTTAATATCTATGTGTCTGAGTGCAGGATCCAATGTCAGGGACCTACCCCCTCCTAGGCTATGTGTTGACTTTTCTGACGAAAAAAAGGATTTCTTCCCAGCTGCTGGTTTGTTTTAAGTGTCCTGCTCCCAAGTTTTTATATGTATCAAGTTGTTACTTAACATGTATTGGGTGGAGTCTGAAGGAATTTTTAATTTGTTGGAAGCAGAGTATCTAAGTTCTTGCATGTGAATAAGAAGATCTATGTTTAACATGTACAAATAAGGACTAAAAATGTCCTTTCCTTAATTTCTAAAAACTCCACTAGATGTTACACAGGATTTTATGTCTTAATGCAGCCAAAAGAATAAGAATAATGATTAGAATCGAGTTAGTTATCTTGTACACGAATCAGTATTTTCATATCTTTCTTTTGTGATTGTAGCTGGAGGGAGATAGAATTTGTTTCGGTGGATTTCGGTGCTTATGCAGAAGTGTTACACATTTAGTCCAGTGAGAACGGTTGTGACAACGGCTTACAGTACTGATTGACGACACCTTTTTGAATTGTAATTCAGAAAATATCCCTTGAAATTCAGAAACAGAAAATTTAATTCAAGAATTTCTACTTCAAATTCAGAAACAATCAATAAAAATTTAAAATTTCCAATTGAAAATCAGAAAATTTCAATTAATAATCAGAAAAAATCGATTGAAATTCAGAAAGCATCAACTGAAATTTAGAAATTGGGAATTGAAGTTCAGAAAACTTTAATTAAAATTCAGAAACAGCAATTAAAATTTAAAAAACAATCAATGGAAATTTAGAAAAAATAATTGAAATTCAGACCACATGTATATAACGATATGAAACCTCAATTGAAATTTTTCTGAATTTCAATTGATATTTTCTGAAGTCCAATAGATGTATTATGAATTTCAATTGATGTTTTTAGAATTTTAATTGATATTTGCCGAATTTTAAATGATTTATTGCTGAATTTTAATTCAAATCTCCTGAGTATCAATTTAAATTTAATGAATTTTAATCGATTTTTTCTGAATTTCAATAAATATTTTTTGATTTTCAAATAGAAATTCCAAATTTCGATTGGAATTTTTTGAATTTCAATTGATATTTTTTATTTTGATACTGAATTGCAATTGAAAAAGGTGTAGACCAATGGGTGAGATTTAATGTAGATGCTTAGACGGCGACCCCATAGCGACTTTTTATCCTCTGGTACGTACGAGCTCAAATAGACCCTGTCCAGTGTGAGAATATTTTTTCCTGATGTTCGAGTGGATGAGAATTTCCTCGATTCGGCTTCTTGGCGTTATAAACTGCTGGGTCCAGGAAGCCAGGAGACTCTGAGGTCAAAAATCATAACGGACTTTTTTCATGGTACAAACTCCTAATGGACCTGCAAAATACCTTTCAATCATTCTGTAGGACGAAAATCGCATTCACCAAAATCTCAATGTATTTTGTTCCTGGTAACAAACGCAGTAGTTTATCTCAGACTTCGAAAGAATTCGGCTGTGTTATCCTAGCCTTTTTCTGACCATTACCTACTCACCGGAGCCCAGCATATATTCCGTCTCCGGTTGCTTCTGTATCCGCAACGAAATTTTCGCCAGGAACAGGATATGCAAGCAAAGGAGCCTCGCATAAATACTGGTACTGCAGCTACCGTGACAAAACCTGTAACAAATTGTCTATATGTGCAGAGTCCCACAAAACTGCACAATTAATGGAGATTTTGTGATCGTGGTCAGTCCTTCAGTAATTTCGGATATCTCATGTACATAGAAGGTGAAATGCTTTTGATCAACTGACTAAATTCTCTATACACAGCTGACATTTCAAGCTTAAATATGTGATATGCCACATTATGTTCAGTTTTCATTTAAATCGTGTTGTAAATATGGATGATTGCTCTTTTATTTCTGAAAAGGCAAAAAACCCGCGGAAGCACACCGTATTACTTGTGACGTGTATGGTTTGGATGCGTTAACATGCCTAAGCTGCTTCAAAAAATTTCGTCCTGGAAAGTTCGCGATCCGAAATGGCGGGAGCGGTAGGTCAAATGAGGTTGATGAAGCCAAAATCATAACCGGTATCGAATTATAACCGGTATCGAATTCGAGAAGTTGTAGACAAGCTGAAGGCGTCGCACACGACTTGCCAAAAGGCTTGATATTTTGATTCCGCACGTGGTTAAGCACTTGCAATTTATTGCCGAAACGCAACAAAAATGATTCATTTTTGAAACTGGAAATAAAAACCGATTCTTCACAACAATGTCAACCGAAAGAGATTCTGGTCCAAACTTCATCAAAGGTTGAACTGCTCCAAAGTATGCTATTTTGTCCATCTGACCTCTATTGTCAGCAATTGACGAACCTTGATGGGGCACTGCTAGAAATATGACCTAAATTGGCCAATCGAAAAGGCGTGGTTTTCCATCACGACAATGGTAGGCCTCACACAACTTTGCAGAGTCGGCAAAATATATTAGAGCTTGGACTGGAACTGATGCCACATCCATCTTATAGTCCTAATCTGGCACCTTCAGACTTTCATTTATTCTGGAGTTTGAAAAACCTTTTGAATGCGAAACTCTTCAATAAAGAAGAGGACAAACAATCCGCGTTGCACGAGTATATTTGTGGGACGGACCAGTCGTTCTATGAATCTGGAATCAAAAGGCTGGCTGAACGATAGCAGAAAGTCATTGAACAAAGTGACACCGACATTATAGATTAAAATTAATTATTTGAATAAAAGAATAGAAAATTACTTTGAACAAAAAAACGAAATTACTTTCTTTCCAATCCAATATGAGTATTTTATCTTCATCATCAATATGAGTATTTTATCACCACCCATTGTCCCAAGTAATTTACATCCTTCTGTAGTAGAGAACCTGAGTTCCAATACGATATACGTTGAATGACTTCTTCGAGATTCTTTAAATGTTCATGGAATGTCTTTCGCATTACAATAATGTCGTCTAGGTACATCCAGCATATGGAGTCTAAATGACATGTCTTTGAATTGTTATCGTCCCCTGCACTGAATGAAGTTTTATCTGGCGATTTCCACTTGCCAATAACAACTTTGCACGTCAAGATGGATAACCAGTTTATTCCTTCTTGGAAACATAGTCAAGGTTTCTGTAGTCCACACAAAATCGGACAAAGTTCCGACAGATTTAAAGACAAATTAATTAGTAGCACCCGTGAGCTTGAAGTCTTTTTAAGAACTTCGTCTTTTTGGACTTCAGCTACATGTTTCTTCATGTCATAGCATTTTGCAAGTGGGACATAATTAACGCACTTTGGTATCGGTTTACTTGCCTCGATAAGTGTTTGGAAAACATTTTTATGATCTGAATCGTTCGCTTGCCTCAATCTTAAATGTATCCAAGAATGGGTGGGGGTCTCCAGGAAATGTCATTTCCACCGAACGTTCCACCTTGTTTGCGAAATCTTCAGGCGTTCCATTATGCTTCTGGATCCGGCATCTTAATTCAATGCGTTATTACACTTTCTTGTGATCACACCGAAGTTGCTTGTGAAACTTCTGAACTTTCTGCCGCGCTACATTTCAACATCAAAACCAGCTCTACTGCTTTGTTGATCCTGCTCCATGAATTCTTGGTTGCGACCATTTCGAATTGGAACTTAGATACATCCAATCGTGTTATTGATTGCTTTTATTCGACTAGAGACAACGGTAAAAATGTGCACTCGTTCTTTTCGTAAGAAAACTTTTCTGCGAAACTGTTCGATATTCTCGAACTTATGATGAACATCCTCAATCTACTGCTGAACGTCCACTAACTTTAGTTCAGCCTTTTCGAATTGGTGGTTTGTGTTTGTACTGCTACCATGTTGTTCATAACATCGGAAATTTCTTTCACTTTTGTATTTGTGGTGTTTGATGTTTCCCGAATAATTCTAAAATTGTCGATAAATTTCACATCCACAATTCTAGAATTTACGTTAAATTTATTTTCTAGCTTCTTGACTATAATTCAAAAATTTTGTATATTAACTCTAGAATCTTTTCTATTTCGTTTCGACCATGATCCTACAATTTCAACTAGTTTCGCTATCGTGGCAGGAAAAATTGCCAGTTGTTTCTTTTGCAGATGCTAGCATTTCTTGCACTCTCTCTAACTGACACGTATCGATGTCAATGACATATCAATGTCAAAATGTTCACTCAACCTATTTTTAGCTCCACCTAAGTCCCTTCTTTAGTTGTTTCACTTTGTGGTCGTCAAACTTGATCGTTGTCAATTAATTTGTAACTTCACTGTTGACTTCAATGTTACGAATTCAGTAATTTATCATTTCTAGTGCTGTTTTATTTGTCTTTAATAAAACAAAGTCCTTTTTTAAATTACAATAGTGGTAGTAGTAATTTTTATTTTATAAGTGCAAAACTTAAGTCTTCAAAATAAGTCTTTACTTAATAACATCGTTTAACAATCACAACAGTTTTTCATCTTACGGTGCGTTTACACGGGACAGTTTGAGACAAGATAGTTAAGAATATGTATTAGTTGTCACAAAGACAAAAATTGTTTGTGTGACGTACGCGTCCAGCCAGTTATAAAGACAGTACAGTTTTAAGCAACCGCCAACAGTGTCGTTTCGTTAAAATTCGTGCTCTGATTTTTTGTATCTTCGCTCTTTTGCCATTGTGATTTGTCTTACTCCTCCAAATTATAACGGAACTGATGTACTCTGCAAAATTAGACAGGTATTCATGTTTACATGTTTGTATTGTCAAACAATATTTCAATAAAAATTAGCAAAATTTTCAAGTACAAATATATTTCCCAATTTGTAAAGTCGTTTGCGAAGTTTTGCTTTTTTTCTCAAATTACTACGAAACGTCACCGATATGGCCGATGGCTGAACTAGTAGAGGTTGACGCAGTAGGATTTGTTGTAATTCTGTGAACCAACAACAGGCATATATTTTTTGTTTCATGACTAATCGTCAAATTCAACACTGATCCATATGAACGAACACAGTAAACAAAAAAGTACAACAACATAATACACTGAATTTAACAGATGGAGTCATAAAAAAGTAAAATCAGTTGTTCAATTGCGCCAACCTTTTCTAGTTCAGCCATGATCTGGCCGCTTATGTCAAATCTCTTGCCGAAGTTACTGTCGTTGAAAAATCAGAGACAGTGGCGAGGCAAGTGAGAGAAGTGTAAATGTAGTAGTAAAAATATGTGAATGTATTGCTACTGTCGGAGCAAAACTGTTCCGACGACTCGAAATGCGTCGCTAATCACAATTTTTAAGTCATAAGTCACTATGAAACGGCATTCAGACATTCCCTAACCCTTCTCGCAGTAGCGCCATCTATTTCTCAATTCGTTCAGAAAGTTACTTAGTGATTTCATCCACCATTCGTTGCGAAAACGCAGATGGTAGCTTTCAACCTACCGCAGCGATGTTTTTCACAATATGTCGTTACCATTAAGTAAATAATCTGACAATCTGTTAAAACAATCAAACGGCATTACCGACCACAAATACAGGTTTTTATTGTGATTGACATTTTTGCAACAATACCAATTGCATTGCTTTCAGCTTGTACCTTTTTCGTTTTTTATATTAAAAAAATATGAATAATGTCTTACTTTCCCCGCTAAACTAATTTTTTCTACCAGTTTCTATGGAGAGTCGCTTAAAATCGATTCCTATTCCTATTTCGGTCGGGAAAATAAGTTTAATTGGGTAAATAAATTACCAACTGAATGATTATGAACTGGGTGGTGACATCACACATAATTTAGCTGAAATTATTAATAATCAATCACAACTTAAACTTAGTTTACTTCAAGTTTCTTATCGCTCATTCTTCCTTCCACTCTGCCTTGTATGAAATTAAAACTACAGTTTGGATCAGCTGCGGCATGGACACTTCCTGTAAACATACACATGTTTAAAGAGTGTGCTACTGTGTTTCAGTTCCATAAAATCTCAATAATAGGAGTTTTGATTACTGTTAAGTTCATTTCCGCAACAACCACACACTTGATGAACCGATTTTCGTAGCAGCAATGAAACTGAACGTTAGCTCACTTTCGATGACAAAAATTGTTGGGGCGACGAACATTTTCATTCTTGTGACGAAGCTTTTCCGTTCAGTGTAGTAGCCAACAAACATTATTTAATCTTAGTCTACTCCATGCCGCTTATCGCTCATTCATTCATCCACCCTGTTCTGTAAGATATTTCCAACTGCTAAGTCGATAAGCTGTTTAAGCGAAAGGGGCTGATTTGTTATGTTAAGTTAGGGTAGAGTGACTGTGGGTTCCTCCCATGATGGACACTCACTCAAGTAGCAGTGATGCGTTTTGAATAGCAACGTTAGCCTGAAAAAAGGCAAAACAAAAGAATGTGCCAGATATATATTGAGGTTGCCATTTTGTACCAATTAGTACTTTTAAGGTTCCGGTTTAGTTCCGGAATTCCGTCAAAAAGTTGCATTCCCACATTTGTGCTTCTTACGCCTGGATTGGTCATTATAGGAGATAGTGTTCAGGAGTTGCAACCAATACCTCGTCATCGTAGTTACGACAGAAAAACTTGTATTGTATTCCATTGTTAGCAGTATGTGTACCTAGTACAATTTTGGCTATTGTTCTCATATTCAGAGGTGGCCGTCGGTGGTGCAATGGTTAGTGTGCGCGCGTCTTGTACATGAGATCCTGGTTTCGATCCCTGCTCTGACCACCATAATAGTGAGGGTCATCTCGCATAGTGATGAGGACACTATCGAGAAATTCGCCATGAGAAAGCTTCTCAAAATACTATTCGGAACCGGTGTAAAAGTGTAGGCCGCAATCAGTGAGTATAAAACTAGAAAGCGCACAGCTCACTGGTTGTGAGAAGCTCTCCCCAATTCCTTCATCGGATGTAATGGGAAACCATTTATTATTTGTTTTAATATTCAGAGTCAACATGAACTCAGTTCTTTTACTGTCCTTTCCAATGAGGATATATCCCTTATGGCCACTTGAGAAACGAGTTGTCTGATAAAGTTGTTACACTCTTCTCTACTACTGCGTGATTTTGTAACTGACGACGCGCTCCTACTTCCGCTTAAAAGATACTGGCAAACGGGAAGTGTTATATTAAGTGAAGTTGCAAAGACCCCAGCTCACACTAAACTATCCATCTTTGGTTAGACTAAGTAGAAGTGGCTGTCACAATTGACACCCTTAGTATAATGAAAATCGTTGCGATACCATGGAACGTCATATTCCGTACCCATAGTTAAATCTGTAAAATAACCCGGTATGGTAAAGTGGAGATCAAGGCATATGACGCTTCATCCCGATATGCCAGGATGTGGCGCAAGATAAGACGTACATTGGTCCCTGGTAAACTAATTAATACTCTGCAGAAAGGTTTTAATTTCATGAATGTCCTTTAGATCCAACATGAAGTAAAATCCTAAATATTTTAAACTTACTGCTACAAAAGGTCGGGTAGTATGATATGAGTTAATCTCATCCTTCACTTCATCCGCTTCTGCAGTAACTATGAGCTGCAGTAATCTTCAGCTTCTGCAGTAATCATGAGCTGAGATTCCAAGTCTAGACGCATGTCTGCCTATTAAACAGTGACCAGTGATCACAGCTAGTAGCATAGAGATATCTTGTCTGGGAATGGATATCAGATACGATTTTGCTCATAACCGTACTTGCCGATGATCCTGCAATTTGTTCCATGAGGCCATCTATCATTCACATGTGTGAAAGCTTCGATTCCATGTCAAGCGGAACAGGTAAGGTTGTTCCTAATCTTGCCAAGTCATCTGCTTTTTGTTTCCTTGGAATTTTCGGGTGCCCGGCTCCCACATAAAGTGAATATCAAACTGCTTGGCCATTTCATTGAGAGACGACCGGCAGTTGTAGGGAGTTTTTGAAGTGAGAAATACATATTTCAGGGATTTCATAGCAGTCTGATTGTGAGAGTAGCTGTTGATACCCCAGGCGGTTAACACTTTTCGTCTCACCCAACGCGCAACTTCTTCGATGGCTAGGACTTCTGCCGGATTGACACTACAATAGTCTGGTAGCCTTTGTGCAAGGTAGAGACCCACTTCTTTAGAATAGACTCCTAGCCTTAGCTTGGCATTTTGTTTGGAGCCGTTAGTGTTAGAGCCTAAATACCTTCTATAATTTGGAATGCGTCCCTTCCAGCCCTGCCTGTCCAGGACTTAGTGGAGTCGTCTCTCTCAAAATTTGAGGTGGGTGTCATATAGTCGGCTTTTAGTGTGGATTGATGCAGGATCCCTTGAAATCGACCCATGACCATATGGACTGGTGAGCCATTGCGAGGAATGCCTTTGCCATCCCAGAAATCTAGTGGTAACAGGTATAGGATAACTCCAAACCCTCAGCAGGTTTTGCACGAAGGGCACCCGTGTTCACACATGTGTTTTTGTAATTAAAATAAATTAAAAAATTTTGAATTTTCATTTGCTCAGGCAATTCAAATGCAGGTTACGGAATCGGATGCCAATTGTAATGAAATATGGGAATGCGTTGATGTTTTGAATTTGGTTGACTGCTTTCAATTCAATTGTTTTATATGTAGAGGTTTGTGGCTTTGATACATGTTGCCTCGCAGTAATTTCAAATTCAAAACCATGTACATATAAAATATTGGAACACCAAAACTGCCAGATATGAAGGAAGTTCATTGAAAATAATTGCAATTGTTTAAAAAAAAAATATTTTGGTGAAAAGTGGCAACCTTACAAAACATATGGTTTAAGTTCCAAGGCACCACGTTGTTTAGTATTTTTATTTGAGCGATCAAAAGTAAACGATCTCAGTGAATTTGTAAACATGGAAAAAATTGGTCACCGATATGAAATTCAACATTTCCATTTGAAAGGTCTCAGTCCAGGCAATATTAAAGCCGAGCTAGATTCTACTCTGGGTTCTTCTACTTTATCGTAGTGGTGGACCAATTGGAGTGTCCACGCCAGACACGGTTAAGAAAATCCACACAGTGGTATTGGATGTTTGTCGGCTAAAGATGCGTGCGCTAGCTGAAATGATAGGCATTTAAAAAAGTGTTATACATCGTATATTGATGAGAAAACTGTACGCAAGATGGGTGCCGCGCTTGCTTTCAATAGAGCAACACCAGCATCGTGAAGATGTTTCAGTACAGTGTTTGGCGATGTTTCACGCAACAAAGCAGTATTTTTCCATCGATTTGCAAACATGGATGAGACAAAGGTCCACCACTTCAAACCACAGACAAAAGAACAGTCAAAGCACTGGACTGGAATAGGAGAATCGTGTCCAAAGAAGGCGAAGACTGTTCCTTCTGCAGATAAGCGTCTGTTTTTTTGGGATTCGCATGGGATAATTTTTATTGATTATTTTCAGAAAGGAAAAACCATCTGCGGCGAATATTATGCTAATTTGTTGCAGCGTTTAAGTGATGAAATTGTTAGGAAAAGGCCGCATTTGGCGAAAAAGAAAATGTTGTTTCATCAAGAAAATGCCCCAGTTCATACCTCCACAATTGCGATGGCCAAAATTAATGAATTAAAGTTCGAATTGCTTGATCACCTTAGCTCCTTATTCGCCAGATTTAGCTCGCCTCGGACTATTTTCTATTTCCAAACAATGAAGATTTGGAGTCTGCGGTTGATGGTTATTATAAGGAGTTCAACAGTTCTTACTATAAACAGGGTATCGAAGCTATTGAATATCGCTAGCAAATGGGTAACTATCGAGCTAAAAGGATATTAAGTTGAAAAATAAAGAAAATTTTTTTAAACTTTTTTGTGTCTTCTTTGTTAGGTCGGCTAGCTTTTGGACCGCCCTTGTAGATAGAGGCCCAACTCGTGAACGACAGCATCGATGTCGTGTCTTAAGGTAAATCACTTTGAATATCCTTTCTAAAATATATGTTTTATTTCCCCTGAACTTACACAGTCAATCCAATAAATTTATTTTAAATTTTGCTTATAAAGTTTCTGGATTATCCGCCACAAATATTAAATCGTTTTGTAAATAAAATCAGATTAATGAATTAAAAACAATTTACCAATTTAAAATGTATTAAAAACTTTATTAACAGTATCGAATTTATAAATTTTCTTGTTAATTTAAACGCCCAATATAAAAACTCGGCTTCCTTTACCATTCCCAGTTGCAATAAATTTCATTGGTTTCTAAATAGTTCGAATTTTAATCTTCCACTGTAATATCGTATCTAACCACTATTGTTTTTATTTAAATGATTATAAAAAAACGGATTCTATAAACTACACTGCGGTTCAATAAGTTAGAAGCACAGCAGTAACATTTTGAATGTTTATTTTCCTGGAATATCTTACAATTTTCAAAAGTTTCTTACCGAAGACAAAGCACTAAATTTGCGATAGCGCTGACAAAATTATGTTACCAAAAATGTCACGCGCTATTTTCCGGTTCTGTACAATTGTGTTACAAAAAGTGTTTGAATTAGATTCACGGAAGAGCGGGTAGGTAGGTAGATGGTACCCCTGTGATTGTGCTGATACTGATACAAATATGAGGGTTGATTTACCCATCGTGTGCCTACTGGCTACAAGTCTTGCCACATGCCGATGAACCGACATTTGTTACTCGAATCCAGCAAGAAATTTTAGATGTCTTATAACGAAGGACGTCTGTGGAATGTCCTGGATGACAATTCTTTCCCTGATCGTCAATGGATCGGATTCCAGTTGTATTGCAACATGACGCAGCCTGAAGTAGTTCGGCGCAATGTGAAAAAGACTACTTTGAATCACCATGAAAGGACCTGCGAAAGTATATTGGCGTCAGAAAGTACTGCGGGGAGAAGCTGCATAAATGACATAGATAATGTTGCAGGCACGATGCTTCTAACAACGCACGACAAGCCACTAAAAACCTCTTGTCCAAGAATGAAACCAAGGAGAAAGGAATGTGTTTCGAATAAGCTCGTAGATGGTCTTCTGTAAATCAATAGAAGATACGTCCTAGTATTCAAGGCTAAGAAATATTTTAGCATCAGGCGACACGACGATTAGGTGTCTGAAGCACTTTTCTGAGCACTGGGCTACTTCGCAGAACAAGTGGAATGCTTTAGGTGAACATGTGTCTCTTAGTTCAGAAATTGCCAAGGAAATTAATATTCAATGGATGATTAAATGGGTCCTTAGCAGCTTCATGCCCTTTAAGTCTGCCAGCCACTGGTTGGTATTACCACCGCAACTTCAGTATGTTTCCGATCTATTGATTATACACCGCATATATACTTATAGACTCCAGATTCATAGCTTAATGTTGGAGGATACAAGACTGGTGTTTATGCCTAAAACGGGAAAATTCTTGCACACAGCTTTCCAAGATTTAAGGCCTACAATAAAAAACAAATAACTGTGTTAGTACTATAATGGTGTTACACGCAAGTTGCCAGAGAATCCGAACTAACGATTAAGGCGAACTCCGTGACTATAACGCCATCTAGGGACGCCTGGTAGGATGGGACACTAGCGCAAACGCCAATAGAAACCTACTGTTATGCGGATGGCTCAAAGCTACGGGAAAAACAAACATAAAACTCTCGGATCACAATACGAATTTTCAAGCGGAAGTTCGGGCGATTACGGAATGCTATAAATGGCTAGATATCATAATGAGCCTAACGGACAAGAATATCTTCGCAGATAGCCAGATGACAGTTAATACAATATCATCGGAAACTGTCAAATCTAGAAAACTCCTTGACTGCAAAAAGTTGTGATCAATGGGTACTCCACGCACGGCAAACTTAACATAATCTGGGTGCCGGGACACAGTGACAGACACAGTTCTCGGTAATGAGCGTATGAAAACTATCGGGACGACGAAGGCTGATTTGAACCAATAGGAGGAATCGCTGATTTGAACCAATAGGAGTGGTTCCTCTATAACTAACACTTGCCCCAACCATAAGGGAGCCACCGCCAAAATTTCGTCTCTGACGCATAATTTTGGAAAAATCGTTGGAACACAAATATTTGTCCGAGAGATCAGGCCCATCCAAATTTAATTTATTTCATCGTAAAATATCACACTTCATTCCAAAATATGTATTTTTCAGCGAATTTAAATCTGGCTAATTTGCGTATTGGCATGAGACCCAGTTTTGAATACTTTTTCCATAATAACAATTTCAAGTCGCGATTCATTATTTGTTGAACACGACGCAACCCTAATCCCAAGCTAAATTCAGCAACAATTTCCTTATCGCTGAAGTTTTCTTTAACAGCAACCCTTTTGATCTCTGTTTTAGAGCCGTGACTGGCCCCTGCGGTGTCTTTCGTGGTCGGTTTGTATTTCCATATTGACCCCCCTACTTTATGAAATTATCAATGACACTGGTAGATCATTTCAATCGCATAAAAATTTCCAGATTGGACAGCCTTCCATCATGATAATCATAAATTTTTCCCGTTTCTTCTTTACTTAGCTATTTTTCCCCAGGCATACTATATAAATTGAGTTTGTTTCTAATTTGACCTACGTTAGTTTTAAAACAATAAAAAAACAAACAAAGAAAACTGACTTCTGTTTGAATTCCTATTTACTACTGTTCGAATAAGGATTCTTTCGCACTAGAAATAGAAAAAAAAACAACGTCCCTTCTCAGTTAACTTGTAAAAGAGATCAAATGATTACATTCTCTGACGTAATATACCTAATGACTCATATATGCATTACAATTCTACACCAAAAACTCAGTGCATGAGAGTACCGAGAAAAAATATATTGCCTTTATAATTATTTCGCTGGGTGTCTGTTCTTACGCTGGAATCGTGTGCTACCAACTACCATGTTCTTTACATACACGAAAACTACACGCTGAAAAATCAGTATATTTTTGTTATTTGTATGCAACCATAACGTGTTTGTAGCTTGTGACAAATATAGTATACTGGTGTCCAAACACATTGTGTTTGGTACTCAATTTTTAGGTTATAATATGTGTTGCTGTGCCCAAATATGGGTTTGCTTGTTGGAAACTGCTGACAACAAAAACATGCCAGACAACAAAGAAACAGAAAAGCAACAGATCTTCAATTAATGGGAACAATGTTCCAAACATATATATGGTTCTTGCATAATGTTAAAGGAACCGTGTTGTTGTCAGCGTGTAAATATTACACTAATTACACTATATCGTTAACAATTGTTCGAGGCAAACCAAAAAAGAGAGGTAAGAAGGTGACATAGCAATTTATGTACCTTAGATTATGACGAAACAAGGAATTCTCGTGATCTCACATACTTTTTTGGAACGCTCTTCGCAAATGCTTTCAGAAACATATTATTTTTCTCGCACAATGGACAACAATATTTATATTAGATTTTCTACGTTTTTTTTTTAAAGTGAATCACAAAATTACTATCCAGGGTTGGGGTAAATATTAAAAAAAAACAATCTCGATTTTCTTATAACAAAATTGTAAATTCATTTATTCTTTAAAACGTCATTGTCAAATCAACATTGATAAAAACCCAATCATTCTAAGTGAATTCTTGTGAACCTAATTTGTTGAACGGCAGTGTATAAATACAAATTGGTTTTCTTTTATTTTAGCCGCAAGTCAAGTCAAGCGGAAAATAAATTGCGGTTATTCAGAACACCCGCATGAAAACCCTCTAACCCACACAGATAAAGGGTACGGAAAACAATTCTGCACAATTTTATGTTAGATTTTATTAAAAAGAACAACATTTTTCAAAAAAGAAGTAATAACGTGAAATATATGATTAAATATTTTGAACAATGAAAATTGTTTTTTTTTGCAGGAGCATCAGCAAAAATTGTACAGTTATATGAACAAAAAAAAAAAAAAACATTTTAATAACAAAAATTCCAATAACTAACGGAAAGGACTGCTCCGATCTCCATGGTGGTGCAAGGAAGCCCTATGGTAGCAGCAGCAGGAAACAGTAACGAAATGTGAAAAACGAAAAATTCTAACCCAAATAATCTGTAATAAGTAATATAGTCATACTATCCGTATATAGATTGCACACTAACACATGTACAGCAGCACAGTGAATAGTATATGTGAGTTTGTGCATATCTACGTACTTATTCGGCCGCCGATATAGTCAAACACATGACTAAATGTGTAGAACATCCTGTTAAGAGACGGAACCAAAGTACCCGGTATGGGCAAAAATGATTTTGGAAGTGGGCCAGTATCATAATTAGAAATTGCATAGAACACTATGAAATATAGAGTAATTCACCATCAAGAATTATTCATGTCGATATAAATCTGTATCAACAAGGCAAAATTACTTAAGAGCTCTAAGGACGGAATTGAATCAAGCATAACACGATGAAAACAACGTGCTGATGCGGTTTAATTACTGGTGGAATCAGGCGCCCATATATCTAGATAAATTAAAGTAATGGTCGGAACTTAGTTCTGAATGGTGCCCGTTATCACCCCACGACTGCGGACTAGTTCTGCATGAAATTGAAGCTTGTGACGACATTTGGCCCCAACATGACAGCTCTATTTGCCACATATGGCATTCTTGCGAGAACAATTCGGAAAACATCGAAAATTGGAAAATTAGAATGGACCATGTTAGCTGGAGTTACGCCCAAAATTTAAAAGAAATGAAAATATGTCGTTGTCGTATTTGGACTACGACAGTTTTGTAAAAGATTGAAGATAACACTCCAACTTTGTCTTTAATCTTTTCCAAAACTGTCGTAGTCGAAATACGAGAACGACATTCGTAATAAGGCTGAATGTATTTTTTGCATGATAATACAGACTACCCGATAAACTAAATATATGTGTAATGTGTGTTTTATTTAAAAAAAAATACCTATAAATGAATCACGCATTACTTGTTGTTTTTTCACTTAAAGTAAAAAAAAGTACCCTTGTTACTAATCTTTAAAAATGTTAGTAAATCAATCAAGTCCTAAATAGAGTGTCCCAAACCGAAAACGAAAAACCGGTTAACCTTCTTTTGATATTAACCGCGTGGCGGTTTTTAAAAAACAGTAAATTTCGAACAACCTAAAACCAGCTATTTGACGTCGTTTAACCGGTTGTCCGGTTTTTGCCTAATTTGTGATTATAAAATTTAAAAATTAAAAACTAAAGAATAAAAGATATGAATTTTTATTTTTTAATGAAATTATCGAATTACCAGTGATAGCCACGGACTATGAATAGAAGATCAGATACTGGCGCAGAACGCACTCCCTCCTCAAGATTCTGAAGCGCAGTGGAAGTACATTTCTCCCTCTATGAAAACTGCTGCATAGGCCTACTTGGTTAAGAAAAGCCGCTTAAAATAACGTTGTACGTATGGCAATGCTTCAGGCAGTTGCAACGCGAGCCGCGACAGAGCGGTATAAGACGAAGAGAGGAGAGAAATCACGTTTATTTTGGGAAGGAAAAACGCTTGTGAAAACAGCGCGAGGGGGAGAAAATTGAAACTTACAGAAGGAATAATCAGTACCGTAAATTGTACCGAAAAATACAAAGCCAAACCAACGGAAATGGATCAGGAGGGCACCCTTTTGTAGAGATAAAAAAATGGTTTCCTGTTACATCTCATGAATGGATTAGGGAGACTTTCTCACAAACCAATGAGCTGTACGCGTTCCACTTGAACACTCACTGATTGGGTCCTACAGTTTTAGGCCGGTTCCGAACTATATTTTCTTTCTCTCTTTTTTAGAGATAAGGACGGGAATTTTGTCACAGATATGCGGAGTATGTTGGCAATCATAGAGAGATCACTTTTCCGCTTTACTTGGCTTGGCGTTGAGCAAATACATGGCGATGACGGCGACTGCCCCCCTCCTATCCAAAGCAAAGTTAGAACTGTAATTTCCCGGGTAAAGAACAACAAAACCGCTGATACTGATGGACTACCGGCCGAGCAATGTAAGGCTGGCGGCTATGAGTTGGAAAGGTGCATGCATCAGCTCATATGAAAAATCAGGCTACACGAATGCATACCCGACGATTGCAGTCTTAGAATTCTGTGCCCTGTTTTCAAAAAAGGCGACCAGAGTATATGTTCGAACTATCATGGAATAAGCATTTTATCCATCGCATACATATCCACCCGGTTTGATGAAAGGGTGAACGTTGATAACCGTTATAATTTAGAGGATCCGCTATGAACAAAAGCAATAACAGCAGCCTGGAAATCAAAGGGAGGACTTTTCTTGCAAACAGGTGTTATTTCGGGATAAGCAAGCACTTCAGAGATAAGACCCTCTCTCGAGGAACAAAGATCTAACCATATAAAACTCACATACAAACTGTCTTGCTTTATGGCCCAAAATTTTGGGTCATATCGCATGTTGATGAAACATCTCTGGGAGTTTGCGAAAATGAATTTTTTTTTTAGAATTTAAATTTTATTTTGTCCATATATTCATTTAACATTTTCTATATCTTATTCTAGAGTTCGTCTTCTCTCCCAACGTCCTGAGACTGTACTGGGAATATATGCCTTATGGTTACATAAGTACGTAAGGGTTTGGGCCCCCCGAAATTATCTCCATAAGTGGTGATTTTTTAATGTTGTGCTATTTATTTATTTCGTCTATGGATACAATTTTATCCTTACAGACTCGCATCTTAAAATCAAAAAATTACTTTAATAAATTATTTAAAATAATTTTAAAATGATGATGTGGCAAACTTAGATCTAATTGTTTAGAGTATTCATTAAATAATGTGAGGGCTTTAGTCAACGGTCCATTTAAAGCGTAATCGGTTGTATGTAAATCTATATGAAAAAATTTTACATTATTTCTAAGCCTTCAACCAAAATTTCAAGTTGGACTCCCCCCGAAAGAAAATCCTGCTTACGGTACTGAAAGGAAGGCTTTGTGTTTGGCGCACTGGAATTAAACCAGCGTGATTACGCATTTGTAGCTTTGAGGACATCAATAAGATAAGTACTACGAGGGAAATACTAACCACATTGACACGGGATAATCTAGATAGCGTTGTTCCGCTACAGTGACTTTACGAGTAACTATAGAGTGGAACGGCTGGCGAGACTAGGAACTATCTTACAAGTTCCATGCGATCTGCAGCGTTTTAGAATGTCCCTAGCGACCAGTACGCGTATCCTGCAATAACGCTCATATATGATGATGCTTGACAGGTGACAAGACAAATCTGGACGATAGTCGATAGTAGGACTTTTGCCAAACTTCTCCCGCCCGAGGTATCAATACTTGTTTCAGTTATTGTGAGACATTGGCTGATTGGTGGGCATGCGGCAAGTCTAAAGGTTAGGGCAACTGACTTCTTTAGAAGCTGTAACTAAGAGTAGGATGAAGACGCCAGTCTACTATGTGATTCTGCTGATTTAGGGACCTGAGAGAATTCTCTCAGATAAGTGCAGCCACGTTGTTGAGCTTCATGGACCAAATAAATGTGTTGTTTTAGATTAAAGTCGGGATAAGAAAGCAAAACCCAGAATAATTCCCTCAAACACCGGGACAATCCCTCCAAAAGCGGAATGGTTGATCAGGTTAAGTATGTTGTCTGCGTACCCATATATAGGCAATTGCTCGAGGATATTCCCGAAAGTCCATCACAATTTTGTCTATGAGGATTTATACAATACGCTAAAAACTCAGGGCTGGAAACGCTTTTCAATAGGCCCTTAAGTAAAGCCTCTGAATAAAATTATAGACGACCTATGTACGAACGAGAGGTTAAGAGGTAGACTGTATTGAGGTTATGTAGCATGAGCCTTCGCAATAATGGGTACTATTTTAAAGATGAATCTTTCAGGACAATTTGAAAACTCTTGATATCAGGCTTGTTTTAGAAACATAAACTGCAGTTGGCAGAAATAAGTCATCCTTGCATACCTTCTCATTGAGAATAAAACCTTGAACATGTATCAAACAACTAGACATTCCTGCAGGCCTGATGGCATATATTCTTTTGTATTTAATATTTAACATTCGCTCTCCCTGATGATGTTAGCATTGTGCGAGATAGCAAATGTAGACGGTGATGATGTGTAAATATTTGCATGACGTGCTTCAATTTGTTTTTATACATATTTTATATTTCTCGATTTATTTTTTGTCGTTATTTGTTATTTTTTTGTGTAGGTTCTTTTGGCAAATGTATGAAATATCATACACCACCCCTCTGTTTGAATATTGATTCTCATACATGTGTAGTATCACATATATTTGTAGTAGACTCTAGTGATATCCTGTTGCCAACAATCAAAAACACAGAGACAAAAAAGGAATGGTATGGGAAATAATGAAAAAGAGGAAACGTGTGTTAAAGTATTTACATAAAAAATTTCCATAAAAATTTTTATTTACAAAATACGGAAGACACATCCGAAAAAAGCATTGGAAAAAAACAACGACGTTTTCACTGTGAATTCTATTAAAATTAAATATAAAAAAAACAAGGGTCTAAAGGCAACCGGAAATCAATTGATTAGTTACATAAAAGCTTATAAAGCTTTAACCTTAATACAGCTCCCTCCTAACCAATAAGTTCGTAACGAACAAATGTACTTGACATACTTGAACATGGAATTTCGAAAAAGGTCAGAAGATTGAAGAGGATAAAATGCAGGGGAGCAGAGAAGCGTCAAAAACCCAAAGCCATTTAAGATGATTACCATCATCTTTCATTCGCTGTACAACAAGAAGAAATTACGAGCATGAATGCTAGGATTTGGATGGGACAGACTAAGGGTGGATAAAGTATCTGCCTGTTGTTTTTTATTGCTTGTTTATGCCATTGTTGTTATATTGTCATTTATGGTTTAGTTGTGTTAGTCTTGCCAATGAATACAAACAGACGTACATCTACTACTATCACATGTCCTTTTTTAGTTCACTTTAGATGTCCTTTTTTTTATCCAAACCCTGATATCAACCTATCATCACGTTGAAGAAGCGACACATGTGTAGGAGAGTAGATGTGACTGTAACATGTTTGTGAGAGGGGGAGTATGTTGAACATAGCGTCTATGCGGGTATGTGTGTGTGTGTGTTTTAGTGTCAAATGTGTGGGTGTTGTCCAATTGTATAATAAGAAACTTTTTATGAGCATGTAATCGAAAAAGTTTTCTTAACCGCACACATACGGCAACACCCATCTCTGTTCACATATTGTAAATGACAAATAATCGAAAGGATGGGGTATGACAATTATGGTTATACAACGAGAGCAAAAACATTAATCATAAAGAACTGCAATCCGAGGTAGTGACCTTGTTTGTTCACGAAAGGTATATTAGCGGTCTAACTCCGGAATCGTTTCCATCTAACACTGAACAGGTCGGTTCGACAATGTTTATTCGGTATCATTTGGATAGGATTTTGAAATCCATCTGGATATCCAGAAAAAGAAGCTTCGCTAAATAGATATATCAATATGTGTGACACTGCATCTTTACAGATCCACAAGACCAGTAAATATTCGATGTAGGTTCTAAAGGATGAAAATTATACTTAGGTTATGTTGACTCCTTAGATTTTCTGCATATCAAACTGCATCTCAATCCTACATATGAATCTCAATCAATCAATCAAATCCATTCATTTCACATTACTCAAAGAAACATGATTCTTCTGATTGTTTGTTTAAATCAAAGGCTCACAATAGTCGATGTCCTTTCTTCATAAATTCTTTCAGGTTAAAACGAATCATCGGAATATTTGTCATCGACGTGTTTCTATCCCCACACCTACGAGAATTTGAGTGGTTTAATACTAAGGCTCACATTATTCGATGTAGACATGATTATTGTAGGGAAATACTTGTTTGATGTACCACCTTTAGATGGTGCAAAGAAAACTTTACAATCCTTAACGAAAAAAATCGTAAAATAATCAAATCGAATATGATCGTTTAATTGAGATTCATTGGAACTTAAAGTATAAATTACCGGATTTAAACCAACAGCAAATTAAACTACATCTCATATCAGTTATTCATCTTAGAGACCTCGAAGAAGAGGTGATATTCTAATTGTTTGTTGTTAACAAAGCCTCAAAGTATTCGAAGTCTGCGAAATCCTTTGTTCAGAAGTCCTTGCAAGTCAAAATAAATTCTCGGAATAGTCGACATAGACGTGGTTCTTCTAATGGAAACCTGGGTCTGTGAAACCAAGAATTGGAGGGTTGAAAGCGAAATATCACATTAGTTGATGTAGCAGTGATCATTTTTGGCACAGATCCAGAAGGGCTGTGGAAACCCATTCCAACTCTATGAAAACTGGAGCGACAAGCGTACTTGACTTTGAAAAACTGCTTCCCAACAAACCATGGTACGATGAAACGCTGTACGCATGGCAATGATTTAGTCAATTGCCAATAGTCAATAGGGAAAAAAGAGAGGAGCTAAACCGTCTCTTTAGGCGTAAGAAACGGCAGTGAAGAAAGCGCAAGAGTGAGAAAATTGAGACATACAGAAGGAAGAACAAAGCGCGAAAATTATATCAAAAAGTCAAAAACTGGAAAAATGGAAATGGTTTAGGCCCCCTTCTGTAAATACAAGGACGGAAATCTCATCGCAGATGTGCAGATTATGTTGGGAATATGGAGAAATCATTTCTCCGCGCTACTGGTACCTCAGATATACAATGACGATGAGACAACCGATCACAATTTAGACAACGCCGGCGATTGCAACCCATCTAACCAAGACGAGGTCAGAACAGCTATTGCCCGGATTAAGAACAACAAAGTTGCAGGAGCCGATGAATTACCGGCAGAGCTGTTTAAGGCTGGCGGTGATTAGCAAAATTTGATTAGATGAATGCATGCCCGGCGATTGGAGTGTCAGTGTTCTATGCCCCATATCAAGTCCAGGAGAAGGCCCACGAAAAACTAATTGACAGTTCTATTTATCGATTATAAAGCGGTATTCGATAGCCCGAAACTAAGCGAAGCCTCAGGGAATGCGACATGCCATCGTGCGATCTCTTTAACATCTCAATGGAGATCATTATGAGAAAAGCTGCAGTCAACTAGAGTAAAACTATCATAAGCAAAAGTCACATGCTGCTCGCGAATGCTGATGATATAGATATCATTGGGCGCACAGTCAGAGAAGTTACTGCGGTGCTTTCGAGAATGGAGATGGAGACAGCAAAAGTGGGTCTGGCGGTAAATGAGGACAGGACAAAATTAATGGTTTCAACGAGCAGGGCCTCCACGCGATTAGACCAAAGTATGAACTTCGAGGTGGTGGACGAATTTATATACGTCGGATCTGCCGTAAACAAAAACAACAACGTCAGCCTTGGGATCAAGCGGGGAATTGTGCCTGCGAACCGATATTATTTTGGGATAAGCAAGCACTTTAAAGATAAAGCCCTCTCTCGAGTGACAAAGGTCCGGTTATACCAGACTCGCATATTACCTGTCTTGCGTTAGGAGTCTTCGAGGGAAAAATACTCCTGGATATGTATCGCCCTAGTGCACAATGGCGAGTATCGGCGTCGCATGAACCACGAGCTGCATGGGCTATATCCCGACATTGGCATAGTTATGCTGACCAAGATAACGCGATTGCGCTGGCTAAAACATGTCAGTAGAATGGATGAAGAAACCGAACTCGACGGAGGACGGAAAATGGGAAGACTCCGCTGAAGGGATAAGGATGACCAAATACTGTGTACACTTGCCAACTGGAGAGATAAAGCAAAAGCTCGAACTGATTGGCGAAATATGTTGTATTCGTTTTGTAAGGTCCCTGATCCCTCAGGGTTGTTCAAGATCGGATAAAGAAAACAAAGAAAGAAGTGATCCTGGTAGGGAAATACTCGGTTAATGTAGCAACATTTAGATAATGGAAGACAAAGCCTTACAATTGTAGAAGTGGATGTGGTCCTTAAAAAGCGATGCCTTAAAGAAATCAAAGTAAATATGACCCTAATTGGATATTTATTGACAATGAAAATATAAATTATCAGGTTATCGGTTTTTTCGACAGATGACAAATTTTTCGGAACATATAGTTCCCCAAATCGACACCATCGCATAGTGTTGATGGCCTACGTCATTCTAGTGCAATTAATAAATAAACAAATTCTCCACCACTACCAGTCTTGCGATAACATGAGCTCCATGGTATTTTGTGTAAATATAAGAGCAGATCAAATGGTTCAGATAGGCTCCAACCGATAAACTGTAAATATGGAACACTTGAAACATTTTGAGGCCATAAAGGACGAACTACAAGAATGGACAATAATAATGCACATACGATTACGGAACACACAAGGCGGGAGCAGAACGGCAAATATCCTGTGGGCTGGCCCTAATGGCAACAAGACCACAGAGCAAATAAAGCTGGGTAAACTCAGAACTGGATCATCCATTCTCTGGGCACATCTGCAAAAGATTCAGCGGGTTTGAGGAATGAATCGAAGCGATGAAACACTTCCTCTGGCATTGGTATGCTTTTCTAGGATGATGACTCCAACATTTCTCAGACGATACAGAATCCAATTTGGAGAAGCTAAGGGAAACAGATTGGAGATTACTGGGGAAATCTGTATTTAAAACTAACTACATACTTGCTTATGTGTAGGATCAGAAATGGGTCATTAAATGGGCAACAAATAAAAAAGGCGTGAATTTTTCCCAAGCTAACCTATCCTAATATTAGCGAACTGGACTTTGTAAAATCTCAAGCGGGATAGGAGTTTAGTTGTGCTGGCCAGTAGTAGTAGACTTAGAGTTGATGTAGAGAGCATGAATAAATAACTTACCAAGTACTCCTTAATTCGATCAAATAGACTGTAACCAAGTATATGTGAATACCTAGTCGAAACCACAATCTCATGTTTAAAGTAAAAGTATTCGTGTAAGATAAATTAAACTTATAACTTTTCCTTAATTATTATACCGCATGTTTATTGGCGATGCAAACTTAGCTTAGCTTCAAAAACTTTTCTCTCCCACTTTTCTGTTACAATAACTGTATCCGATCAGCAGCCAATAAATATACGCAACAACCCTGACATCGAGAACCTCAACGATTGTTTGCGGAGAGACTGAGTGTTTGTAGTTCCATTACAACAAGGATTGTTAAGGATTGTATTGTTAAAATTCAAAAGGTCGTTATCTTTGAAAAGGTTAGATGACTTTTTTGTGAGTCCTCCATGTCCTCAACGTCATCGTCCTCGCAAATTACACATGTGAATGTATGCGTTAGAAGGACTGTTTATAACATGGTTCAATGTGGGTGTTAAATATGTGATACTCGTGTACTTTTTATATAACTGGGCTCTTTCTGTGGCTGTGTGTGTGTGTGTATTGATGACACTTTGTGGATGTTCGATATCGGTTGGAGAACAAAGTTTCTTTATTAAAACAAACTATTGGTTTTAGCTTATATCACCTAATCACAGAAACGCACAAACTCACACATACACACACACACACACACACATTACATTGTGTGAAATTTAAACTAGTCGTCCTTGCGGTTGTTGCGGAAAGACATAATTCTGATGGCGCAGTTACAAAGGTTGGGAGTGTTTTACAATTTCAAAGGTAAGTTTATATGGAAATATCTGATACGATTCTGTTTGTTTGTCAGCCTGATATAATCCGTAATATAAATCTATATTATCCGAATATTACACAGTGCAACAAAATTAAGGTCTGGGGTATGAATGGTTCCTTCACAGAATGGAAGCATTTTGCATTTAAAATTAAAATTCACAAGTATTTTAAAAGAAGGATGGAAAGGACTCGTAATCCCTGTTCATATCCATGTTTTATTTTTCGCGGGCTATTCTTAAAGGAACAGGTAACCATTTTATGGAATATATAAAACATCAAACGGGCCATACTAGGTCGCTATCTAGCCACTGCTTTCAAAAAGTACCAACAGGGCTTCCTAAATCTGAAGATATCGATTTCTTGTTTCCTACTGAAATTTTCTGAGCGACATTTTCGTGGAACATTTGAATGCCTAAGAGTCCCATTGTAAAATACTTTTCTGACATTTCTTGAAACAATTGCGAAAATGATACGTCAGGAATCGTAAGGAAACATCACATCTGGAAAATGCGCTAGGGTATTGGCAAGCATACACGCAAAGAAAAAGCTCGTTCCTCCCAAACGAAATCTCAAATAACTGAAGTTCCTTTGAGGACTGTAGTTGGGAGAAACGAACTTCTTTTAAGCCATACATATCATTTCGTTTGAGAGAACTGACAAATTTTTGCAGCAAACGAGTTATAAAAAATATAAACTGAAAAAACGTTTCTGAGAAAAGTAAAACGGTTCCGATAACTTTTGTTTCGGTTACAGCAACCGAGTTTTAGTTGCTCCAAACCAAAAAAAACTTTTGCGAGAACTGAAAAACGTTTGCAGTAAACGAGTTATGAAAAATTAGAGCTGAAAAAACGTTTGCGAGAAACAAAAAACGGTTCCACCAACTGTTCTTTCGGTTACAGCAACCGAGTTGTAGTTACTCTAATCTAAAAAAAGTAGATTTTGGTTCTGCCCTTAAAGTTTGATTTAGAAAATGGTGGAATTTTTGCCAAATTCAAATAACAACTAAAAGGGCAGCAAACTATAACGCTTCAATTGCCCATCCAAGATATATTGACAAGGTAGAAAGAAGCATTAGAGTGTGTGATGACTTGCGTGAGTATGTATGCCAAACAGTCGATAGAATGAGCGAATGAGAGAAATTTACGTTCTTCGTAATCTTTGCTCTCATTAGAAAAATGGCTAATTTCAGTAATCGGAAAGGTTTTTTTTTAAATTTGAGGCAAATGTAACTTTGTAAGCGTTTGATGCAAACGAGAACATGATACACATTTGCGATATACGAGTTTATGTGGGAGTACTACATGAACGATTGCGATTAATAAATTAATACAAATCAATCAAAGTAATGTTGCAGCAACCGAGCAATAAACGTTTTTTTCTTTGCGTGTAGTTTTTTGGATATATTTCAAATACCATTTCAGCTCAAAATAAAAATTTCATTAAACCATAAGAAAATAGTGAGACCTACGAGGGGCCTGTCCTTCGGAAGTTTGAATATACTCACCCAAAGCTTTCATTCTGCTAAGGAATCATTCCCCCTCAAAAAGTTATTGCGACGGTTAACTCGCTTAGTGATGGCGACAGTATTAAGTACTTAGCCAAGAAGAAGTTTCTTAAAATACCCTTCAGAACCGGTGTCAAACTGTAGGTCCTAATCAGGGAGTGTAAAAACTAGAAAGCGCACAGCTCACAGATTGTCCGAAGCTCTCCACAATCCCTACATGGGTTGTACTGGGAAAAAATTTTTTGTACATGGTGTTCTCTTGAGCCGGTACTAGTATATGCTAAATATAGACAATATTGGCTTCGGTTATGTAATACGAGTAGCTGTCATACGAATACTTCTCTTGATATAATTGTAGTATAACTTTATACCCCATGTTATAATCAATTTGAGTTAAATTCGGAGTAAACAAAAAATGGGGAAAGTAATAAAATAAATGATGTGTTCAAACAAATCTTTCAATCATGTTGCATAATCTTTTGTAAATCTTTTAAATTTTGCAGAAATAACGAATGAGGAAGCGGGGAAAAAATTATACTGATATTCCAACAAAAACAACATCAATAATTCAGAGCTATATATTTCTGTTTTTTGAGACACTTTGTTAAAAAACAATAAAAAAAATCTCAAATATTTGACGTTGGGGCAACTTGGTGCAAATTTTCTTTAATGATTATAAAAGCGGAAACTTCACACATTATTAACATATAGCCCATTCTACCGTATGCTACCGGATTCCACCGAAAAAAGTTTCAGTAGAAAAATACATGGAACAACAAACACTTCGGACAACTTAAAAAAAAAACAAAAAAACAAACATTTTACAATACCATGCATTAGGCCGGGCCGAAAAAAAATTGAGGCTACATGGTTTGGCTAAATCGTTCTATGGGTCAAGTTACACATACACAATTTCAGCAAAAACAGTTAACCCCTTCACGTTTCGCACTGCACTTGAAGCAAAAATGCGACGCAATTTTACACTTTTGAAAATTTGAATATAATTTTGGTACATTTTCAAAAGTGTGAGAATGGTGAAATGTAGCATGTGTCATGTTGCTATGAATGTCCATCAATAGTTTTGACAAAAAAACATTTGAAGTATGGAATAAATGAAGTTTTCTTTAACTTTTAAAATAGAAAACGTACCCTTTTTTTTGGTTGTTGCTCTTTAAAACCGCAGTAACACAATTTTGAGAATTTAGAAGGAACGGGTTTTATAGAAGAGACAATTGCAGACGTTGTAGGTACCATTATTAAATTTTATATTTTTTAATACTTACCGAAAACAATTTCATTTGCAATATGCAAACTCAATTTTTTCTATTCAATCGAACTAAATTCGAAAGGACTTGATGAGGAACTTTATGCTCATTCATTTGATACCAAAAAGGGTTATGAGTACACTGAACGAAAATCGTTTCGCTGCATGGATGAAACATTTTCGTTAATATTTTTATTTTTACAATATTTGTCGTATATCCGACAATTTGGAAGTCGCTGCAGCGAAAAATTTCACACTTGACAATTTTTCATATCGTTGCTGCAACAAGTTACTTTTCGTTCCAGTAACAATTGTATTTAATTTGAATTTGGTAAAAAAATGGGTTGAAAATTCAAAAAAAAAAGTAAAGGCATGAGTTTTAAACTACTGATATTTGGTTTATCTCTTACTTTTTATAGTTTATATTTATTATTTATTAATTTTGTAGGTTTGTCAAAATTTTGAGTTGACGAAATAATTTCGTTATTGTAACGAAACTATTGTTTATGAAGGTATAGAGAAGCAGTCGAAAAAATGAGCTAGCGTAAAATAAAGGCTAAAAAAATAAAGGCTGGCAAGAGAAAATAGTGAGCATGAGTGGTTGGTCACGTACACATCTTAAATCAGTTCCATTGCAACAACCAAAAGTGGTAGACGTATTCCTCCGCAGGAATAATTAAAATAATTTTGTTACAACAGACTAATTAGTTATACTAATAATCTTAATCTTTTAGTGTGAAAACTAAATTGTAAGAATTTATGTGTTGCTGTGATAGTTTGTGTAACTTGCGAATCTATACATGAAATAGATATATAAACAGAATGCAAGGTGCAACACGACAGCAAAGAAAGTGACGCATCGATAGCAGAAAAACTACCCCGAAATATGTAACTGAACATTTGTGTGACGGCACAAATCGCAACAAAACGTTCGTGTTTTTGTGTTTTAATCATAATTTGGTCGCGCCTGTCAATGGAAACGAAGAAGTCAAAGAAACAAAGTGTTTCAAGTACGACGATCATAAAAAATAACAATTCAACGTACAATCAAATGAATCGAATCGAAATGTTAACAAATTTCGTTAAAATAAATAAAAAAGCAGTTGAAGGAAATGCTTGTAGAGCAATCACTGGCTTAATGATGGGGAGATTTGGAGCTGCAATTGAATATCAGAACCCTCAACACAACAACAATTGCTTATTTTAAGAAAACAATGATGTGGTAAAGGAGTAGAGCATAGGGGAGTAGTGCTTATGTTCATGGTAAGTACAGACAGATATGTACATATTTTAATAAGAATATTATTAACATTTCTCATTTTTATTTATAATTGCAGGACCTGAGTACAACGGCCACAATAACACTCAACCCCTCGACTACCACAATCTTTCTCCAGACGAGTGCAATGGATATAATATATTTATATAATTGAGAACAATTTCGAAACAAAAATTAAAAAATTATTATCAAAACACCTGCAATGTAATACTAGCAGTGTATTTATGTAAAATTGTTAATAAATTATTCCAAACACACTTCAAAACATACATTGCAGCAAAGAAACAAAATCATTGTAGTAATAAAACAAATTCATTGCATCAATGATTCACATTTTTTGCACCAATGAAAAAAATGCTTAGCAGCAATGAACCAAAGTCATTGCACGAACGATACTTTTTCATTGCGACAATGAAACAAATTCATTGCAGCAACGAAACAAATTCCTAACAATAATGAAGCAAATTCATTGCAGCAACAGACATACTTTCACTGCATTAACGAACAATTTGCAGTTGATGAACACATTTTCATAGCGGGAATGAAACTGTACGTTAGCTCACTTTCGATGACAAAAGTTGTTGGGGTGATGACCATTTTCATCCCTGTGACGATGTTTTTCCGTTCAGTGTACTCAATTTGTGTTAATCTCCTTAAACA
The DNA here is from genome assembly GCA_963931995.1 of Phaonia tiefii. Classification (NCBI taxonomy): domain Eukaryota; kingdom Metazoa; phylum Arthropoda; class Insecta; order Diptera; family Muscidae; genus Phaonia; species Phaonia tiefii. The sequence goes on along the minus strand of OZ008370.1, from coordinate 116,943,797 downwards.
GTTTGTAATAACTTATAGGATTTGCGAATTTTAATGATATTTTGGATTAAGAAACATGATTTCTATTTTCAATTATGATTTTATGCTTCAATAAGTTCAAAATTACATTTCCAAAAATATTTTGTATTAAAGTGATTTTAAGATTTGAATAAGAATTTAGATTTTTTTTTAAATTTCATAATGTAAGTTATTTTATAATAAATGTTTTGAGCTGATTGAGATTATCTTAAATGAAATTCTGTTTCAAATTGGGAAGTTGGAATTTGATTTTGGAATTTAAATTAGTATAATATCAATTTGAATAAAACTTTTTTTATGTGGCCGTCGGTGGTGCAGTGGTTAGTGTGCGCACCTCTTGTGCTGGAGATCCTGGGTTCGATCCCTGCTCCGACCGCCTTAAAATTTCTTTCGACGACGGTCACCTCGCTTAGTGACGGCGAAACTATCGGGTACTTAGCCATGAAAAAGCGTCTCAACATACCGTTCGGAACCGGTGTAAAACTGTAGGTCCCAATCAGTGAGTATAAAACTATAAAGCGCACAGCTCACTGGTTGTGAGAAGCTCTCCCCAATTCCTTCACGGGATGTAATGGGAAACCATTTTTTTTTTTTTGTATTCCATTTTAGTTTTATTATTCGATCTTTAAGATGTTATTTTCTTTAATAATTTTTCCGGTTCAAATTCAATTTCTCTGAAAAAGTACTTTTATAACAAACAGTACATTTTCATAAAATGTATTATTAAAGAAATAATGTGAAATTGATTATTATGGTGGATGGTTGGGAATCTCATGGCAATCGTTGTTTCTTTTTTGAAACAAAAACATCTATGCAATGGCTTTCGATGAATGCCTGCATAGGAAAGAAATGCTGTGACTATTGATGGCTATGGCAAAGTATTGTTGTGGATGCTTTCGCACAAGTAGGAGTTTTAGACAATTCTCGTTTACTTGAGATTTGTTTATCCCTATAATGGCTTTCGATGAATGCCTGCATAGGAAAGGAATGCTGTGAATATTGATGGTTATGGCAAAGTATTGTTGTGGATGTTTTCGTACAAGTAGGAGTTTTAGACAATTCTCGGTTACTTGAGATTTGTTTATTCCTATGTGTGATGATATACCTAAATACTTGTGGAGAAGGGAGCTGATGTTATGCCTTGGTGGGCATTGAAATAGCTATATTCCCGAGCATCCCCCATAATAACCAATTTCACATTATTTCTTTAATAATACATTCTATGAAAATGTACTTTTTGTTATAAAAGTACTTTTTCAGAGAAATTGATCTTGAACCGGAAAGATTTTTAAAGAAAATAACTTTTTAATTTTATGTTAAACACACATTCCAAATTGGAATATGATTTATATTTAGATTAAAAATTAAATGTGAGTATTAAATTTAAATAGAGTTGTAAAATATGTAAAATGTCCGCGAATTAAATGAATTGGAAGTGCTACATGTGCAATTAATTTAACACTAAAAACCGATTCCACCGGTTTCTGCAAAATTTAAAACCGAAAACCGGTTTCTTGAAAAACTAATTTGACGAACAAGGCGAAACCCGGTTTTAAAACTATGCCGGTTTTTTGGAAACTCTATTTCCTTTTAAAGCAAAACATCAAAATTCCTTACCTGATCAAACTAAATGGAAAGAAGATCGAACTTACCAGGGAAATCAGCATAAGCGAGGCGTTGTCAAATTAAAATGTGGATTCCTACCAGTCATGCTTATAATCCGCAACTTGAATTTATGTTCACTCCCTATATTTCCTTTTATTTTATGAACTGACAATTTTTAATATAAAAGAAAACTCAACATTTGATTAAACAATTTTGCTTTTTCAAAAAAGTGTTTTCAAACAAAGTCATTTTCCTATTGATGATATTACCTCTTAAGAAACCTACAAGTCCCACCAGATGCCTGGATTTGCTTATTAACTAGGCCTCTTAACAATACATAAGAAGTGTTACCAAACTTACAAAATATTACACAAATATTTACAACTTTCTTTTGCACTTTAACACAACAACAACAGAATACAATAATTTATCAAACATTAATATTTATTGGAAGTGGCTTAAACCGCAAGTTAAATTATCCGAACATAATGGTGGCAAATGGGTGCAGACACGAAAACTCGCTCTTCTTGCTGCTGTCACATCCAACTCTGTTGAATCCATTAGCAAGGACTATCATAATTTAGTTTGATGTGATAAAACATAAAAATATCACTTTATGAACTCTCGGGCCATAGACTATATAAAGTACAGCCTTTTACTAGCGACTCGTCGTCGTTTTTTTTTAATTTAAAATAATTTTATTAATTAAATTCATTACACTGCGGTCATATTCAATAAAGCAGAACAACATGTCAAGGGACGAATAGATGAGCAAATTGCTAGCCAACACCAGAAAACCTCCAAAAAGTGCACCTACAAAGAAACAAACCCTGCTTATTTTTTGGAAACGGTTGCATGCATCCTGGAACTAATGGCTGTCTGCCACAGGAGTTGTAATTAATAGAATGATGGTGAAGTGGTTGGTAGTGCTGGTAGGATCCTGTCATATTGTACGGGTGTACAATATAAATGAATGTGGTTGCATCGATAGATGAACGTTGAGGTTTTAAATAAATTCAATTTGTAAAAGCACTCGATGAGATAAAAGCTCTTTGACATTATTGCAAATTTGATCAAATTATGGTCGATGTTTCAATATACGAAACTATATTTTAGGGATAAAAATATATGGAATATATTTTGTCGTACCCCCAGTTTTCAAATTTATCCCATTCCATGAGAAATACACACAACGGCCAGCGTGATTGTTTATGCCCTTTTTAGATTTTAATTATTTGGGAAGTCCAAAACCCTATAAAGGCCAGCAATACGACAACACCATGAGTCAGGAACATTTGAGAGAAACTTGAATCATTATGTTGTTACTTGAAACTCAAAATGGAATCATACGATACAATATGATATTTTGTAATTCATTATCGAAAGATCAAGTGAACTTCGTTTTAAGGCTTACGTATTTGCATATTTTCATGGACGTCGTTTGTAAAATGATGTGCGTTTGTAGTGTGCGCGGCTCTTGCACATGAAAACGTGGGTTCGATCACTGCTCTGACGACCTTACAGCCACAGCTCGGTTGCTGCAACAATACTTTGATTGATTTGTATTAATTTATTAATCGCAACCGTTCATGTAGTTCTCCCAAATAAACTCGCATATTGCAAATGTGTATCATGTTGTTGCAAACGAATTGTCGTTTACATCAAACGCGTAGAAAATTACATTTGCCGCAAATTTAAAAAAAAAACGCTTGCGATCAAATTAGCCATTTTGCTAATGAGAGCACAGATTACGAAGAACGTAAATCTTACTCATTCTGTCGACTGTATATACAGTCTTATCCACTCGTTTGGCATACACCCTCACGCATACACATAAAACTGATCACACGCTTCTACCTTGTGAATATATGTATCTTGGATGGACAATTGACGCGTTGTAGTTTGCTGAGCTTTTAGTTGTTATTTGAATGCATGGCGAGATAGACGTGTAAGTAGACAGTAAAAGAATAGACAAAATTGCCAACTTTTTTTTAAAACAAACTTTATGGGTAAAACTAAAATCATAAAAGTTGGAAATTTAAACAAAAAGTTTTAATTACAAATCGGTTGCTGTAACCGAAAGAATAGTTGGTGGAACTGTTTTCCGTTTCTCGCAAATGTGTTTCAGCTCTAATTTTTCATAACTCATTTACTGCAAACGTTTTTCAGTTCCCGCAAACGTTTTTTTTATTTTGGAGTAACTAGAACTCGGTTGCTGTAACCGAAACAACAGTTGGCAGAACCGTTTTTCGTTTCTCGTAAAGGGGTTTTCGGCTTATATTTTTCATAACTCGTTTGCTGCAAACATTTTCCGGTTCTCCCAAACGAAATGACAAACGAACTTCAATTAACTGAGATTTCGTTTGGGAGGAACGAGTTTTTTGTTTGCGTGCATGGAAAGGGGTTTTAAAATTCCATTTGGAACCGATGTAAAACTATAGCTCCCAATCTTCTTACTTACTCAGGTGGCCTCGAATAACCCAGAGGAGTTAATGGCCTTACAATAACATGCTTTCCAACCGTCTACATTTATTGAGTTTTTCCTCCAGTTGGCAACACCAAGTTCTCGCAGACAATCTTTCACCTGGTTTTTCCAACGAACTCCCGGTCTTCCTATTTTTCGATGTCTTTCGAGTATGTTTTCGAATACCGTTCGCAATTTTTCTTTCTGATCCATTCTACTGACATGGCCTCTCCAGAGTAAACGCGGTATTTTGATTCGCATAACTACGTCGTTGTCGGTATACAGATTACACAGCTCGTGGTTCGTCCGTCGTCTATACTTGCCGTTTTCTAGTATAGAACCATATATTTTTCGGAACAATTTTCTCTCGCAAACTGCCAATGATGTTTCATCAGCATGCGATATGATCCAGGATTCTGCTCCGACATTGCTTGGTACAGTTTTCCCCGTATCGGGCTATCGAAAGCAGCCTTATAATCTACAAAGAGATATCGATTTTGGGTTCACTTGATTTCTGCAGAATTTGTTGTAATATGAATATCTGGTTGATAGTTGATTATCCGGGCCTAAAGCCACACTGATAAGATCCGATCAGATCTGCAACAAACGGCTTTAGTCCTTCACACATTACGCTTGAAAGGATCTTGTATAGGACGGCTAAAAGGCGTATTTCACGATAGTTCGGTCATATACTCGGGACGCCTTTTTTTGAAAACAGGAAATAGTACGCTAAGATTCCAATCGCCGGGCGTGCATAAGTCTAGCCGTATTTTGCATGCACCTTTCCAACTCATAGCCGCCAGCCTTAAGCAGCTCAGCCGGTAGTCCATCAGCACCAGTGGCTTTGTTGTTCTTAAGCTGTGAAATCGCAATTCTATCTTCGCTTTGGCTAGGAGGGGGGCAGTCGACGCCATCGTACCGTATTTGCTGAACACCCTCATCTGTGTTCTCCTGGGACAAGTAACGGAGAGAGTAACATCTATGACAATATTGCCGTCCTTATCTCCACAAAAGGGGACCCTGATTCATTTCCGTTGGTTGGACATTGCAGTTTGCGGTAGAATTTATGGACCTTATTCTTACGTCTGTAAGATTTAATTCGTTCACTCTAGCGATTTCTGTTTGTGTATAAAAGCTAGAAAGCGTATAGCTCACTGACGGTGAGAATCGGTTCATTGGATGTAATGGAAATTATTACTTTTCTTTCTATGGAGTGACACAGTGCGTAAAATTAATAATAATTACACAGTGCAACACGAAAAAATATAACCATATACGGACACCACTACGTGATAAAAGACCAAAAAAAAGACCCGTGTCTCCCAGTTTTGCCCAAAGTCATGCACTTTTTTTTATGGTCCTCCAAAGATTTGGGGCCTCGGTGTCATTTTTGCAAAAACGTGATCATTTTGTCAGGCTCATATCTTGCAAATCTTTCGGAATTTTGATTTACTCTCTGAGGGAAAGTTGTAGCGCATGTCATAAAGAACAAACATTGTGAACATATAAGATCAAAAAAACTTCATCTTCAAGGTCAAAATCTTTTTCCACTTTCAGGTCCATAGGTAGCAAACCGTTCAAAATTCAAGGAAACTACAAAAATGTACCTCAGATCTCAATAAACAACTTTCTAGAACATACATATGAAATTCCTGGGAATGGTTCTTAACACCGTTTGGGTAGCGCTTAGGTAGCGTTTAGGTAGCCGCAAAAGTGAAAAATTTCCCGAAAATTTTTTAATTTCACTGTGTGTAATTCTTTAAGTCATGGAAATATAAACATATACGGACACCACTACGTGATAAAAGTGATCATTCTGTCAGGCTCATATCTGGCAAATCTTTCGGAATTTTGATTTACTCTCTGAGGGAAAGTTGTAGTTCTTATATTGTGTGCTGCGTTCCTTGTTGCGTGTGCTGAGCTTACTGCTTTGCCTGTGCTGCTGCGGTCGGTGAGATAGCATAGTATCTCAATGTTGAAGTAAGAAAGAAATTGGGCTTCGTTTTTACGGAAAGATTATTTGAATTTATGGCATTAAGTGCAAAAATTATATATGTAGGTCGAGTGATCACAACTGGGGTTTAATTGTTGCTTGCAAAACGTCTGTCTTCCAGAAATTTCTTCTTCAATAGTTGGTTTAAAAATTTGTAAGGTTTGTAGGTCGTTGTGGTAAACCCAGGATTTCAAAAAGTCCCAATTCATTTACAGATGTGGCTGGCCAAGTCAATCTGCCAAAACGGAAGATCCTACGGCCCGGAAATTAGAGTTTCAAGATCCCCACCGTTGCCTAAACTTTTTGGCCGGCTGGTCCGACCTGCTGTAAGCAATAATGCCATATTCTCAAGCTAGTAACGTGCGGTAAATATAACTCGTTTAAGGTCTGTCTGTAGCGCTCACCAGTTATAGTGGTGCAATCGTCGTCCCCAAAAAAAAAAAAAAAAATAGTGAAAAAAAAAATTCGTGCATTTCATGTTGACTCTACGTGCATTCCCATAATCATAATAATTATTCCCATAATCACTTTAGTGATTTTGGGTACGAAATCATCGTCCTCATGTGTTAGGTGTAATAGAGCAAATGAGCAGGCTAAAGTCTCTTGATGGGAGGCAGACTGTAATTGGCGAACAGTTTGTGCTTTCAGCTCATTCACTAGAATTCCAAGCAACGAATGTCTGCTGATGTCAAATTGCGTGGAAATTTCGTCGTCGATATTTGTGGACACACTCAGAAGGCATCGAGCCACAGCAGAGATCATAAAGTAATTCTTTAAAGAGAGAAAATTTGTCTCATCTGACGTTTCCTTTCACTCTCTTCGTGGTGCGGTCGGTGTGATAGGACTTGGTCAGCTTACACCAGATGGAGTTACAAGAATTGTTGACTTAAATTTTTAATGTGGTTTTGGTTGAGAAATTTAAACGCATTTTTGACTTTTTTTGTAATCTTTTGTTGTTAGTATACATTTGTGTTGTAATTAACACAGTAATTTTAACAAACAAAACGAAATGTTGGTTGGTTTGAACCATTGCCTCTATCTGGTATTATTAAAGCAATTCTTTACAACATACAACGTTCATATCACACCAGGCCAAATATCACAAATTTTCTGAGCGAGATATTTTCTCTAGGAACGTATTTCTCTATAGCAGCGATAATCTCGGCCGAACAGTGTAGTCAATTCAATTTCTACATTATCAGATAACTAAGGTCACATGAAATTCCAACCAGCTTAGCAGATCCACCAAATTGCTTTCATCTACGTTCGCCTGTTTAAACAACATTTTATTAGTCTCCTTTTTCTATTGCGACCTTAAATATCTAAACTCTTCTGATTCGCATTGCAGTTAAAACATTTTATCTATCAAAAAATACTGTTATTCGTTTAAATTTTTTTAAATCTTATATTTCATTGCCTCCTCACAAACTTCATTTCATCGCGTTGCAGAAGAGTGTGTGTTGAGCACAAAAAAAACCTTAAATGCCAAAGCCATTTTCTTGGAAGAAAAACTTTTCTACTTCATTTTCTGTGCAAACTTTGGCGGAAAAAATATTGATAAAAAAAGACAGCAGTTGGAAGGGCATGAGGAAAAATCTCGAAGGATTCCAACAAATTTTATTGATTTCAGAGAGTGTTGTGGTAACATCCCTTAAAAAAGACTTCGGTGAGAGATACCGTCCAACAACAATAGCAAGAACAATTTTTGTAATTAAAAATCTTTAGATTGGCATAAAAGTTCTTTTTAATAAAACTTCCTTTCCTACACCAACGAAGACGATAGATGCGAAATAGTTGCTGAAGAAATCTAGAGCAACCATAAAATCTCCCAGAAACCACTTGAGAATACCCCAAGAAATTAAGCAACGAACAAGTTTTGACTTTTTATATAAAATTTTTCTTAATGGCAAAAAGCAGTTAATTTTCTATAAAACATAAATCCTATAAAGACAGAGAAAACTTGACGAGAAAAAAATTATTTAATACATATAATAATAGAAGAAACTCAGCTCACAAGTAAAACAAAAACTTTAAAACTTTCAACAAGTCTTCTTTTAGTTTCGGGGTTCTTCTCTTCGTCCTTCCTTGTAGGAAGAATAAGGTTACAAAGGGGAAAATACTCGTTTCAAACTGATTGCTATGAAATGAGGACAAATATTTGTTGAAACGCTTTTTGTTTTACATTTTACCCGCTAAAACTTCAAGAAGTGATAAAGCGAGAAAATTAATCATAGACAGTTTACATTAAGTGACACAGGGTGATGGAGGTGGGCGTGTGTTGGTGTGCGTATAAGACTCACTAGACAAAGTGGCATTTGCATAAAATTTGTCTGCAAAATAAAGTTTAACAAAAATTGATTTTTAATAGCAGAAACTAGCAAAAAATTCTTGGAGAGATGACTTGAATGATTCAAATTAAAAGACAGAGATTCCGCTAATGTATGGGTATGAGTGATATTAATTGGAAATCAATGACACGTATGAGCAATATTATCTTTAACAATTGTTGAGCATAAATAGCATATTTTGTTAGCGTCAATATAAGTAAACATCTGGCGAAATTACTACTTATGAGAAGATGATATAAACAGTTTGCCGTTATGTACCTGTGAGTGATATATGTACGTAAGGGTAATTGGATAGAAGATACGTATGAGTAATCTTATTTGTGGCAATTGTTGGTGGGAATTTAGTTTTACAACAAAAGCGTATATCTTTTAAATAAATTGCAATTGCTGGCATTGTAATCGTACGAATGAATTGCTTTTGACTTTAATCTTAAGAAGTTTTTGTTGAAAAATTTTACAATATGATATGTGGGTCATATGTATGTATGGTCATATCTAGTATGAAAATGGGCCAGGTGTATACTGTTTTACTGATTCTTTCACGGCATGTATGGTCGTTATAGTTCCTGCACCGTCTGTACAACATTTTCCAAAATTTTTCCTTGTATTTAAAGTTTAAAAAGGTGATATCAGTTTTAGCGTCGTAGTTATCGCTACATGAATTATTTATTTATTTAACCTTTACCCAAAACAAAACCCTGTCCACTCTCTATGCAAAGCATACGATGGATATTTACTAATTACATTTGCCTCGTCTAAAAGCTGTTTGATAACAATTGATGACTCCTGCTTTTGACTCATGACAAGACAAAGAACACCATTTCAATGAAATTAGTAACAACAAAAGTATTTGCTGTTTTAATACAAAAAAAAGAAGAATGCCCAAAGAATATTACTAAATATAAGCAAATGCTTTTAGTGACAATATTTATCAGTTTTGTACTTAGTAAATATACATTCTAGCGTTTATTAGAAGATTCAAAGGAAGTCCATTAGGTTAAGCTAATTGCAAAATATTAACTTTGGTGGTAATCCTTCCACTACAAAAGATGATTGGACGTATTAGCCATACGAAATGAGAATTGCGGACTAATCGGACAAGTGACATTCACTTCGCTTGACATTCGTGACGTCACGTAATAAACCAACTAAGTACTTGCTGTAAAATTTTAGGAAACAAGGAATACGTATTTTAACAAGAATCATACATCAGGTCCTTAATTTAGTCGAGGGATGATGTCGAAAATTCAGGTGAATGTGAGAACATGATCAGACCCTTAGCATACTTAGTTTGTAACAACTTATGATTAGTCTTCGGCATTATTGAATTCACTAGAGTGAACTGGTTCTTCTCAACATAAACAGTTAAAAATAAATAAGGTCTGTAGAAATTGTTTCCCAAAATGTTAGAGTGTGCTATAGTTAATATTCGCTACTACTTGTTGTCACGGTTTCCTGGTTCACGGTTCATGGCTCACTTCCACCAAATACATAACGGTTTACCTCTATGGCAGGTGCAAGATTTCCTAAAAATGTGAATTAAACACTTTTGCTCGCTTTATAGGCAGTTTCTAGGGCGTATGATTAATTCAATAATCATGACTTTAATGAATAAATAACGTGTGCGTATGATAGTTAATAATTATAAAAGGGGTTTTTTTTATGTGTAGAACTTTACATTCAAATAAAATAATGAGATTGCATAACTTTAAACAGAGAATTGACTTTATTAGAAAAAACATTTTAGGCCATGAGTGCCGGAATATAATTTGGTGCATGCGGGTGCCATGGCTGGCTCTGATGTGGAGTATACTGGAAGTCCAATTGTCGGCCACTCTTTCAAAATTTGGTCGTATCTCGGCAGTTGTTCACACAATGTTTTTTTTTCAAGGTTTCAAAAGTTACCACGTTGTTTGGCTGAATCAATGACTACATAACCCCAGAGACAGAAATCTAGAGGCGTTAAATCGCACGATCATGCCTATTTCGAGAAATAACGCATTCACCAAAGTTTCCTTCAACAAATCGATTGTTTGATCCGTTGTATAACATGTGGCATCGTCCTGTGGGGAACCCTGTCTTCTGACAACACTCCATTCAATTGAAGCACGAATTAACCGGCAATCATGGTTCCATAGCGCTTGCCGTTGACGGTAATATTCTCGACTGTCTCATTTTTAATGAAGTAAGAACCAACGAATCCACCGGGCCATACACCAAACCAAACAGTGAATTTTTGTGGATGCTTCATAAAACTCTTTTAGATTCGCTTCACTCCAAAGGCGGCAAGTTGGCATATTGACATGCCCATTGAACCAAAAAAGAGCCTCATATTTGGATAAAACAGACTTGATTGTGTACCCATTAACACATTGACCGAAGGAATGTCGCAAATGATGAACATTCGAACTATTCATGTTGAAATGACAATCCAAACTGAACACAATGGATAATGTCGTAGCCAGATCTGATCCGTTTGTGGAAGTTTAATCGTTAGCATAAAATAGAATCTCTAAATAAACTTCACTAAAACTAAACTGGGTGATTTATAAGCGGCCAGCCCAAACGGCTCAAGCCCGGATCCTAAAATTTGTGGCACATTAACCTTATGAAGTAGACCGCAGATAAGAACGGATTTTTGTAAATTCGAATTGCGGGCGGTGGCAAAGCAAGTGGTATTAATTCAGAGAATTTGCTGTCTTAACCAAACGCGCCTTTTAACAATCGGTTAAATTTGGTGTAAATACTCATCATAGAGAACAAAAATTCAAGTTTTTTGGCAAGTCAAATTAGGGGCAGTAGAAGTGGGTGTTAGTAGTACAATGGTTAGAGTACGCGACACTTGAACATGAGAACGAGGGTTCCCTGCTCTGACCGTCTTAAATTTAATTTGACAGAGCTCACTTTGCTTAGTAACTGCGTCACTATGAGTATTTAGCCATGAAAAAGGTTCCCAAGAAACCGTTCGGAATCGGTTTAAAACTTTAGTTGCCAATCAGTGAGTATAAAACTAGAAATCGCACAACTCACTGGTTGTGAGAAGTTTCCCCACTCTGTTCATGGGGTGTAAGGCGAAACCATTTTTTGTTTGAAATGGCCCTATAATTATGAAAGTTGGATAATTACAAAATAATTAGATAAATTACAAAATTGCTAGTTTAGGATATTTCGATTTTTATTTAGGGGCGGTGGAAATGGGCGTGGCATTAAAGTAGGGAAATTAGCATTATAACACCGTGCGACTCTATTATCCTTCAAAGTGTGAGACTGTATGCAAGTCAAACTATGGACCACCAGTAGCAAAACTTCATACTCAGTGTTTTGTTTTTGTTTCGTGATTTGTCTTTTTAACAGAAACTTAAAAATTCAAAGGCCATCCTTTTTAATTAATTCTCTACAACAAAGTTACATTGCAACTAGAACCAATATGCCTATTAAATGAAAGAAGACGCTGCTAGTCGCAATGTTTATTTAGAATGGAAGTCCTTTGATTTTTAAATGTTCTGTAAACAGAAAAAACCACAAAACAAATAGTTTCATAGTTAAAGTCTACTTCTTAGGAGGAAAATCGTGTCGCACGGGGTTATAATGCTAATTTCCCCATGATATTGCCACACCCGCATCTACCGCCCCCAAGGATGTGAAATACGGTCCTTTTTGTATTGTATCGTTTTGTATCGAAGAATCTGAACAACTGTTATATCAGACAGCTGAAATAGTCGCATCAATCGTCGAGCCAACATTTCAACTATCGAGCATTGATAGCGTAGCATTAAAAATTATTACAAATATATATTTTTTCAAGATTATACTTCTTTAGATTTCTTAGGTTATTCAAAATTGTGGGAAATTTTTGTGAAGGTAATTTAAACAAGGGAAATGTGACAAAATTTGAATGATTTTACATAATAACATATGTTTCTCATATAAAAAACTATTTCAAAGGCCGGTGAGGCCTATATGAGACCGGTGTTGGGATATCAATTTTAAAATTTTAATGTATTTTTTTTTACTTTTTTTTTGGGAACAAAAAAAATCGCATTTATTGCTTTCAACGACATCTAGAAAATTACCCATTACACAAAAATTTACTTTACTTTATCGATACTATTAATTGGCACAAACTGTGACGGTTCCAGCTCTCTGCCATAAGATTTGTTCAGATTTGTCGCCGCAAAACTTTTAAGGATACTCAAGAATCAACATTTTCAAGGACCTTCTTTGGCATCTTCGGTTCTTGAAAAAATCCACGAAAACTTGTAACAAACAGCGAAGATCGTCCTCTTCCATTCGATATGCATATTAACGTAATTCGGAGTATCACAGAGTTCTAAAAAATTGTTTTAAAGTGAGTATCCTGGGTATTTTAAACGTCCTGTAAAAGGGACAAACGATCGCGAAATAGAAAACCGAGTACGCAGTTTTGCTACTGGTGGACCGACACGCCGCAAGCAAACGGGTCTTCCTATAATTATAAAATTTTAATAGATTTAATAAAAAAATTAAGGGTTTTTAGAAATTTGTATTTGGGCTGAAGAAATGGGCGTGTAACTACATAATAGTAACAATTAGCGCTGGCATCAAACGTGCCATCACTAGAATTCTTAAATGTGCTGAGAATGCTTTCTTGGAGAATTACTGATACTGAGCACGGGGGTTTTCGCCAGAGTCAGAACAATTAGGGTTGTGTCGAAAAGCGTCTTGCTATAAGTATAACATTTGGCGTAAATGTTACCCTTCGAAATTAACTTCCCATTACAAATTAGATTTAAGCGATAAATGTAATTCGTCATTCCAGTGGGGGTGGTAGAGTGCCAATAATTATAAGTAAACAACGTTGTAAACTGACGGGAGCAGCTACAATTACTATGTAATTTAGGTGAATATGGCAGGGATGGCGTTGTTATGGGTGTTCTGATTATACAGGAGCTACGAGATATATAAGTATTTTTGCGTCATCCAAAAATTGGTGCTGTGGAATTAGTCTAGACTAGTCTAGATTAGAATAGACCGGATTTGAGACTAGATTTGAGAAATTTGTTGGCGTTAAACATAGGTCGTGGCACTAAATAAGGTTATTCAGTCTCCGGAATAAACGCTAAGATCTATTTTTATTATTATGGAGTTGGCATCAATTTAGAAAGGATTTTGGAAATTTGAATTGGGACGGAAGAAGTGGACGTGACACTAAATTTGATTAGGTAGCATTGTGACCAGCTAAGTTATCCTAGAATTTTGAAATGTTGTCTGAATGTTACTACTATAGAGTAGACTATAGTTAAAAGTTGGGTTTCTACATTCGGTGGGTGGTGGAGCTGGACGTCGCACTGACAAGGATAATTAAGCTGTATGTACAAACGCCTAACTTTAGAATCATAACATTTGATATTAAAATTAATTAAACAGCGATTAATATCATTAGTACATTAGTCTGGTCAAACACGAAAACCAATATTTATAAAATTTGAAGTGAATTGTTTCAAACATTTATAATTAACGAGGGGATAGAATTGCGGGTTTAGTAATCAATGTGATTAATAAGAGTTCTGATCAGACGCTACATTTGTTTACTTTAACCATACGATGTGGATGCTGTCAAGAAAAAAATAAACATAGACTCTTAAGAACTTGAATGTGCCATTTTTATGATGCAGGTCTTAACTAAATACGGAGTTCTCCAATAATATGGGGGTGTTGGTGTTTCTACATTTACACCAGAAGCTAGAGTTGTTACACAAAAGCTGCGAATTCCCCTAAACGGGTAGACACACAGAATACGTTTATCATAATTTCAATTGGGGGTTACGGGAACATATTAGGGACGGCTGAATCGATGTGCGGCAGTGAATTAGAATTATAATTCTGCTTAGATTTGAATGAGAGCTCTAACAAACGTATTAAGCTCGATTCATGTCCATTTCATGGACGGATTTTGGGAAATTTAATTCGGAATGATAAAATAGTGCTGGAGCACTAAATCATGCAAATCCAAATTTTCAATATGCGTTAAGATAAAATCGTTTTTAAAATAGCAAAGACGCAAACCAATTTACTTAGCAGAGTTCTGTTATAGAACTAACAGAGCTCTGTTACGCCCTTTATTTTAAACATATGCATGTCATTGATTTTTTCAATTAAATAATCGATGCAGAAATTTAAAATACAGTAATTAATAAAAACACACTCCAAACTAAATATATTTGCTGCACAAGCAACCAAATCCTAAATACTGGTATTTAAATATGACTCATATACTGGGAATATTAAGACAAAATGTGGTCGTATGAAGAATTCTCCACGAACCAGACATATGCCAGTCCCTAAGGAGTGTCTTCGAAATATAAAATCTACAATTTCCCAAGGACCTTCAGAAATTCAGAATTTAAAATTTTCTGTGTGAGGTCCCTGTGCGAGATTTTGGGCCACTGTGGGTAAACGAAGAATTCTCCAACAACCAAATATGTGCAGTTGGGTAGTGCTTGAGATATCCTTTCGGAATATGCCAACCACATATTTCAGAAGACCTTCAGAACCAAAAATTCTTCATTTTGAATTTCATATACGAAAACAGTTTTTCGCCCACTGTGCCCAAATGAAGCATTCTCCACGAAACAAACATATGCCAGTCGATAGTCTTTAAGGAGAGTCTTCGAAATATAAAACCGAGAATTTCCCAAGGACCTTCAGCTATTTAGAATTTGTAATTTTCCGTGTGAGATCCCTGTGGAAGATTTTTCGGTTCTGAAGGTCTTCTGAAATATGTGGTTGGCATATTCTGGAAGAATTACAGCTTACCAATTGCAATAAGCTCTCCCCACAGTCTCCTCATAGAACGGAATAAGAAAAAAAACTTTTCCAGCCAAATATGATCGATATATTGCCCGCGCTTTGAAATAAATCTGGGAATTTCAATATTATACGAGGGCTGCTATTTATACTTCGGGAACTGGCAATACTAGTGCTCCCCGATGCAAAGTGGAACTTCCATTGAAAAGTTTGAAAAAAAGTTTCGGCGTGGATTATGGAGACAAGAGTGTCTCAATCAACTTGTTTCGACTTTTGGTGATGAAACACCATCAAAAACCACTGTGAATAGCTGATACCAAGCGTTTAGTCTCGGACGCCGGCCGCTGCAGGATAAATTTCGTGACGGTCGTCCAAAATCGGTTGTTCTACCACAAAACATCGATGCAGTGCGTGAACTGATAACGAAAGATCGTCATGTGACGTATTGTGAGACAGAGACATCTTGACGCATTAGTCCCACTTCACTACATTCAATTTGGCATGAACATTTGGCTGTACAAAAGATTTTTTCGCGTTGGATCCCGCATAATTTGCAAACGCTCAAAAAAGGCTCCATCGACCGCGGTGCCGCAAAAGACGTGTATAAAATCGCTACAGGTGACGAATCAGGGATATATGCGTATGAGCCGGAAACAAAACAGCAATCGACAGTGTGGGTCTTTCAAGACGAGCTAAATCCAACAAAAGTTGTTCGTGGAAGAAGCACAGCGAAGCAAATGGTCGCCTGTTTCTTCGACCGAATGGGTCATGTGGCCACTGTTCCGCTTGATTAACGTAGGACGGTAAATTCTGAGTGGCACACGACCATTTGTTGGCCAGAAGACTTCGGTGAAATTCGAGAAACCAACCGCCAATTCGAATCATTCTCCATCATGAGAATGCGAGCTCTCAAACATTTCCTCAAGCAGGTGAATTTTTGAGCAGTCAAAACATCGAATTGATGACTCACCATCCGTACAGTCCTGATGTGGCGTCAAATGACTTGTCCTTGTTGCCGAATATCAAAGGTAAACTGCGTGGTCAGCAGTTGAAACGTTCAAAAACCATGTTTTTGAGGGGTCTGCAGAGGAATGGAAAAACTGCTATGTCAAATGGTTTAAACGAATGCAAAAGTGTATTGATCATCAAGAGAAATATTTTGAAAAACAATAAAGACATTGTGATTTAAAAATGTGTGTTAATATTTGCTATTCCCGAAATATAAACAGCGACCCTCGTAATTCAGTTAAACAGTGTGTTTTAACTTTAAAGCCTCAGGCTAACACTTGGCTCCACTGTAAATAGGCTGCAGTAGAAAGAAAATCTGAGAATTTTGTAGAAGATCACTGAAAACAGCAAGAAAACCATCCACACAATTTACAGATGAGAAAAAAAGGATCCACGTAGGTTCCACAGAAGTACAACTGTTCAAATTTCACAATAAAACTTTTATCTTAAAAGAATTCCTGGAGCGCTACCGTACGTATGATTGTTAAGAAACGTCACAACATTTAAAATTAAGTATACGCATCGTAGTAGGAATTTGTTTTGTTTTATTGAATGCATGTGCCAGGTACATTTGTACCTGTGTGGTTACGCTGACCAAAAGACGCTAAGAAATGTAATGTATTAACACATGAATTGTAATCTAATTTTAAAAAGGGTCAAACAATACCAGCTCAAACACATTCCATTATAAACTTATGTGAACCTTGTGGACCCTAATTTCTCATCTTCGTCCTCTTTTTCTATAGTTATATTGTACTGTCCTTTTATACCTTAGCTATTTGCGATGCATTCAATTCATAACACCCGTTAGTGTTGAATCAGAAAATATGACAGGAACTGCCAAGAGGTTTTACAGGCATTTCTGTAGTGGGATTAGTGATTAGGAAATACTGGCATTTATACGCACGGATTGACATGAAAGGTGTATAATAGACACTTAATGAACGTACGTAGACATTTCTCATGTTCATATATGTATGCAGTGTGTGCCAGTCGACCAAAAAGGATTATTTTTGTACATAACGTCTAGGTAACCAATGAACTCATAAAGTTTAACAAGAGAAAAAATAAAAATTCAGAAGACCATATAACACACACATGCACGTTAAGCACCTTATGCTCACACAAACACTTATAAACACTTTCACTTGTATATGGTTTCAGTAACATTGAGAGGTTTCAGTTTAAACTAGTTATGCTCTCACATCGAATGTTGTGCCAAGCAAAATACCACAAAGACCAAACATTATTATTATTGACTTCTTGACTTTTCGTTTAACCCACAACGAACAAACTACAACATTCAAACAACTAATGTAGGTTTATAACGGTAACAATGGTAATACACTTCACTATATACTCTACATACACATTCACGTACACACGTATTTGGTAGCGAGTTCAAAGTTATGCGAGAGTTGAGTGTGTAGTGGTAGTATAACTCACTTCAACAATAGCATATAAAACCATTAATTGTATTGTACGAGTATTGTTTTGCATGACTCTGAGTGTACTCGAGTGTAGTGCAGTGTAGTATGAGTTGTATTAGAGCTGGAACTAAATACAAGGAAATTTACTAGATTATGTAGTTACTAATACGAGGATGGATATAAAGTAGACGAAATTTCTTTATAGAATTGAAATAATCAAAAAGGTTGTTTTCCGCTTGCAGGATTTTGAGACTCTAAAAAGATGCATTTTCTATAAAGTTTTCTTTCAAGATCCCACTTAGAAATTTAAGCGCGAAATCCTTAGTCGAATATAATCTCTGAAGCCATCACCACAAATGAAGGGCAGATTATGTGGGTTAATTTTAATGATTTTGCTAGGGCTCTGGACACGCCGAAGGCCCAAAATAATATTTTGTTTTGATTTATATTATCCTTATCAGCTCACCGAGACACGCATTAAAGAAGGGCCAGTCTGACTCGTTTTGCTTATCTCTAGATCAATTATTCTTAGCATGTGGCCATTACTATACTAAACATACAGCATAGGCGTCTCGTTTTATAACTCCACAGGGACGGCAACTATTCTTGTCAGTTACCCATCTATCTCTTAACATCACTTCCCAAAATTCTCCCACATCTTGGCCAACAGATATTAACAAAATACCCGATCTCATTGGTTTCTGTATATCGTAAAACATGTCTCCTGAATCTCACAAGTGCTGCATGATATGTCTTTAGATCACTCACCTGTCTTATTGACAGTAAGTTCAATACCAAATATAATCCCAATGCAAGCTGCACACTAGAACAACAAATTGACAAAAGAACTCGCCAGTGCGTCAGTAAATCTGAATGTTCCTATCCAAACTGAATCTATCTCAAATGCAAGATAACATTTAAAACTCTGCATTCAGCAAGCTGCGTGAAACTCTACTCCAGAGCAAGGCTTCTACAAAGTCCCTCGGTATTCCGTAGAAGTGAGGAGAAAACTTGCCAAAAAGCTCGCAAGGGATGGCAAATAACACGAGACTTCTCGGATAAATCCACTCATAATGCACTTACTACACAACTCACAGATATATTACAACAGGGAGATATCACATAATATGATTCCGATATATTAATCCTCGAGCCCTCGAAAGAAACAAATTATTCCCTATGGAAAAAGAAGGGTAAAATAAAACAAAGGAAAAAATTAATCACCCTTTTAGAAAAAATGATAAATCTTGGACAAAAGCTAACTCTGAAAAGGCTGCTAGGTTTGCACAACACTTGGAAGAGGTATACACTCCAAATAAATTTGAGTAAAACAATTCTGATATCCAATCTCAAATATCAGTATGTGCGTGAAGATAAATTAGAATTTAACTAGCAAAGACACAAACCACTTTGCTTAGTTAAGCGCTGTTTGCTTACCAGAGCACTGTTATAACATTAACAGGTATATGTTAACGTACTAGAAAGGGAGAAATATTGAAATAAACAAGTTTGTTTTGAGAATTGAATTAATAAAAAAAGACAAAACTAACAAATATTCTAAAAAAACATTACGAGCCTTCAGTGTCAGTGGCACAAATCTTGAACAGCTTACCAGCAAACATTATATTTTAGTTGAGTGTATGGGGAATTCCAAGTCAAATCGGACAGCATGAAGAATTTTTTTTTTGGATTTGTTTCATTTTTCACTATGTTGATGTCCCTTTTCAACAGCGTGTCTCAGTAAATTTTCAGATTTTTGGGGCAACTTGTTACAGAGATATCGACGTGTAAAATAATCGCATTATAAGGAAACTGTGTTAAAATAAATACTCATAACTTATTCAATATTAGTCCAAATATAACAAATTTTTTTTTATTGTTTTTATTCCTTTGTAAACTATCCAAAAAAAAATAGGAAAAAATTGTGCACAGTGGGCTTGTATTGTATTTTTGGGATTTAAAATTTAAAATAAATTTTTCTCAGTGTATGTAATCTTCGATTTTCTTCAAATTTTTTTTAAAATAAAATAGAATATTTTTCACAAATTTATGCCAAATTTGGGAGTGGGGTTCGAAAAACTACTATATTTCACATTTTTTTAAAGTTTTGTAAGAACATATTTTTCACTTTAAAACACTGTAATATATTTGAAATGATAGTAAAAGAGGGAGACAGAGAGCACAGGTGTAGAAAAAAGTAGTAAAATGAAAGAATTTGCATTGCTGCTTCAAAGCAAATAACAAAAATGTGTTTTTTTCGATTTTGCTTTGTTCTTCTAATTCTTTATAAAGTTAAACAAATTTTCTAAGTTCTAGTGCTTTATAGTTATAATTGCAACGCCGAGTATTATTTTAAAGTTATAAAAAGCTTTTGGTGAATAGTTAATTCAATATGGAATACCAACATCGGTTTAAAGAATGCTGCAACCCATTAAAATTAGAAAATCACCGGCCTAAGAAAGATTTAAGACAAGCTTCTGCACAACTGCAAGAATCATGGGGCCTAAGTCGTTCACATTATCTGTGTTCAAATTGTAGAAAAAACTTGCTTTCCTTAAAATCACCTTCCTCTTCTTCAACAATTGCAACGGATGATGCTGATTATGAAGTTGCAAGAATAATAAGTCCACTCTCTGAATTGAGTATTGACACACAATTACCTATAGTCAACCAAGCTTTACTTTTATTGAATATATCTGTAATAGATGAATATTCTGTACATAAGCCATCATATGTAAAGGACAAATATGAGGAAATTTGCTGTAAATTTGCAACGCTTTTTGGTCTGGAATATACAGATAATCTTTATGAAAATTCTTTGCATTTTAAAAACATGATCGAAAACTTAAAAGAAAAATTTGACGATGAAAACACTAATCGAGATCAAAAAATGCAAATATTGACATTATTACCAGTTTCGTGGAGCATAAATAAAATTTGTGATGTCATGGGAGCAACAAAGCATATGGCAGTTGTGTCAAAACGCTTAAAGGAAAATCAAGGAGTTATGTCAGTCCCTGAAAAAAAAAAAGGTAATGTGCTAACAAATTTTTATAAAATGGAGTTTGTTTTATTAAAAATTTTGAATATTTTATAATAAAAAAATTTACTTTCAGGGCGATTCATATCTCCTGAAGTTAAAAATAAAGTTCTAGAATTTTATAAAAGTGATGACGTTAGTGTCAATTTGCCTGGTAAGAAGGATTTTATTTCTGTGAGAAATGATGATGGGCAAAGACAACACATGCAAAAAAGACTTATTCTGTGTAATTTAAAAGAACTATATAAAACGTTTAAAGGACAATATCCTAACTATTGCATCGGTTTTTCAATTTTTGCATCACTGAGGCCTCAACATTGTGTACTTGCTGGATCTAGTGGTACACATACGATTTGCGTGTGTGCTACACATCAGAATATCAAACTTATGATGTTAGGTAAATATGTCTAATAGTTTATCCTATTCGTGCACATATAATTTTATTTCATGATAGGTGCTAAGTTAGCAGTATTAACTAATAATGAAGCAGCACCTCTAGTGCAATATAGTGACTGTTTAAAACTGATTGTGTGTCCTTTTCCATCATCCGATTGCCATTTTGGAAAATGTGGAGATTGTCCAGGAATCGATGTCATTAAAAATATATTACACAACTTATTTGACAACAATGCTGTTGATAGTATTACGTATAAATATTGGATATCTAACCCTCGTTGCAGCCTCGAGACATTAGTGAAAACTTCATCGGAATTCGTTGAAATATTTTGCAATCATCTTGTCAGTCTTTCAACACATGATTTTGTAGCAAAAGAACAATCTGCTTTTTTAAAACAAACCAAAGAATCCTTAAAAGAAGATGAAGTTGTGGTGATTTGTGATTTTGCTGAAAACTACGCATTTGTTATACAAAACGCAGCACCCGGTTTTCATTGGAACAATAATCAGGCAACGATATTCCCGATAGTTGTGTATTTTAAGAATAATGAAGAGCTCACTCATCGAAGTCTGGTCGTAATATCTGATGGCAATAATCATGATTCAATTGCTGTATACGTCTATCTAAGGATTATTAATGATTTTGTAAAAGAAGTATTACCAAATGCATCTAAAATATTTTACTTTTCTGATGGCGCTCCCCAGCAATTCAAAAATTTCAAACATTTTGTAAACATATATTTTCACAAGGATGACTTTAAGATTGCTGCAGAATGGCATTATTTTGCAACAGCACATGGTAAGGGACCATGTGACGGTATTGGAGGCACATTGAAAAGACTTGCCAGTAGAGTAAGTCTTCAAAGACAAATTGATAAGCAAATAACTACTGCTGTGGAACTGTATCAATGGGCATCCGAGCCGAATAATTTACCAAACATTAAAGTAACATTTTCTCCAGAACAGCATTATTTTGATGCAAAAGAAACATTGGATAAGCGATATGAAACGGCTAAATCTATTCCGGGCACGCAAAAATTACATTCAATAGTTCCTACTTGTGGTGGTGCAATAATTGCTAAAAACTTCTCTAGATCAAAAAATGAAAACGTTTTTCAAATTTTAAAGAAAAAAAAAAAATTAAGAACTTTCGTATTTTTAACAAACTAAAAGAAAATGCGCAGTGTTTTAAAGTGAAAAATATGTTCTTACAAAACTTTAAAAAAATGTGAAATATAGTAGTTTTTCGAACCCCACTCCCAAATTTGGCATAAATTTGTGAAAAATATTCTATTTTATTTTAAAAAAAATTTGAAGAAAATCGAAGATTACATACACTGAGAAAAATTTATTTTAAATTTTAAATCCCAAAAATACAATACAAGCCCACTGTGCACAATTTTTTCCTATTTTTTTTTGGATAGTTTACAAAGGAATAAAAACAATAAAAAAAAATTTGTTATATTTGGACTAATATTGAATAAGTTATGAGTATTTATTTTAACACAGTTTCCTTATAATGCGATTATTTTACACGTCGATATCTCTGTAACAAGTTGCCCCAAAAATCTGAAAATTTACTGAGACACGCTGTTGAAAAGGGACATCAACATAGTGAAAAATGAAACAAATCCAAAAAAAAAATTCTTCATGCTGTCCGATTTGACTTGGAATTCCCCGTATATATTTTTAGAAAGGACATTGAACCCAAATCGAGTATTTTTCGTCAACTAACTGAATATCTAGAAACAGGTCGGATCATATTATTTTGGGTTATGGTACTTACTCCGAAGTTTCAGACGAATTTCAGACTCATAATTTTAGGCATTTGTTTGACCACTTTACTCTAATTTTAAACCACTCACTGGGTCTAACTCAAGTACTCTTCGCGGACAAGGCTAATACCAAATTAAAGCTCCTTCTTAGTGCTTTTAAAGTGTTGTACCCTCATATTTCCAACGAAATTCAGAACAGCGATATACGGAATTTACTATTGTCCCAAGTCTTAACATTTTGACTCACTGTGCCCAAACTAAGAATTATTCGCGGACCAAAGACATACAAGATTAAAGTTCTTCATTAGTACTTTCCAAATTTACCATCCTCATATTTCTGACGAATTTCAGAACAGCGATATATGGAATTAAGTATCGTCAAATGTCTTAACATTTTGACCCACTGTGCCCAACTTAAGAATTCTTCGCGAACCAAACTTATACCAGATTAAAATCCTTCATTAGTAGTTGAAAGTCTGTACATCGCTGTTCTCAAATTCCTCTGCAATATGGGAGTGGTCAATTAGGAAACTATCAGTGATGGACTGTAACCTGGAATATTTTCCATAGTTTTCCATAGCTCGCGAAGAGTCCTTAGTTTGGGCACAGTGGGTCAAAATGTTAGGAATCGGGACAATACTAAGTTCCATATATCGCTTTTATGAAACTCCTCTGAAATATGGGAGTGGTGAATTAGGAAACTACTAATGATGGACTTTAACCTGGTCGAAGTTTGGTCCGCGAGGAATCCTTAGGTCGGGAACAGTGGATCAAAAGGTGAAAACATGGGACAATACTAAATTCCATATATCGCTGTTCTGAAATTCCTCTGAAATGTGGGAGTAGTACATCTGGAAAGCACTAATGAAAGACTTTAAGCAGGTATACACTTTAATCTGGTACACATTTATTTTTGTTAATCGATCGAACCCATCGCCGCCACTCTTACCCGCCCCTACCCACCGAGACGGCCACACATTAGAGACCGGTCTATAACGGGAGAGCAAGGATAATAAGTTCACACGTTGCAACCAACTACAGGAATTCTTCACCAGTTGATATTATACTAACATAAATAACTATAAAAGTACATCACTATATATTAATATAACAAAGACTTCATAGTATATAATAATTACGAACAAAACCAAAACCAAGACTAATTAGTAAAGATAAAGTAAATTTCCATATGTAAAGGAATATACATATAGCACTAATGCAATCGGTTCAAATGATAAATTATCCTAGACTTTGTAGTTTCCCAACTACCAGTGAAATCAGTAAACTGATATAGCTCATTAAAGTCACGACACATTCTCCTAACTGGATCAAAGTATGCATAATTCGAACTCGATGTGAATGAGTTTATAGTACCTCGTGGGTCTCAATGGGACATTTATGAAAATCTTAGATAACAGAAATTCAGAACATATACATCCATCAATTCTCTTCAAAACTGTAATACAGTTTATTATGGTACGTCTACTACTAAGAGTCGGCAATATGATCAATGCTAGTCTACTGCTATACGAAGGAAGATTATGGTTCGAGTTCGATTGAAGGTTTCTCAGACAAAAAAAGGAGAGACTGTTTCTGGACCGATTCAATCATATTAATATACAAATTGTACCGAGGGTCCCACACAACAGATCCATATTCGAGAATAGGGCGGACTAGTGAAGTAAAAAGATTTTTCGTAACGTAGGGATCTGAAAATTCCTTTGCCCAACGTTTAATAAAGTTTCAACTCCCACATAATTACGATGGTAAAAAGCCTTGTTTACCATCGTAATTATGTGGGAGTTGAAATTTAATTTTCTGTCCAAGAGAACATCGAGATCAACAAATGAATCCACCGATTCAAGAACATTGCCACCTAAAATGTATTTTGCCGAAAATAATGATGACCAAGAGAACAGCATATGCTTACATTTCGCAAAATTAAGCTCCATCAAATTTGTTTCGCACCACGTCTGGCAGGTAGACAAATCCCTCTGAAGTAAAGTATATTGACAAGGATCCTTGTAAGAAAAATAGATCTTCACGTCATCAGCGTACATTAACAATTTAGAGTGCATTATGGAGGCGGGTAAGTCGTTAATGAATAACAAGACTAGAACCGGGCCAAGATGACTGCCCTGAGGCACCCTAGATGACACAAAAATAGATCTTGAGAATGATCGGCCAAATGATACCATCTCTTCTCGGTTCATTAAGTACGAACTACTCCAATTCAGCATGTTACAATTAAAACCCATTGACCCGAGTTTATATAATAACAAATTGTGGTTAACGTTATCAAAAGCCTTACTAAAATCGGTAAAAATCACATCAGTTTGATGTCCATTAATAAAGCCGTCAATAATAGGGGAGGAAACCTGAAGCAAATTAGTCGCGGTGGAACGACACTTCCGAAAGCCATGTTGACATGGATCTAAAATAAAGGAAACATGATGAGAAATTACCTCTGTGACTAACTTCTCAAAAAGTTTAGGAATGGCACTCAATTTTGCAATTCCCCTATAATTTGCAACATTTACTAAACTACCAGATTTGTGGAAAGGGATTATATAAGGGATCTTCCACTGTGCAGGAAAATTACCGAACTTCAACGAAACTTTAAATAAGAGGTCAATGGTCAGCTGAGAGAATTTGAGGAGTATTTTAAAATAGAATCTGGGATTGCATTAGGACCAGCATTATTTGAGGTTTCAAGCTGATCAAATTATCTAGCAACCACGAAGAATTTACGACAAGTGCATCAAACGGAATGGTAGAGACGACAGTGTACGGGTATGGGTGGAATAAATAGATGCGAAAAAAATCGGCGAAACAATTAGCAATTGACTCCTCATCTGAATAATCAATCATTTTAATCCTACAAGATGTGGAAGACGAATTACACTTCAAGTTAACAAATCTAAAGAATGATTTGGGGTTCGGTTTAAAATTAGCCTTCAACTTATCCAAATATAATCTCTGTGGACTTTTGACAAACAACCTCTTTCTAAAACAGCAATTTTAAAGTGGAGCGAAAAAGATTTATAAATACTTCACAGCTATTTTTAAAAAATAACTGGCTAAAATTAAAAATAGTGTAGATTTCCATTTTAATATTAAATTTTTAGCAATTATTTTCTAAAAATAGTTTTGAGGTATTTATAAAGCTTTTTCGCTCCCCTTTAAAATTGCTGTTTTAGAAAGAGGTTGTTTTGTCAAAGGTCCACAGATCTATAACTCTTACGAGATTTAGAGTTGTATTTACTTTTAGCAACAATATACCTAGCATAGTTTGCTAGCAGTCCAGATTTTTTATACTATTTCGAACATCTATTCACACATTACACATTATAGGCGCCTCTTGGGTACAGACTTAGAAATATAGCCATTAATAATATTACAGAATTCATCCAGGGCGATTTCAAACTGAAAAGCATTGTCACACGGATATGTACTATACCAGTCGGTATCAAAGATAAGATTATTCAAAAGAATAAAGTTCGCACGCGAAAAGTACAGACCAACATAGGACGAAAAGCGATTGCAACCAACCTGCATGGTGTCATATGTATAATTAATTCCCAGCGTTGGATGGTAACTATCCTCAGGAGAAATTAACGGATCACTTCCAGAAATATCAAACTTGTTAGAATCATCCACTAAAACTAGATCAAGGACTCGATTCATAGAATTGGGAATGTCGTTCAATTGAATCAAGCCAAGTTCGGAAATATGCGTAACAAAATCAGATGACCAATAATCACATGGTGCCAATGGAGTCAGAGAATTGGTATCGGGTAGAGACATCCATGTCGCAGAAGAGGCAAGTTAAAGTCACCCAATACTAAAATATGGTCCATTCTACTGACTAATGCAACAGCTTTTTCAATAGCGTCAATATGCTCTTGATATACCTCGAAGCACGAAGATAGCGGTATATAAGAATGCGTGATAAACAGTTCGAGATCGCCCATGTCATCAATTTCAACTAACTCAGAAGATAACGAATTTTCAATTGAGATTAAAACACCAACACCAATTTTACCAACATGATCTTTTCTATAAAACACGAACGTATTGCGGAACAATTAAGAATTAAAAACATTAGGTTTGAGCCAAGTCTCGGAAAATGCAATGACATGAAACTCAAAAGCTAAGCTATCAACGATAGTCTAGACTTTTTAGTATTTAAACCGCGAACAATCTAACACCACATATTCAAACACCCAATAAGTTTTTTGGAGTTCCCCTGTATGTAGACGGTAATCTAGAAAAGTTATCACCTCTACCATTATCCGGATGCTCAAATTCCCTTACGAACGTTCTGTGAGGCGAAAATTCCGCCATTTCTGTCACCACAGTTAATGTGCATATCTCGATTCCTACCCACTTTCATGAATTATTCCTTTGCGCTCCATTTTTCTTGTTTGGTAATTATTACTTTGAGATCTAAAGCTGTTTCTGAAGAGTAAAAATCCTGACGAAGTTTATGGGTTCAAGGTTTTATTTTAGAGGATATGAATTTACGATAAAATCCAACAACAATTGCTAGAACCTGTAGGTATTTACATCTACATCAACGTAGCCACTGACTCCAGCACTTACAGACACACATCTATAAAATAATAAATTTGCCTGTTTCGCCATTTCAAGTTATGTTATGTCGGATTATTTATTACTCTACCGTTGGGGATATTTTCAGTCTAAACGAAAAATGATGTGAAATGATTTATTACTATTTAAAGAAAACCAGAAGATAACGAAAGAATTATTGAAATACTATTAAAAACTACAATCAAACAGGAATGAACTGATAAGAGAGAAGTCCTCATTTTATGCAAATTTATAGTTTCATTTAATTGTTTTATTATATTTTTTTTACAATATTCGTAGTAGAAGTTAAGGATATCAACTTAAGTGACATCAATACCAGGGTAAGATTATTGCTAAATTTAAGGTATTGATGAATACTATGGTGACTGTTGATTACGGTGAATACGATATTCGATTCATCGTTATTCGATCAAAAAAGTAAACTAGCCGAAGAAAATATTTTCGGTGATTTGCTATATTTACACTAGAGTGTTCAAAACCGACACCGAAAAGGCGGTGAAACCGGCTAATCGCATTTTCAAATTGTACTTTTAAACTTTTCGCGCACTGCAACCAGAACAAAATTCGAAAGAACATATTCGAAATCTAATTTTTAAAACTTTCAGATCCAGTAAGATTTAACATTTGTAAAATGTAAGAAATTAAAATGTATTGTGAACATTAAAAACCATAAACACAAAAGTGTTAAAACGTTTGTTTTCTTTTATATCGAAAAATAAGAATAGTCGTTAAATTTCGGCTAATTTCCAAAATTAACCCAATTGCCCAATATTCAATGTTAATATTTCAAAACAATTCTTGGCTTCTGATCTATACTCGAGGGTTTTCAAAACTCAAAAATGATCAGAACTCAAAGATTAAAAGTTTGTAGCCGTCGGTGGTGCAATGGTTAGTGTGCGCACCTCTTGTACATGAGATCGTGGGTTCGATCCCTGCTCTGACCACCTTACATTTCTTTCGGCGGCTGTCACTTCGCATAATGACGGCGACACTATCGACTATTTAGCCGTGATAAAGCTTCTCAAAATACCGTTCGGAATCGGTGTAAAAACTGCTGGTCCCTATCAGTGAGCATAAAGCGCCCAGCCCACTCGTTGTGAGAAGCTCTCGCCAATTTCTTCATGGCATGTAATGGAAAACCATTTATTTTATTTACTTATATAAATAATTTATTGGATATTGGGCGATAACAATCGATTCTGACCTACTGTCCTGCTCAATCATCGGCCTACAATTTTTTTAAAGATGACGGTGGCCACTCTGAGCTTTTTTTCGCCCAAAATGCACGAGCTAAATGCGATTGTCATGTGTTTTCACCAGAAAGGGACTACATGCCCTAAAGTACGTGAAACAATGGACCTACTGGGAGAAGAGTGCGTTGAGCAATTTATCTCACTTCTAGGAAAAGCGATTTGACGCGTATGGAGTGTTTTTGTTTTGGGGTTACGTCAAGTCTTGTGGACTCTAAAATAAAATACTAAAATGTAAGATACAGGATTCTTGTGGTCGATAACAGCTATTAAAATGGCTTCCGCTATTTACTTGCAGACTACTCTGACAGGCTATCTATCCAGTTTAAAGCAGTTTTCCTTACCATAGCTACAAACCAAAGAGCAATAAAATGCAATAAAAAAAAATTATTTATAGATTTAAAGACTTTTTCATGAAGTGCTTACGTTTACGTTCAAGGCGCTCATCTTGCAAGTTTTTTGAAAATTCACAATAGTTTTTCTAAAAAATGTACGTAATTTATATTTTGTAGGCAATTGGATTTCAGACGAACTGATATATTTACTAACCAAATGGAACAATTCGATCCCAAGATATGCCAAAATGTGTCTAAAAATTTATAAAATTTTCTTTAGATATATCATACATGGGTGTTTTTTTTAAATTAGCATTGGATTTTAATTTGCATTACTTTATCTAATGCAAATGCAAAAGAATTACCATTGTTCGCAATGACAAATACAAAATGTTGAATTTTCATTTGCTCAGGCAATGCAAACGCAGGTTGTGGAATCGGATGTCAATTGTAATGAAATCGGGCAATGTTTTGTATTGGTTTGAATTTGTTTGACTGCTGGCAATTCTGTTTTTAAAGTATTTTATATATAGAAGTTTGTGGCTTTGATAGGTATTGGCTCATAATACTGTCAAATTCATAAACCTGTACTGTATAGAATATTTGAAAACCAAAACTGCCAGACATGAAGGAAATGATATAAAATTGAGTACAATTGCCAATGGTATTGAAAGTTTTTGAATTTGTCTTTGGACAGAAAATTCAAATTAAACAACAAATTATAATTGTCATATAATTAATTCGCCCCTTGTATGAAATATATTAAAAAAAAATTCGCCCCTTGTATGAAATATATTAAAAAAAACAACAAATGGAATTATATTTTTTAGAATATAGAAATACAAATATATTGGCTGCTAGACCAAATACACTCCGGTTCACTTATTTAAAGGAACCAAAAATTCCATATTCAGCAGCCTGTATCTTTTGCAATTTGTAACCGATTGCAGAATTTTAAAATGGAAATGGAAGCTAGACATCTTGAGATATCATGACAATAGTGGTTTCTTAACTAAAGAAAATTTTTTGAGCAATTTATAAAAAAAGTCCAAAAATGTGCTATTTTTTTGGTTCATTTGAATAAAGGCGCTTTAACTAAATATATTGAAAAACAGGTTTTCTTGTTTTTTTTTTAATTTATTGTACTTTATTTAAGAACTATTAGTAATGGGTACAACCCGGTTTGTTTTTAA
This sequence comes from Phaonia tiefii, assembly GCA_963931995.1. NCBI lineage: Eukaryota > Metazoa > Arthropoda > Insecta > Diptera > Muscidae > Phaonia > Phaonia tiefii. Next base: position 116,913,542 of record OZ008370.1, on the reverse strand, counting down.
TAACTTCAAATATACGGGTTTTCATTGAGAGATAACGAGAATTTATGTAATCCAACGAAATTTGATTCCAAGCATCTTTAATGGCCTGAATTATTGACTGCTTGTCATCAAATTGTCTACCTCCTTCATAGACCTTACGCGATAACCAACTCCAGACATTTTCGATAATGTTTAGATCTGGCGAATAAGAATATTACCAATTTGGCTTGCAATGAACTCCTTTACTACTCTGGCATTACCCTGTTGCAATATCCAAGATATGGGACCAAATAGTTCACCGAACTTCGGAAAAGTAGATTCCAATAACGTTTTATATCTTGCACCAGTCATTTTTGCACTTTGAAATTCAAGAACGATGGTGGCATAGTACCTAATATCACCCCCAAACCATAACGCCGCCCTCTCGAACAGATCAGATCAAGGAAATAATAGTTGTAGCCATCAGGCCCATCCAAATTCAACTTCTTCTTATCCGTAAATACAACGGTTTTCCAGTCATTTACATGACCTCTTGGCTGCACATCCCATACCATGTAGTCTCTTGCGAATTGAAGCCGCTTTTCCTTACGAGGAGCATTAAGTGGCGGGTTTTTTTTTGTACTTTCAGGTATTTAAGATACTCACAGCTCTTAATTACTCTGCGTACTGATGACTTGCTCGCTTCCACTCTAGCTTGATTGAGCTCTTATTTTTGACAAGGATAAGGTAGAGTTAGAAGCAATTCTCATGATTTTTTTCTCTCATACGTAGATATAGACAATGAAACCCTTCCTTTTAAATTTTTTCCATACCACTCGGAGTCATTGATGTAATTGTCGACTACCGTTGGGCTCCGTCCAATTTTTTTTTAGCATTGCGCGGTTAGAATATCTTTCGCACGGTAAACATCGATTTTAGTTTTTCCCGATAGATTTAAAATTTTTTTGTTTTGCCATTTTGACTCGTAAAATGATTAAGATGTAATAAATTGTAATAAACAAACGCTCCCTACAAAAAATCATCGCATTTCTCTAAAAATAATAAAAATAATAAAGTGGCTTTATTCAAGTGAACCAAAAAAATAGCACATTTTTTGACTTTTTTTTATAAATTGCTCAAAAAAAGTTCTTTAGTTAAGAAACCACTATTGTCATAATTTTTTTTATATCTCAAGATGTCTAGCTTCCATTTCCATTCTAAAATTCTGCAATCAGTTACAAATTGCAAAAGATACAGGCTGCAGAATATGGAATTTTTAGTGGCTTTAAAGAAGTGAACCGGAGTGTATTTGATGTTATACAGTGTAATCTAGTAATCCACTTTAATGAGTAATTAGGAAAATACGGGCGGTTTCAAAGCTCCGTTACATTTTCAACTGCTCTCACAGTTAATTACAGTGCTCTTGTCAAGTACCATATGTTTATAGACCTGGTGCCAAATTCTAAGGATGCTGCGTCAATTAGTTTGTGTCTGACAGCCATTGAAAGCATACAGCCTATGAAATTCGATGAAATTGGATTAACGTGAATTTCGTGTTCTCATCAAGTCACTGAATCCAAGGAAAGGCTTGATAATTACTATAGCAACTCTGGACCATAATTACCATAATAAACATTTAATAGCACAAGTGTTGTCGAACGTTCAGGTCACCCGAAAGAGTTCGTCACGCTAGAAATCGTTAACAAAATCCATGGAATAATATTGGACGATCGGGGAATGAAAATGCCTGAGGTGGTTGAGGGTATAAGCGTATCAACTCAGCGAGTACTTCACATTCTACATGCACATTTTTACAAGACTAAACTATACGCGTAATGGGTGCAGCGAAAAATTGCCCCACACTCGACCGTAAGCACAACCGAGTGACCACTTCAAAGGAGTGTTGGCGATGTTCAACCACAATCTGAAAGAATTTTGTACCGCCCGTAACCGTGAGCGAAATATGAATCCAACACAACCCACCAGAGAGGAAGAATCAGCCAAAGCAGGGAACTTATCTGAGTGAACGTGTACCAAAGAAGGCCAAGGTAGGTCTGTGACAAGGTCGTGGCGACAGTCGTTGGGATGCATGCGAAACTAATGAAAAATTTGGAAAAACGATGGACTCGAGCTATCGAGCACATATGAGTCTATGTTGAGAAATAAAACGTTTTCCCCGAAAATAAAAACATAGTCAGCCTTATTACGAATGTCGTTCTCGTATTTCGAATACGACAGTTTAGTAAAAGGTTAAAGACAAAGTTGGCGTGTTATCTTTAATCTTTTACAAAACTGTCGTAGTCGAAATACGACAACGACACTCGTAATAAGGCTGATTATGTATCTGGGTCACCTCGGTTAACATACTGATGAAGTCACATACAAATTGTTCCTCCAAGCTTGATACTACCGCCTGCAGAGGTTAAAATTAATAACCGGAATCAACTATATTTGGTGCATGGAAAAAGGATAATACTAATGAGCGTCAGGAAATTCGTGGCCCTTGAAAATTAAAGCGGTTTATTAATTATTTATTTTGAATTTATAAAATGAATTAATTTTTGAAATATTGAACAAAACGAGTCATATTTACATTTTTATAGATTCAGGTGGAATGAATCAATGAAAAAGGGTATCGAAGGATGTGTGTTTCAAATATTAATTGGCATCAAAATATTGCGAGTAAGCACCACAAAAGACAGACTCTTTTCTGCGACAACCAATTATCAATTTCACCAATGATTGCGCACAATTTCACTACTCCTACCTGTGATATATTGGCGAATTTTTTGCATTCTTTTTGTTGCGTACGTATGAGGAGCGACTATCAAACACTAACGATTTATGTGTAATCTAACTCTCAAAAGCTTTGTTTATATACAGCTTTATCGAAAAGATAAGTACAGAGAGATTTTAAATTTAATATAATTGCAATTTTACAAATAAAGGACAACATAATCAGCATTAGTACAAAGAGTAAAAGTGGAGCTAAAAGCATTTGTTGGAAGATATTATGGGAGCAAAGTTAATGTATACCCCGTACACTGAATACCAGTATCGGTTATAACTAAATTTGTTAATGGATTATTCCATTGTATACAACATTTACACAGGCATAAATATGATATCATGACATCACTTACCTTTCTCTTGACGCAAGATCCTTGTTAATGACCTGAAATGAATGGAAAGGAATCGTTATTAATATTTGTATGCCTTCTTAATAACAAAGACTCTAATTACTGTTCATTCAAAATATAGAAATGAAATAACTTTCTAATTACAAAATAATTACAAAGTTTCCATTAACCAGCAAATGTATGATGAATTATAATTTCAAATGAACCAAAAAAACACACCATTTTACTATTACAAAATTTGAAACAAATGATTTTCCAGCACACAGTATTTCCATAAATCTTGTTCTTTCTAGATAAGGCTGTAACGTCCTGTCACCCAAACCCACCCGCATTGAAGTCGTATTCATGGGATGGCTCCAGGAAACAAAAGAAACCCATAAATAATGACATTTGAAAATATAAATATTATAAGTTAACAAATTGCCAGGACGATATATTGTTTAACAATTTACAAAACTAGATATTGGAAAAATGGTATGCGAACACGAAGTAATTGCTTCATTTCGTAATGACATTCTGCGATACAACGTTTTATGTTCTTACGTTCCTACGAAACTAACGTAACTAATGAGCATTTTCTCACTCTCTCTCTCTCTCTCTCGCTTAAATTCATGAAATATTGAGTGAAATAAATACACTTAGTACTTACATATTAGATAATTAAAAACCGGTTATTCGGACATTGACGTATTTCGGTTTGTTTAAAATGTCAATACTTTCAATAACCGGTTCCATTTAAACCGAAATCGGTTAGACTGTTAAGTTGGAAATTGGAAAATAAAGTTATTGGGAAGAAAGATAAATAATTTTGTGAATCGAGGCAAAAACAAAACGCCTCTGATGCTTAAGCATAGCTCAAATATGCAAAACTTTTCTGTTAGTATCGAGAATTACCAGAAGGGGACATTATTAAAAATTTGACAATAGAAACAATCCGGGCGAGCCACCGCAGTGGACTGAATCCAAGTTCCAGTTGAAATATTTGTTCCAGATTTTAAAAAGGAATAAAATTCCCATTAGGAATAACATTTGGCGTGGCATGTTTTGATCACCGAAAAAATAAAGTAAAAAAACGCCAACTATATTATTTCAATTTATTGAAAAATCTTTTCTTGTTGTGAGAAATTGAATGAGAGTTGGCAAGATTGGTCATTTACCCCTACTATTTGATTGGTATTTACAATTTCATTAGAAATATTGTTGATATTTCGTGCGAACAACTTAGTACCACTCTGGGGGAAATTTTGCGTCGATATTTCATTAAATCCTTCAGCTTCACTCACTGAATGTCTGTCAATGTGAAGAAAGGTCTTAGATATTGTCTCCTACTCACACAAATGGCCGGACAGTCCCATATGAAATATCCGACGCTCTCGTCACCTTATTCATCCTCACTTGTCTACATATGTTCAATGATCCTAGCTACTAACCTTGAGATATCTTCTCAATGGATGGATATGAAGTTAGGCGTACGATTTATGGTACAACTTAACCACACCTGCCTAGTGATCCCGCATTTTGTGCCTCCATACCAGCTATCATTCCCACGTGTGAGAGTTGCGGTTTTAAACATGAGCTTGCCTACACAAAGGCAAGCTCCGCATGCTCCATATTTAGTGGAAGACTTACAGCAGCCCCTAATCTCGCCAGCTCATTCGTTCTATGGTTTCCTGCAACATTTCCCGCTACACACATAAGGTGGATATCAATCTGTATGGTCTGCTCGAAGTCGTGAATACAAATTACAGAGTTTTATAGCACCCTGATTGCCAGAGTAGATGTTGACACCCCAAGCAAGTATGACGTTTCGTCCCAGCCAAAGGGCAATTTCTCGGATTGTTTAATTTGTGCCAGAGACCATAAACTGCTATAATCTGATAGAATATACTCCAAAATCTACTTTCTTCCGTAGTTCTGGGCTATTAGTGTAGAAGCCTACATAGTTTCAATAACCAGGTATGCTAATTCACTCCTATTGTGGATTAGCACAGTTCTCTTAAAATCGTCCCATGATCATATTCGCTGTGGACCCACCGCTAGTATACCTTAGGGGGATTAACGACATTACACCCACTTTTCTTCCCAGAAAATCTAGTGGTAACAAGTGACTGATAAGCTCCCAACCCTCAGGATGGGGTGGGACACCCGTGATACACATCATTGTCATTGTATGGACTTTAGTTAACAGACTTAAGGAAGTATATTTTTCAAGTACCATGTACCAAACGGCAATGACGTAGAGCAATATTCGGCGAACAATAGCTGTGTATATCCAGTAAGCCATTGTCGGTCATAAATGAAGCATATGACCGATGACCCTATTACACGAATATATGGCCAGTGTGGCTCTTCTGATCCTATCCAGAATGTTTGACTTGCAACTGAGCTTTCTGTCGAGAATTACACGTAGGTATCGTGAATTATCCTTAGTTAATGTATGAGAAATTCATACTACAAGCTGACAAGGTCAGGAACATTTCTCTAATTGAAAAATGGTTGGGTTTTGTTGGAAAAATAGACAATTCAGTCAACACACACTCACTGGCATGACTAGTTTCGAACTCCGTGACAAGTTCAGCATCAGATGCCTAACTACTGTGCCTGAATTGATCATCAGTCGTATATATACAAATTCAATTCTGCAATTTACATGTGCGAATTAGTATCGCTCGAAGATCCCTAAGTATCACCATCACTGAAAGGCCTATAATTCCAACACAATATCAGAGAGCTTTTTTTACACCATATTCCTCTTTTCTTCATGCGTTCTCGCATTGTTGCAGTGCTTTGAGATGAGGTTTTTTTTTATTTATATCACAGAGTTGTATTTTCCCGTGGAATAGCTTTTTTTGGTGACCGGGCTAGTGTCAGTTACGTTTATTATATTATCCTTCAGGCAAATTTAGCTACCACCTAGAGACAATGGCTGAACATACGGAAAGTTCTGATACGTGGTAACGCGTAGGAGCTATAATTTCCTAGCTATCCCAGCCAACTCTCTGTATAGTTGGTACTGGACAAGTAAATGAAAATTTCCCCGCTTTCAGAATGAATATCGAATTATTGCTCTACATGGATTCTTTCTGTCTAACGCGAATATAGTAGCTCTCATAAAGACTCAGGAGCCAGAAATCCATAATGTTTAGTGCACATTGTAACTCTACGGGTGCGATGCCGTCAGGATCAGTTGATTTATAGGGCTTACAACTTCCTATTGCGCTGTGTAGTGTTTCATTATTTTCGATATTTCCCGCAACGAGCAACATGGCGTGGTTGGTCCCTGAGTCCAATCCTATGTGTTCGGATCAGTTTCCTGGAAAGTGTGTGTTAAGCAAAAGGTATAACGATATAATCCCAGAGAGCCTTGAATCGTCGAAAACATTCTGCGAAGTCTCATTTGGGTTTTGCAGATCTTAGCTCTTTCTTATCTCCTACACGCTGAAAAATAACGGCCTCTCTAACATATTCTCCCAAACATATTCTGCAGGAACTATGTATATGTTTGGAACACACTTCAAACACTAATATGTTTGCAAGTCCCAAACTCACTTGTGTTTAAATGTAAACAGCATCAAGTTTACTGGCAAACATGTATGCTTTTACGTGGAAACATATGCTTATTTCCCCCCAAACATAATAATATTTAAAACGAACTATTCTTTGATTTCAACATGTATGTATGTATATTTATTATAATTAATTTTATCAATATAAATCCACATTTCTAAATAATGAATACAAAAAATTAAAAGATTTAAAACGGCCCTTTTTACATTTAAGTGCATTGAATGCATTATTTGTTTGTCTCATGAAATGAGAATCTGCTGCTCTTTTCCTTCTCCTTTCTTTGTTGTCTCTTACGTTTTTGTTTTCGGAAGGTTTCAGCTATGCGTGGGTTATCACTATGCGATGGTACACAAAGAATATATTTATATAAAAATCTAGTTCGTGCAAGCCAAGTGTTTATTTGTCAAATGGTCCGCCGTTCCGATTTTCTCAGTCAAGGCTCGGACAGACAAAGGGCTTCACGTTGTTGCCCTTTCCAGTTTCTTTCCTCAAAATCGTTTTTCAGTTAGGTAGCACACATACATATATATGAAACACATCCACAAAAACCAAAGTACTAAATGTGCCATATGAATCCATTACGAATTCGAGACGGATCCGTTTCTGTGGACATTTTGTCCAAAACGTTACAGACGTTACATTACGCTTTCGTATGAAATTCCTCTCGAAAACACGAATTGTTTTTTGTACTTTTTCGGATCCATCTCGAACTGGTAACGAACTCCATATTCGAATCCGTTTCGGATTCGTTTTTTTTTTGGCAATAAAATGAATTCGAAACCGATCCGCCAAATTGTAATTTCACTGATTCGTTTTTTTTTTACGGACTCGTGACGGGTTCGAAACCAATTCGAGAACTCAAATTTCGCCTTTTTATGATATTACGGACTCGTTCAGAGCTCGAAACGTATCCGCATCCGTTTTTGTGCACACTGGGTAACATCACAAACCATTTAAGCGTCCGACCCTTCGTTTATTCTTTTTCACTGATCAAGCGCTTTTGATATCCTCTGTCCGATGAAGCATTCACGACTGAATACATGAAACTACATGTACATCAGCCAAAATAAGAAACACTGACTTCATCTGCAATTTGCACGTACATTCAGGAATATTTATGACTCACTGACTGAGAGAATAATGCAAAAATACAGATACACACTTACAAGATAGACTCTCTCGTTGTTTCTCTTTCATTCTCTTGCTCTCGAGAGAGCAAAGACAGTGCAACGAACACAGCTGTATAACATAAATGTATGTGGGTCGCAAACATATTAATCATCATCATTGTGTCTCAAACATATAGTAAATACAATATGTTTGGACACAAGTATATTATGTTTGTGACAAGCTCCAAACACATGTTATATTTGCATTCAGACAACAAAAAAAGACAGATTTTTCAGCGTGTAGTCTTGTTCCGTCCTTGACGACTTTGTCTTTTTTAAAAGCCTTCTGAGAGACTTTCTCATGATCTCCAGATCATTTTTTCTTTATAACGTGTGGGGCGTGAGGAATCCAATGATGTGTTCAGAGCTGAGGTGAGAGCAAATTTCATTCGAATAAACTTCGAAAATATTTCTTACAAAAGCAAACTTGTCCATACGGAAAGATTGCTGAGACGTACAAAGCCAAGGGCAAGTAGAAAAAGTAAGAGATGGGAGCGGAAATACGAACACCACGCGGGGACGCGACTCGTAATCTTGAACAGCTGTTCTCTCGAAAAGTTGTTTTCTGACCATGTCGGTCCTTTAAACAAAACCAATATATAACATTAGCAGACACATACGATGTGTACAACTTGGTTATCCAAGACAAAGGCCATGTCATCGAAAAGTGTCAAAGTAAGTCAGACTCGGATCAGAGTTTTTTTGTTTTGCCTGATATACGCACCTCGTAGCCTTTGGACTGGCTTCTCGATAGTTCCAATTGCTTGATAAATTATCAATTTGTTGTGGAGTGAATTAACTTAAACTTGATCTTTAACCATCGTTGCTTCCTTCGAACACATTCAGATTTGGCACAAATTGAGATACGGCTATTATAATAACCGGGTTTTCCCATTAAACAGTATCGGGGTTGATTGCTTTAGTATGTACCCTTCCCGTAGTCACTTCTCCACTTGAAACTCCTTGAGAAATATCGTGAAAGATGCCAACGAAATTGAATACGCAACTGTCAATTAATATGCATATGGCGTGCGTTAGAAAAGTAATTTTTCCTCTTTTCAGTTTCAGACAAACTACTGCCAAAGAAGTTAAGAGCTTTATGTCCTTACGGAGGGAGGGTTTAAACAAATGTTTTGTTTACTACAAGCAAATGTATTTAATGTATATTTTGGCATGATAGAATTCTTGCAACGAAATTGCCGGGATATCTTAAAAAAGGTATATTTTTAAAACATGTTAGGTTACTATGGAAAGTCTTATTTGGGAGAAAAGCATTATACGGTTTTGGTCGTTTATGTGTTTAGTCCTATTTTGCAAACATTGTTAACAGGATATAATATGAGACTCGTGCTGAAATAAATCATAAGATATGGAAGAGTAAGCATTCTAAACTATTGGAGCCTTTTGGAAACATTTATTTTTAAAACTGATGCTGTCGCCATTCGTTTCAGTTCTCATATTTGAACTCTTTCAAGTCGCTGTCATTTATTCTTCTTCTACGCTACTCAATCAACACTTGTGTTCAAAATCATTTAAATATTTACGCAGTAAGTGCGCGCATTTTAAACAGTTTGTAGCAGCTTATTAGTTAGCAGTACCAACTTACTGGATGCATGTTTAGTTTGAGTGGGAGAACAACGAAGAGCTTAAAAACGATAAACGTTTTACAGATACTAATGAGTTACTACCATTTTGAGGATTGAAAAAGGTTCTTATAACTATAGATAAAGTAAACTAATATATGAAGCACCAGTGTTGGAAATATTTTAGTGCAATGCGGAATTTTCTGGGTTTCGCTGAAATCAATAAATGAGATTGTTTTTGTTCCCAAAACAAAGTAATAAAAAATATTACATTAAAATTTTAAAATTTCATATCAACACAAAAAATCAATTTCAACAAAAATATCATTTCAAAACTTAAAATGGAATATCTGATGACCATCGAATTGCAAAGCCATGCGACCACCGTCTACGTCCTAATAAATTGGTTCCTCCTCCGGTTCAGCAACCATTCCTGGTTGAGACTCCACAGATTTTTACGGTTTTGACATCTGTGACCACAGAAGTTGCGACAGTTTTTGGTCGCTGGAAAGTTTTAGATTAAAAAGGCAGTCTTACTGGGTTTCTCCTCTTGATATCGCCAACACAGGATTTTAAATAAAAATCATTTTATTTAAAGATTGTCACACTTTCCATTGTTTAAATTACACTCCGGTTCACTTATTTAAAGGCACTAAAAATTCCATATTCAGCAGCCTGTATCTTTTGGAATTTGTAACCGATTGCAGAATTTTAAAATGGAAATGGAAGTTAGACATCTTGAGATATAAGAAAAACCCATGACAATAGTAGTTTATAAACTAAAGAACTTTTTTTGAGCAATTTATAAAAAAGTCCAAAAATGTGCTATTTTTTTTTTTGGTTCACTTGAATAAAGGCACTTTATTATTTTTAAAGAAATGCGATGATTTTTTGTAGGGAGCGTTTGTTTATTTCAATTTATTACATCGTAATCATTTTACGAGTCAAACTGGCAAAACAATAAATTTAAAATCTATCGGAAAAAACCAAAATCGATGTTTACAGTTCTGAAGGATTTTCTAACCGCGCAATAGCTAAAAAAATTGGACGGAGCCCAACAGTTGTCGACAATTACATCAACGACCCCGGGGGGTATGGACAACATTTTAAAGGAAGTGTTTCATTGTCTTTATCTGAGAGATTGTTTCATTGTCTTTATCATGAGAATTGCTTCTAACTCTACCTTATCCTTGTCAAAAATAAGAGCTCAATCAAGCTAGAGTGGAAGCGAGCAAGTCATCAGTACGCAGAGTAATTAAGAGCTGTGAGTATCTTAAATACCTGAAAGTACAAAAAAAAACCCGCCACTTAATGCTCCTCGTAAGGAAAAGTGGCTTCAATTTGCAAGAGACTACATGGTATGGGATGTGCAGCCAAGAGGTCATGTAAATGACTGGAGAACCGTTGTATTTACGGATAAGAAGAAGTTTAGTTTGGATGAACCTGACGGCTGCAACTATTATTTCCATGATCTGCGCAAAGAAAGGCGTTTTTTGAACCGACATCATAGCCGAGAGGGCGGCGTTATGGTGTGGAGTGCTATTACGTACTATGGCACCATAGATCTTGAATTTCAAAGTGCAAAAATGACTAGTGCAAGCTATAAACCGTTATTGGAATCGGCTTTTCCGAAGTTCAGTGAACTATTTGGTCCCATATCTTGGATATTGCAACAGGATAATGCCAGAGTAGTAAAGGAGTTCATTGCAAGCCAAAATGGTAATATTCTTATTCGCCAGATCTAAACATTATCGAAAATGTCTGGAGTTGGTTATCGCGTAAGGTCTATGAAGCAGGTAGACAATTTGATGACAAACACTTACTAATTCAGGCCACTAAGGATGCTTGGAATCAAATTTCGTTTGATTACATAAATTCTCTTTATCTCTCAATGAAAACCCGTATATTTCAAGTTATTAAAAACAAAGCGGGTTGTACCCATTACTAATAGTTCTTAAATAAAGTAAAATAAATTTGAAAAAACAAGAAAAACTGTTTTTCAATAAATTTAGTTAAAGCGCCTTTATTCAAGTGAACCAAAAAAATAGCACATTTTTGGACTTTTTTTTATAAATTGCTCAAAAAAAGTTCTTTAGTTAAGAAACCACTATTGTCATGATTTTTTTTATATCTCAAGTTGTATAGCTTCCATTTCCATTTTAGTATTCTGCAATCGGTTATAAATTGCAAAGCATACCGGAGTGAACCGGAGTGTATGTTCACAAAAAATCCCCACAATTTCAAATAAACATCTATAAGAATTATGGGAAACTTCAATGGAAGTGAATGCAGTACAGAGCAGCACCTACTGAAAAAAGTTGACAATGGTCACGCTGTATCTATGGTTATAAGTTAACTTATAACTATGAGCTTTGACATGTAAACAAATATTCGAGCTTTTTTGACGTTTTAATTTAACTTATAATATAATACACACTGACGAGCAAAATTCTAACAGGTCTTCCATAATGGAAGTTTAAAAATTTAATTTTAGCAGCGTATAACCTTCTAACTAAACCATTTTTGTGAATTTTACTTTGAAATGGTCTCAGTCATAACGAAAACATAAATATACAACAATTATTCATATACCAATGTTACAATTACGCACTCTCTTCAGTGTTACAAAATTGCACTCTTTTCAACTCTTTAAAGATCCAGAAACTCAAAAGTATTTCATAAATATACTGTTATTTTTGCTCATTGCTCATTACTCATCGGTTGCTCATTACACAGTACAACACATGATTTAGGGACTCAATGCCGAGAGTTGCACGTGAAAGTAGCCCCAAAAATAAGGAGTTTTGCATCATTCGTTGTGTCAAGTTGGCTGCATTAATAATATAATTTAATTTAATGGCCATAGGAAAATGGAAGCATCTAAAGTAGTTGAAATCATGGAATTATTAAAAAATAATGGTTCTGTTCGGAATGTTGCAAAAATGATTAATGTAAGCATATGACGTCAACAAAACGGAAGAAAGATATTAAAACTTCAACTGCTCCCGGAAGCCCAGTAAGATTGATGACAGCACTGTCGTCATTTGACAAAATTGGCCTAGCAGCGCGGCACTAAAAACGATAAATATTGAAGACAGTGAGTGGAATGCTCGTTGAAGTCTCTAAAGATTGGGTGTTAACGCGGAGAGAAGAAAAAGCAAAAATGTTTACCACAAAGGAATGTAAAACTTCGTATAGAATTCGCCCAGGTCTAGGAAAACTGGACTGAGGTTGACTGCAAGAAGGTAATGTATTAAATTTGACACATTTTAAATAATAAAAATACAATTACGCCTTGTATTTAAGGTTATATGGTCTGATGCCACTAAAATCAATCGATTGAAGTCCGATGGCCGTTCTTGGTACTGGACCAAAGATCCAAATACTACTACCCCGAATGCAGTAACACAAACCATTAAATATGGTGGTGGATCCATAATGGTATGGAGATGTATTACGAAGACCTTTGGGTAAAAAAAAAAGGTGTCCCATAACATCACATGAAGGGATTGGGGAGAGCTTCTCACAATCAGTGAGATGTGCGCTTTCTAGTTTTACACTCACTGATTGGGACCTACTATTTTACACCGGTTCCGAACGGTATTTTGAGAAGCATTTTCATGGCTAAGTACTCGATAGTGGCGCCACCACTAAGCGAGGTGACCGTCGTCGAAAGAAATGTAAGGTGGTCTGAGCAGGGATCGAACCCACGTTCTCATGTACAAGAGCCGCGCACACTAGCCATTGCACCACCGACGGACAGACCTTTGGGTAATTGAGTTAAAATTGAAAGTATTATGAACAAAATAACAATATCTTTCAATTCTGCAAAATCATTTACCAACCGCTGTAGAAAATACCGGTCTTGCTACTGTAGAAAATACCGGTCTTGCTTATGAACAAAATAACAATATCTTTCAATTCTGCAAAATCATTTACCAACCGCTGTAGAAAATGCCGGTCTTGCTACTGAAAGGGTGATTTCCCAGCATGACAGCAACCGAAAACATTCGACCAAAATTCGTTAAAAATTGGTTAAACTGTCATCAATTTACAGCGCAGTCCAAGGACTTAAGTCCGATCGAAAACGTTTGCTGTTACATAAAATCTCAGGTCGCCAAGTACCCAGCTGTTCAAAAAGGCGTAAACGAGCTATGGGATAGTATAATTGAAACTTGGGATGTGATTCCAGCGGAAATGACTGACACATTTGTCAATAGCATGGCTCGCCGTATAGAATCTCTTAAAAAAGAGAAAGGATACTCGACAAAATATTGAATCAGAAAACAAGTAACTTAAACTAAAACCGGAGTGCAGAATTGTAACATTTGTATAACTTTACAATAAGTACTGTTCACTATGTATATATCAACATAGAATTTATATTGTTTTTGTTTTTATTCACAAGAGTACAATAAATTTAGTTATATATTTTTTTTTTTATTTTTAATCAAATATTTAAAATATACAAATTCATTTCCAAACTGTGTCAACCCTGTTATAATTATGCACGTCACTGCAAGTAAATAGTACATCGATTTATGCACTGTTGATGTTTTTGAAAGAGATATTTACTTATTCATGGATAATAAGTTGTGGGAATTTATCAAATTTCCCTTGACCAAATGGTCGTCTTGTAACATAAATGTTTGCAGTATTGGAAGTTTTACAATGACACACAGTTTAAAATGACACATTTTCAATTTATTTAGAACTTAGACAATAATTACTAATTGTAAATCTGCACCAAACTGTAATACATTAGAAATCTCTTTATTATTTAACAGACAGTGCCAGAAAATAAATATAAGTAGGTTTGACCCCAAACGATGAATCTTTCTACAGTTTCATACTCGTGCTCAGGTAACATATTCCCGAACTTGTATTCCCGAATTTGTATTTTGTATTGTATTCCTGTAATATGTACTGACTCGAATTCTAATGTTTGTAATATCCAGCAATATTGGAGATAGACCCACATCGGTTTAAAATCATTTCAGAATCGATTTACATATCTTGCAATCAATATTACTTATATTTCCACGACGTTTCGAAAATTATCGTGTTAATATAGATAATTTTTTTTATCAAAATATTTAAAAAGTTGTAGAAAATTTGTTAGATTTTCTGTTCCTCCAGAAGAAGAACTCCAAGACAATACTGAACGCAAACAAAACTAAAGGAAACCCGAAAGGAAGTGAGGTGTAGAAGGAAGCCGAGGAATAGCTAGATTCTCAAAAATATATTTTAACAGCTACTTTCCCATGACTTGATAAGATTCCTAACAACACTTGTCTGCCTGTTACACTCTATATAATTTTTTATACCCGTTATGCACTTTTGGATACACATTTTGGTACTTTTACGTACTATTTTGGTAAACTTTATGCACTATTCGGATACGTTATATATACTTTTTGTCACCTTCATGCACTTGTTTGGTTTACGAAGTATTTACTACACTTAAAGTACATTTTGACGCAGTTATGGTACAATCGATATACATTTTTGGTACTTGTTATATACTTTTGGTACCTTTTTGTACTTTTTTGTACATTTTATGTACATGTTTGACGAAATTTATGTACTTTCTGGGCAGTTTATGTACGTTATGGAACATGATATGTACTTTGTGGTAAATTTCATGCGCCTATTGGACAGATATTATTGTGAATAAATGTTGCATGTAATTTCTGATACATTTTATGTACTTTGTGGTAAATTGTTTGTATATTTCGCACAAATTATGGAGAATAAATGAGCACACTCATCTACGATCATTACTTGGAGATATTTGCTCCATTTCTGCATAACAACTTTTTACGTCTCGTTATCGGTATGCGACATGCTTGTTTTAATCACATGGCACCACCATTGAGCAATAGATATGAGTCACCATTCCTCTCTTCATGTTATCTCGATGAGTTGCTGTTGTATGTTACTCTTTTGTTGGGCAGAAAACTGACAGAAAGTCTTCGTTCGATGCAAGCAACATAAAACACAATTTGGCTGTCATTAGAATCAAACACTATTTAGACTTAGTTTGGTGCATGGTTTGCTTCTGATTGCTTAACGCTCTTTCGCCTATATACTCTGTCTTCTACTTCATTGTCGATCAACTGTATTATGGATTCCCCCTCTATAGGACATAAAATAACGGACATAAATAAAATAAAGAAACGCACTCGGAGTCATTTCCTATTTCTGTTTTATTTTTTGGGTTTACTCGGGTTTTACTCCCCATTTTACGACTCGTGGCGACCGTGCGTGCCAGGAGCGTGTGATTGCGATGCCTGGCTAATTTGTAAATAGTGGGATACCCCAATATGATATTAAAGCCCTTAACCATTGCAATCGAAGTCTCATGTGTGGGCATTTCCTTGATTAAATATCTATTTTTTCTCGGTGCAATATTTCCCTGCTGTTTTAATTGAATTCTCCAAATGAGAAAAATGCTGCTGCAGTGTGAATATAGAATAGCCGTCTCATATATTACACTATATTCTTCAGAATTTAGTTTTTTCTGTCCCTTTTAAATAAACAAATTGAGAAATAAAAATTAAGAATTATCGGAAGAAGCTAAGTTGATTATACTCTAGTTTCTTTCGCAACAAGTGATGTTAACTTACTATATACATATGTATGTAGGTTACGAAAAACACATCCCTATTAATTGCGATTTCTATAACAAAATAAATAGTTATTTTGATGAAATCGATTTTCCATTACTTTCATATTTGTGTGACAGTTGCTTTCTATACTGAGCTTCAATCTAAAGTTTCTACCAATATTCATTACATTATGTCCACATCCGCCAACAAATATCTCAATTCGGAGGAAAAAGTGATTTATGTTCTTGTTATCAAAACTAAACCATCTATAAAAAATTAATTTTCAGAACAATACGGTTAAACTAAATTCAAGTCAAGATTTGTTTGTGAAGATTTGTTAGTCTGCACACCCTAATTCTACTTCAATTCACCTTTTCCGTAACATAAGCATAATATAACTCGTATTTTTTGCAACTCATTAATTACTTTATTGAGCACAACTTGAGTTAATTCTCACACACCACAGACATTTGGTACTCTTTGTTTTGATTGCCATCACTAATTTATTGTTTGTTGTAGTTTTTACACACGAGTACACAGCGAATTTCACCACGCGCTGCCGAAACCGATCATTTACCATTTGTTTCGTTAAACCGATGTTATAGAAATTTGCAAAAAAACTTTCCACTTATATTTCGCGTATTTAAATAATCACTTTTGAAAAACTTTTTCTATTTTTCGAACAATTATACAATAAACACTAGGTTTACAAAAAAATAGTAACACTTTAAACACTTTTATCCTAATTTTTCTTGAATTGAATTCGCAAACACAGGCTTCACGTCCGAGTTGAAGACATGTAATACGCGTACTAAACGGTGAATGAATATGAGGTGAAATATTGATGGTGCAGTCTGGGTTGTCAACTAATTCTAACCAAAACACGCCGTGACCTTCTCCAAACGCGCTGAAAAGCGCTAAATTAAATGTAAATAAAAAGTGGTGTAATTGCAGTTACAAATTACTTGATATTAAAAACTAAAATTACTACATAATTGTTTTTTTGTTCTTGATATGCTTTCAATTTAGGTACAAAAAATAACTTCTGCGTAAAATAAGACTCAGAATTGCTTTTTAAAGCTTATGCTTAATATAAATCTTTTGTAAACACTTTACTTATAATTAGTGTCCAAGTAAATTATAAGTACCAAATGATAAACTTTATGACAAAATACACAAATGTTTCTAAACAGGCACATTTTTCTACGTGGGTTTGTCACGAATCTATAATCATCCAAAAGATTTCCCACAATTGCAATTTCAGGTTACTTTCATTCTATTTCGTTAGGGCTTAACCTTTTGTTGTTTCAGATGTTATTAGACACTTACAATAAATGTACAAGGCTCTTGTTTGACATTTTAGTAATGGCTTCAAACATTTTGGCGTGGAATACGTCTTACCTTACGGTATAGGGAGTCATGTCAGATTGTTATTGTTGTAATCTTTATTTCATTGATTATGAGGAAACGGCGAGATAACTTTTTTTAAAAATGTTTTTGTAGGTAAATGAAGATGTTATCTTTCGTTTGATATACATTTCATATTGGTTGATATCTTCTTAATATTTAAATTTCTCAAATGAAAATTGTTTAAACACATACACTCAAACATATGTGTGGTGTTTGGTTGAGTGTTTGCGTTTGTAGCGTGAACACAAACTATGCTGCTGTTTCAGTGTGAACACAAACCTTCGGCTGTTGTTTTGATTGATGAAATATTGAAATTTCGTATATTTACTTATGTGTTTAAGTGAAACAAAATGTTAAATGTGAATTTGAATTTAACATGGGTATATAATTATAAAAAATATAAATCAAGTTGATTTGCGTCTGTTATTTATCATTTATCCTTACTCTTTTAATTTAAAAACATATTTATCCTATTTTTCCTACCATAAGCTTATGTATATTATCAAAAGTAACTATCAAATAAATAAATTCATTTGCTTATGTTATTTATCATTTATTGTTATATATGTTTTCTGTCTTCTCGGTTGGCGTATTCTACGTTAAACTTAATGGCCGTGTCTCTGACACAGCCTGCAGGGACAGTCCGTGGCCGAAGGCCTCGGACAACTGTCTGTTGCATTTTTCTGTCTTTGGCAAATAACGTTCCGCCGATAATAAGGTTTTCTTCAAAATTCTTCGATAGACAGAAAATTTCCATTAAGCAAGTTAATGTAATATATTAATAAAATCTAAACAAAATTCGGTTAACTTTCAGAGAAATTGATTAAATGAACGGGTGCTGACCAAAGTAATAACAAGATTACCACTGTTCCATATTAATTTTTTTTGATAGTTTGAAAAATCGGGCGTAAAATGGTTGGCATCATAGAGCAACTATGGCATAGAGAAGAAAATGTACTCATGGAGTGGAATGCCAACAAAGAAAACGAGTGAAGTACCTCGTTTCTCTGCTCTCTCTCACTTCCTCTCTTCGTTGAATATTTCAATACACGAGCAGTTTTCTGATGATGTTACAGTATCTAAATATAGAAATTCCAACCATGTTTAAATAAAATTTAAAAAAAGGATGTAAAAGATATGAAGTAATCAAGGTATGACGCGAAAGAGAAATGCTTTTGAGTGAATCGCGTCTACTTTTTTGGTTCTCTTCTACTAGGGTTGCCAAATTGCGTCGGCTTTTTCTTTTCTACTTGTACATCCTTTTATTTGGCATTCTATAATTCTAAAATATTCTAAAGTTAATTTAGCGCGTTATTTAGAATTCGCGCCAATGGTGAAAAATTCGGCTTTTGTGTTGTTGAAAGGCGCTAATTGGCAACGCTGGGTGCATTAATATAAGTAGAGAATAAAACACCGGCGCAATTTGGCAACCCTCGTTGAAGAGAACCACACATGTCGACGCCGGTGATGCCAATTTAGCTCTTTTGGGGCTAGATGTGTAGCACTTTTCGACCTTGCAAAACGCGAAAAAAATTTCAATGGCGCTTTTTTGGAAAAAACGCGTAATGTGAACGCGCTTTGAGTTTTTATTTAGCCCCTTAGGACGTTTTGTATACAAACCCGATTTTACTAAATAATCTTCTTTTTTTTTGTACTTTGGGCGTTCCCGTTGTAATAGGACATTTTTGTTGCTAATGGTCTTGAACAACTGTTAATTTATATTGATGCATTATTGTGAATGACGGACGAAATATTTTCATCTTCATTGACCGCACACGCAAAATTTGCTTCTATTACTGTATTGGTTATAGCCCAAAAATATCGCAAAGTATGGGAACAAGAATCCACTTTTAATCCTGTAGATGCAACAGAAAACAAAAATGTCAGACAATGCTGGTTCTGTCAAATCTGCACTCCAAAAATCGGTGTCTTCTCCATTTGTAAGGATTTTCCAAAAGAGAAAGTACAATTTAATAAAAACAAGTTGCGTGTGAGATATCACTGAATATGTCCTCGTTCAAATGACCGGCGGGGCTTCGGTGGTTGGCGCGAAACCGAGAGTTACAATTTTCGATAACAGGCGCATAAATCAAGCTGAATTTTGGATCCCCACAAGCAAAAGTCTAACAGGCTAAAATGCACGTTGTCTGTGGAGATATCCCTAAAATCGGGCGTGCAGAATGCCCTTTGTGGCGTCAGCTGTGCATCAAGTAGCGACAACCTGTTGGAAGCACATGTCGTGATCGGTAGCGCTCTCATTTGACGGTGATAGTAATGCCATCATCGTCTTCGAAAAAGTACTGAGCGATGATGCCTCCGGATCACAATATAGACCAAACAATAACATTCTGTGTGTGCTTTGCCAATTTGGTATCGTCTTAAATCCGGCAATGCCTGTTTATTTACCGGTTGATTCAAAAATGGGTGACGTCGCCACAAGGGAACAACTGTTTTGATAATAAAATTGTATTATTTGCACGTTTTGCTCGGCATTGTAACTTTCCATGTTGATTTGTCTCTATTGTCTGAAACATAGATAACAGGAATTGACAATAGATTAAACAATGTCGTTTTCCCTATTGGAAACGTCTTACTTATTAAGCGCGTTTTAGAACTTTCGGGATTTTTCTAGTTGGTTTCGCTATACGGAGTGTTTTAGCTCTTTGGTAGTATTTCGACGGCGCGTTTCGTTCCTGCGGAGTTGGCATCACTGGTCGACGCGATTCACTCAAAACCCATTTCTCTCTCGTGTCATAACTTGATTATTTCATACTTTTTACATACTTTACGTAATTTTATTTAAACATGGTTGGGATTTCTATAGTTAGATACTATAACATCGTCTGAAAACTGCTCGTATATTGAAATATTTAACGAAGAGAGTAAGAGGGAGAACAGAGAAACGAAGCGCATCACTCGTTTATTTGTTCTCTTCTACGAGGGTTGCCAAATTTGCTACGTTTTTTTCTCTACTTGTACATCCTCTTTGCATTAAATGCCATCAAGGGTAAAAATGAAATGTTCAGGCTTGTCACAGAATTCTTTCGGAATGGTTGTAATTCCGTAGTTACCATTCCGATCGATTTCGTTTTACCTTCTTCAGATTTCGATCGATTTTGTTAATTTATATAAGCGTTACTATTTTTCCGGATTTTTCTTATGCACAGGAAAATACACACCGCAGTGGCTTGGCGGGCTAGACGCTGGTGAAGATGATGCTTCACAAACATCGAAACGATCGTCCAGCGAATGTGAGTTCGAATCCCACCCGCGGCATTTAAAATTGTGTCACTTACCGGAGAGAATATGATCCCTTAGCCTAAAGGAAATTACAACTTTAAAAATAACGAGGATCTAAGACAACTTCATTTAAAGTGGGTTTCTCTTTTTTTTTTAATTAATATTTATTGCATTAATATTTAGGAAAATAAAATAAAGGCAATATTATTTATTAACAAAAAGTTATTTTATCTATTTTTTTGTATTTTTGAAACTATAAATATCAATTCCATTTACAAAACCAAAAGTGGTTTCATTGAAGACGCAAAATACGAAATTAATTCCACTTTCGATCGGAATGGAATTCTGTGACAGGCCTGATTAATCGTGTTTTGGTCAGAGATGGGAAATGTGATACAATTGTACCACTTTTGGTACAATTAAAACCCTTGTGGGACGTTGGAACAATCAAGCTAGTTTTGGTACGTATCGAACTGCGACCAAATGTAAAAAACAAAAATGTATTATACTTTTCCACCAGAGCCTATTTTAAACGGCGAAACTAAAACCACGGCAGAGATAATTTTTTTTGCAATTTTTCAATGTTAGTAGAAATTCCCTAGATATAAATAACGAAAACACTACAACGATTTAATATTTATGACTTTTGGAAGAGATTTCTACAACAACATTAACCCATTTATTATTTTATTATTTATATTTCTAAAATTGTTTAGGGAATGGTAGCCATTCCATACTCTTCACCATCTTTTGAATGAGTTTAACGGGTTAAAGTGTTGTATAAACTAGTTAAAAAACATAAACCATCACCGGTTTCGGTTACAAGCAAGCGATTAACGCTAATCTAAGTTTTCGACCGCTTTGTGTGGTTAGTATGGCGAAAAGTTAGTTCAGTGGATGTAAAAAAAACATAACTAAAGGGTGGGCCATGTCGAATTTGAAATTTAATTACGCCTTAAAAAAAAACTATTAGACATTTTTCAAAACTATACTTTTATTGGTAAGGCCCATCATTATCATTTATGAATGAAACACGACATCGTTCATTCGAGCTATCCAATTGTTCCGTACCGCTTCGATTCGTTGGCCTCTATCTCGGGAACGACAGTGTCGATTTCCAATTATTTACACTATTTCTCAAAGTAATCAACAGTTTCGCAGTTATAAAAAAAAAATGAATGGAGAAAAAAATATTTTTTGCTTAATAACTTCACATGTTTTATTTGGGTTGCTTATGATGACTAATACAATACTTGACAAAATGAGATACCTTCACTGACGTCTGAATAAGAGCGAAGTGCATCAATCAATTTGCACGATCCATATTTCATTTTGTTCACAGGTCATGTCACTTTGGGATAAACTAATAAAACTTTACACTTTTTGCCGTTCCTTATGTTTCATGATTTTTTTAAAATAAAAAATTTAAATTTTATCTGCGAAACTGTTGATTACATTTAGGAATAGTGTAGGAATAGATTAAAAGTTTTTCAATTCTAAATTTTTCAATGATGCCAGATACAAACAAATGACCTTTTTTAATATACAATGTGGTTTTTATGTGCTATTTAGGGTGACTAGACACGTTCAGATTGTATTAATATGTTGTATTAAGTTGTTCAGCTTTACCATGGCTACAATTTTCCCAAATATTGTGAGTGAAATATTTGGAGTCCCTTGAAGTTATGATGAAAAAAGTGATAAAAACCAACTATTTTTCAAAAAGTGCAGGAAAATCTGAAAATTGATAAAACTCGATTTTTTTTTAAAAAATTTTACGTTCTCCAGACATTTCATGGGTACCGATCAACCCAGTAGACTTGCCTCTAACCGATAACGTTGATACATTTTCCGACCACAACAGTGTAATCTGTCACTTCATAAACATCCATTTGGCCATCTGCTTCGAAATAACGGGGGGTTCAAATTCCAAATTGTACATGGCCCACCCTTATAAACTAATCCATTAATAGTACAGGGATTTTGTACGGAAAGTGGTGAAAATGCAGATACAGAATACACGTCCATATGCCACGGATTGCTATACTACTCAAGAAAGCAGAATACTAGTGCCCATTTAATAATTCGTAAGTGATGTTGGCTAAACGTAAATTTCGACACAGATTTATCGTCCGCCGGTATGGCTGAAGATATCACGGCTGAGCCGTCATCTTCGACCAGACGACTGTCCGACCAGACGACAGATACCTGTCTGATTTCTATAAACACATTAGTAAATGTTGCATTGAAAAATAAAAAATAGCGTTCAATCATATGGTGACGTTTCATTTAAATAATACTAATACTTAAAATTATTTAAAGACAAGTGCAAGCACATTTGTCATAATTTTCTTGCTTAATACTTTTTGCTTTAGTCCCAAAAAAAAAACAAAGAGAGTGCAAGACTTCATCTTTTAAGACAACTATTCACAGCCGCTACATCAATAACGTTATATTTATTTTTAGGTAGAGACTATTGTTGTACAACAACCATATATTATTTTCAATGCTAACGCTGCATAGCTTCGACGTAGATACCGCAAGTGTTGATTTTGTTAGATTATACCATACCCGTGCCTATAGATGTTAATACATCAATAAATAAAGCAATATTTAACTCACTGAAATAATTGTTTTCGTTTTGTCATAAACAGAGCAACGACAAAAGTATTGAATAGTATAGAGAACTTATTGCACTCTTTTTCTGCGAGTCTGAGAGTCTGATTAAAAGAGCATAAACGAGTCCTATTCTGTACATAAAACAATACAAAAAGCATAAATGTTGCAAAAGGCATCAATGTTTCACATCAAAATTATGAATGGGCCAAGTTATTACAAAAAGAGAGTAATACGTTTTGAATCATTCGCCAGATGTCGCCAGGGCCTTTGAGTCATACAATTCGTTCCATGAGTTCTCTATACTATTCAATACTCTTTGGCGACAACATCAATACCATCATTCCTAGTTTAAGGCAGGGACTAGTGTTGTACAACAACCACGTTCGTGATGCTAACTCAGTGTATTGTTTGCATGTGTTCACTTTGATAGATTGCCCTACCCGTGCCTATATATCATTTTAAAGATACATACATACTATGTCGGGTTTGATTAAAAATGAATAAGCAATTCACAGTTAAGTTGAGTTATGAACACAAGATTTAGAAAATCGAATTTAACTCAATTAATACCAGATTTTTAAAAACAAAGTTGCGTTTTACTCGTTAGGAAACGTCCCTTTTGAATAAATTCAAGAGTATTATGGTTTCTTTATAAAATAATGTGTGAAAAGAATCAATTTCTAATTAATACATAATGAGCAGGAACAAAGATTTACGATATTATCCCATATCCCATATTTTATGCAACATAATTGTTTAAATGCTAACTTGTCGCTTAACCCTTAAGCTGACAATTTTTTTGACAATTTCATAAAAATAAAAACTGTTCCAATAATAAAGAGAGTTGTGAGAAAAAGAACTGTTCATTAAAGGTCCTTACAACAATAGCAACAAACACGACAAGTTACACTTTAACAATTTGATGCTAATTTCACATTGTTGCTGCCACCAGCAGCGAGAGCATTTATGGTGCTATTACGGCTGCCGTTACCCGTAACCAAGTCCCAGTGACTGTGGTAAAAGTTCAACCAAATATTGGTTAACTTTTTCCGGCATTGAGAGTTATTAGCGTAACAGCGGAACAAACAACAACGTGGAAAGCGAAAGGAGAAATGAACTGGGATGTTCCCTTGACGCTAGAGGAAAAAGCGAAGAGTTACAACAAACCTCAACCGAAACTTTGTCTTGTCTGGCACTATGGTCCTGTAGTAAAAACTGCAATGAGTTGTTGGGTTGTTTCCCACCTACTTTTAGTTATATAAGGGTTAAAAATGTGTGGAACTGGTGGCTTTCACCAGACTCTTTGCCACACAAAGAGATGGCGTATAAAAAGTTCATTGAAGTAAATGAGAATTTAAAATGGCAGTAATGATGGAGGTTGAATCGAATGAAATTCGAAAGGTGCATCGTATTTAGTGCTTTTTAAATGCTTTTTGCCACAAAGTACAAATAACGTGGGCCGATTTACTTGATAAAGTTTGGCAACAGTGTTGGAAAACGCAGAATTGGAGGCATAAGGATGACATTTTAATATGGAAATTATGGTGTGGAAGAATGCATGGTTGGGTGCTAAGACGATATTCTAAGCTATAGACAAAATTCTGCACAATTAGCTGTAGTCAAAAAGTTTTACTAAAAACTTTTCATACGGTGGCCCAATATAAAAGCATAATTTTTGGGATTTTTCCTGTCCAACTGGCACCTCCGAAATTAGACACCTGTCGCATATTTAGGCGCTGCGAAATAACACCCACTGGAAATAACCCCCACTTTCAAAATGAAATAAAGCCCACCAAGTTCTCATACAAAAGTAGGGATTATTTTATATGAAATAAAACCCACAAAGTTGGTTATTATTTCATTTTTAGTGGGTGTTATTTCATTTTGAGGCGATTAATAAACCGCTAGTGGGGGTTATTTCATTTTCATATTGGGCATTATTTCACTTCTAGTGGGGGTTATTTCATTTTTTGTTTTGGGCTGTAATTTATAAGTAGTCGTTGTTATTCACTTTAATGTCCGGGGATTATTTCAAGTAAGCCGTGAAAAACTGGTCTAAAGTATGTGCAACCGTCATTAAAAATTATTTATGCATATTCAAATTCAATTTTCATTCGATATCCTATTCAGTTGGAGTTCAGTTGGAGTTCAGTTCAGTTCAAATAAAATTCGAAATAATCGCCGGGAAAAGGAGGAGCAGCAAGTTGCTGTACACTCTGACGGACAAACAGTTATACGCGAAGAGGTCGTCAAAGAATAATAAAACTTATTACACTTGCTACGTTGAAAAATGTACCGCTCGCGTAGTGGTCGAAGACAATGTATGTGTGAAGTGCTCAAAAACTGGCCATAACCACCCTAACCAGGAAGATTTCTATAAAGAGCTCACGGCTCTCCGCAGCATTAAAATAGCGTGTTTAGAGTCAGCAAATATCATTGGAGAAGTCAGCGCCTTAAGTGGCATAAGGAATATTTTTGAAAATATATCATCAAGGTAATGACATAAAATTAGACGTCTGCATTCATTTGTTAACGCATGGTTTTCTTTTCTGTTCTTTAAGCAATCAAAATGCCACCTCAAACCTCAATTTCAATCAGATGAGGCGTGGCTTGCAATATATTGCCAACAAAAACTTTGTTGCATCACCCAAGACTGCAGAGGCTGTCCTTGAGGCTTTTCAAACTGAGAGTATTTACAAGAAGTTAGGTGTATCACTCCATGAGAATAACGAAGAAACACCATTTTTCAAAACATGTCATATTGATGATGAATTTGCTTACTGCATTTTCGCGTCCGATAAAATAGTTAAACTAATAAGGGAAAATTTGGCCTGCAGCTCACGAAGGACAATTGTAATCGACGGCACATTTGCTTGTGTTCCGCCTTTTCCCGGCGATTATTTCGAATTTGATTTCTGTAGCCATTGAACAGAAATGTATGGAACAAATTTGGGGGTTATTTCATTTTTGATTTGGGGGTTATTTCATGCAGCCATTGGCTATTATTTAAATTGGGTATTATTTCATTTCTAGTAGGGGTTATTTCATTTCGAAGCGATAATAGAACCACTAGTGGGACTTATTTCATTTTCATATTGGGAGTTATTTCACTTATAGTGGGGGTTATTTCATTTCTCGATTTGGGAGTTATTTCATTTTTAATGGGGGTTATTTCATTGGGCTTTATTTCATTGGGGGTTATTTCCAGTGGGTGTTATTTCGCAGCGCCGCATATTTAGTATTAAAAATGAACCGCTACACAAACGAAGAACACGATGGCATTGTGTCAACCTATTACGAAAATGGAAAAGCTGGTTTGAGACCGCTCGCACACTTCGGGGTATTTCCGGTCGTGGAAGTTGAGCTAATGGCGTTAGAAAGCTACACCATAAGAATCTACACAGCAAACCATAGAACGAAAAAAGGCCCGAAAATCGGAGCGTAATTTCGTAATTAAAATTTGGCCCAAAATATGAAATAGGACCCCAAAGACAAAAGTGTGTTTGGGGTCTATTTTCATAATCAAGTTTTTCGTTCAACTTCATTATGAAAAATGAAGTTATGCTCCAAACAATTAAACACCCCACCAAAATACCTTGTTCTTGTCCCGTACATAAATTCACGGCGTAGGTGCATTTGCGATTGGGGTGTAATTTCGAGCCAGTTAATTTTTGAACCTGGATGTTGCGTTCCACTCACAGGATTTAGTGTTTTCCTATTTCCCCATACAAGAAATTGACATGTTTAGTAAACAATTAAAGTGATCTTAATCACGACAGGCGAAATGTTCAATGGCAGTGTCAAATTGAAAATTTCTGTTTATGTTTCTTGATTAATCTTTTCGATTATGTTTATTTGTACTAAGGAAGACAATTGCGCACAAGTTGTAAAAAATAGCGTGAATTATATTTAGAAACATTTTACTTATGCTTAATTTAAAATTAATACTCAGAGAACTAATTGCTTGAAAATAGACAGTAGCAACCGTAAATTTGGATGTTGGCACCAACTGAATTGAGGATATTACGACTAAATTGTACCCCCCCCCCCCACTATGCGTAACCCATACACATCGTCGTGGGGAATGTATAATGAACGTTTACCCATTACCCACAGGGTATGGGGAAAATAATGGGTAGCTTCCAACAATGTTGGGAAATTACTCATCACGATTACACATTACCGTCAGGGTAATGGGGAAAATAATGGATAGTTACCCACGGCGATGGTAATGAGCTACCCAGGGTAACCCATCCCCATTTTTGATCGAAAATATGAAAAAATTAGAAAAAATTCTATATCTCGGAAACGGAGCGTCCAATCGGAAAAATATCCAACTTTTGACGGTGTCTAAGGGTTTTTCATAATGTGGTCCAATTTATTTAAAATATAAAAGTGACATTAACTCGGAAACGGTGCATCCAATCGAAAAAAATAATATAAATGTTACGAATAATGAAACGATTGGACGTACAGTTTGCGAGTTATATCCATTTTTTATTTTAGCGATTTTCTTATTTTGGTGAGTTTTTGAGAACAAAAATCTTCGATTCGAATTGGACCTGTTTATGAAAACCCGTTAGAATCCCGCAAAAATTAGATACTTTTTCGATTGCACGCTCCGTTTCCGAGATACAGAAATTCGAACCAAATACCCAGGGTAACCCATTAACCATCGCCCATTATTTTCCCCATTAACCTGTGGGAAATGGGAAATCGTGATGGGTAATTCCCTGTCGTCGTGGGTAACTACCCATTATTTTCCCCATTACCCTGTGGGTAATAGCTAATCGTGATGGGTATTTCCTCATCGTCGTGGGTAAGTACCCAATATTACCTCCATTACCCTGATTCCAGTTTTTAATCGCGATGGGTAACTCCCCATGGTCGTGGGTAGCTACCCCATATTTTCCCATACCCTGTGGGTAATGGCGATACGATCGCTACCCATTCCCCATGGCAATAATAATGGGTTACCTACGAAACACAAACCCTGAAATTTAATTCCCCCAACTGAAATTGAGTTCAAGCAACCTCGTTTCATAATTGCTTCGGTTGTGACAACTGAATCTTGTATTGTATTAATTATGTCAACTTAAGTTTCAATAATTTCAGTTGCACCAACCGAACATGGGATTAGTTAAGATGCAACAACCGACATTTCAATTCAATGCGATCGCAATAACTGAATCTGGCCTTAAGTTGGTTTCATCGACTGAATTTGGAATCAGTTCGTTTGCTGTAAACGAATTCCTCATGAATTCTGTTGAGGCAACCAAATTAATTTTCACTTCGTTTACACATAATTCTGTATATTTCCAGCCAGAGTTTTAAAATTCTAATAGCAAATATTATATTAAACAAGCAGAATATAATTTACAATTGTTCCAGTCGCGGTAATATCGAGATTTGTGTAAAGGTAAGGAAAAATAAAAAAATCTTATTTTCAGAAAATGCCCACATTTTACAACGTGCAGTAGTACAAGTAGATATCAAGGTCAGATTTTCAAGGTCGGTAGTTTGAAATGTGATGACAACGAATTTTTATAGAAAGGTTTAGGACGAAAATCTCCAGACACAACGCGTCAGTATTAGTGCCGTGGCCCTGATGGCCGCGAAGCTAAAACCCAACGGAAGAGGATATAAACTGTATTTGTTACTCTAAAGAATTATTTCCTCGCTTTGGAATTATTTATGAGAATACAGGAAACTAAATATCATCACTAATTAATTGATAAAAATTGAAATCACAAAATTCGGTTGTGACAACCTGTCATTCGGCTGTCAAAACTTAGAATTCGGCCGTCATAACCTTTAATTCGGCTGTAACACCCCCTAATTCGGTTGTGACAACCTGTAATTCGGCTGTAACCACCTCTAACTCGGCTGTGATAACCTCTAATTCGTATCGGGCAACCTCTAATTCGGTTGAAACTACGTCAGATTCGACTGTGATGACCTCTAGTGTGGTTGTGTCAACCTCGAAATTTGGATTCGACCAATTCGTCTGCCTCAACCGAATATTTCTGTGGATTCAGACATCACTTTGGCCGGCATCTAGGTGATATGCCACTAGTTGATTTTCCTTCTGCAAATACTCGTCCAGACCGTTCTTGTGTAATATACAAAGATATATTCAAACTATGGTATTGATACCAAGCAAACATTTGATGATATACGCTGAATGGCATTTAAACTAGTAAGCCAGTAGAAGTGCTGACAATTTGGAAGTCTACAATTTAACAGCCTTTTTCATATTCTTCTTTTTAAAATGAATGTTTCTATATTATAAAAATCAATACCCATCTGAGAGATTTTATTTCGCTTTCGAAATATTTTTAGAAGTGAAATAACATCCCAAACAAAACCAGCTCCAAAATGTGCTTGGGGCATATCTTCATCTTCATAGACGACCCCAAAAACGAAAATTTTGTGTTTTTGCTCTACGTGTAAATTTTGGGCCTGAATTTCACTTTTAATTTGGGGTGTAATTTCTCACAGGGTGATTAACAAATTTTATGAAACTGGGTTGATTATGGGCAGCAAGTCTCCTGTGCGTTGACGTACCTCACGATAGCTCTAGAACTGAACTGTGCCGGGAACATCAATTCGGCACCGTTCATAACAACTTCGAATTTCGCGAAACAAGGGCTTGTGATTGGAGCAGCAGAGGTCATTTGCAGGATGTTTTATTCCATACTTAATCGAAACATCTATACTTTACAATGATATAAAATTATTACTAGTTGGTCAAACCATAAGAGTTTTATTTTTAAATTAAATCGTGCACTTTTATTGGGTACACACCACAAACGCTTGTGTGGTTTACGAACACTGTGTTATAATTGCCCAACTGGTATGCAAGGTGAAACGAACAATATAAAAGTGTTAACGAGTTTCTTGTCATGAAGACAAAAACGAACATTTCTCTTAATTTTTCTTAAGCAAACTCTAGCCTTTGTAAAAGTTTCAACTCTTTTTTGTGGATGCAATAATTCAAGTTTATTAAATTTAAATTGAAAACGGTTCAACAATAGAAACACTTTCGAAAATGTATTCTTCACATTCATGTTGCTACCATTCATAATGTTAACTTCTTCTTGACTCTGTGTGGGCATTTAACAAATCATTTGGTCTCTGAATGGAAAAACTACAGGCTTACATCGAATCCATTTGCATGCAACAAGTTCTCTTGTCCCATCTATGCCCCTGAGATGGATTTTAGATAGTTTTTTTTTTGAGAAATCTAACACATATCGAAAAACAGACCACAGATATAGATTTTTGTGGTTACTAAAAGTTTAGCAAGAAACCAAAGAGTCAAAAGGTAATGAAATTGAAAATCCTGTATTACAAAACAACTAGACATGAGTAGTAAAACTTCGAAAATATAGTTTTTAGTTTACAGCAATACAATTTAATGACATTTTGTACTACTGCACTTTTACTTTCACTCAAAATCCCTTGCAATTTGTCCCCTTTCCCCACAGTCTAATCTAGAAAAATAAATAGATAACTTTTCCAATTGTTTAAAAATCATTTTGTTTAAAAACAATTTGACTATTTTTTTTGCTCGTAATTGAATTTAAACTAATAGAGAGAAAAACACATAAAATAAACATTTTCTCATGCTTATTTATATCTAACATATAGACAATGCAGGTTCCTAAGACAACGACTGACCAAAGGACGATTGGACAGACAGACAAAAATACAGTCACTTAATGAAGAATGCACACAACTGCAATACAACTTGTGGCTTTCCACTGTGGTATAATTGGAAATTTGTGGGTTCATGGCCTTACCCAACAGTGAAAGGTCTCAAATTGAAGGAAAGAGCCAAAACAAATTGGCTTTTAGTTGAAGAGAATGGTAGAACAGTGGATGCCTGCAAAGACTAAACATTTGGTGAAGTATTGACTGCAACACAAATGTATATTGGATATATTATTTTTCAAAACAAATAGTTTCGTCCTTGCAATTGAAGGACACATTTTCATTTGTGTCTTAAACTCAATCTATTTTATTTAAGACCGTAAAAACTATCTTGATATAATTTACAAATATTTTATTATTTTAATACGCCAGAGTGATACCGGACACTATTTAATAGATTCGAGGGCGAGGAAGTCTGGGATAGTCACAAAGTGGAGCTAAGGCGGTATGAAAATCCACTTGTATGAGCAAAAAGAAACTCTTGGATGCAAGCTGTTGTGGGTATTCGCTCAATATCCGTCTCCCTGACAGCTCGTTGAGCGACTAGACCGTTATAAGTAAACATACTTCTCTTAAAACAGAAGTTGTGAGGGAAAATGTTACTCAATCGAGGATTAAATGGGCAGTCGGCATCTCCAAACCCTTTATGTCTGCCGGGCCATCTGGCCACTTTCAAAAATGTACGTGAAAAAATATTTACTTTACTTTTATTAACTATTTTACAACCTCATTAGGCTAGATGTCCTAAACATATTAATTAAACAAAACAAATTGAACAAATTTTAACATATTTCTCCAACTGGTTCAATCCTTCGCCTTTTTTCGCCAGGATCCTTCTGCCTGGCCTTTCCGGCGGAGTCTTTGGCGTCCTCTTTTCCCTTTACATCGGGTACGTTATAGAAAAACCTTTCGCGCTAGCTCATCTTCATCCATTCTGGTAACTTGGCCTAGCCAACGCAATTGGCCTAATTTTCGCCTAGCTATGCCCACTAGGGTGAAAAACGTTTTTTATTTTCGAATTTCAAATGTGGGGGTCTCAAACGACGCGTATTAACGACGTGATTACGGGAACGTAAAACTTTTATTATACAAGGGTACTTATAGTCACCTACCGGCCGTTGAAGTTTCGCTTCCTAGTACATTTTCGAAAATATGGGGCTCAAACGACGTGTCATGATGAACATATATAGAAAAAAATATTTTAAAAATTTTGACAGAGCATTTAGTTTCACGACGTCAGTTTGAAATCTCTATCATGCATATTTTGTCTTCCTCACTTTGCTGTATTTTACATAAATATTCCATCAACTATATAAAATACATATATTTGTAGGTGATTTTGGGAAACAGAAAGACAAACCTGCGAATCACATGAAATTTTTAGAAAAATTTGGTATTTGATGGAATATTTATAAAAAATGCAGCAAATTTAAAGATTCAAAATGCTCTGTCAAAAGTTTGAAAATATTTTTTTCAACATGACACGTCGTTTGAGCCCCATGTTGTTCAAAAAAAATATTTTTTTTTTCGAAATGTACTAGGAATCGAAATTTCAACGGCCGTTAGGGGACTAAAAGTACCCTCGTATAAAAAACAGTTTGACGTTTCCTTAATCACCTCTTCATTACGCGTCGTTTGAAACCCCCCACAAAAAAAGTTTTCAATACACCCTAATGTCCACGTCAGAATATAAATGATATAGCTCTTGGTTCCAACGATGTCGGTACTCGCCGGTTTCTTTAACAGGACCATATAGAATTTTTCTCTCGAAAACTCCCAGGAGTTTTTCATCCGCTTGCGATATGACCCAAGTTTCGGAGCCATATGGCCATATATATATATGTCAGGACAGGTAAAATGAGAGTCTCGTACAACTGGACTTTTGTCTGTCGGGAGAGGGGTTTGTTCTTAAACTGCTTGCTGAGCCCAATATAGCATCTATTTGCAAGCACAATGCTCTTATTTATCTTCAGGCTGACGTTGTTTTCCTAGCCCACGGCGGATCCAAGGTAGATAAATTCATCTACCAATTGGAAATTAAATCGGTTGTCGACGTTCAAGTCAAGAGGTTTCTCTAGACATTGACACCATCAATTTTGTCTTGCCCTCATTAACAACAAGACCCACCTTCGCTGATTATTTTTCGATTCTTGAAAATACTGCAGTAACCTCTCGCAAATTTCGCCCAATGATGTCTATGTCGTCAGCATACGCCAGCAACATATGGCTTTTCGTGTTAATGGTCTTGTTCGTATTTACTGCAGCCTTTCTCATTATTATCTACCTTAAGATTTTGAAGAGATTGCAGGACAGTGTGTCGCCTTGACTCAGTCCTCGCTTGGGACAGAATGGTTCGGTGGGGTCTTTCCCCAGCTTCACTGCTGATTTGGCGTTGGTCAGCGTCATTCTACAGAGGCGGATCGGTTTTGGCAGAATCCCAAGTTCAGACATAGCTTCGTACAATTTTCCCCGTTTGGGCCTATCGAGATCTGCTTGTAATCGAGAAAAATACGGTGTGTATCGAATTGCTTTTCGTGGGTCTTTTCCAGGATTTGGCGTAGCGTTTATATTTGGTCAGTCGGGGACTTGCCTGGTCTAAAACCAGACTCATAAGGTTTTTAACAATTAGCTTTAGTCTGTCCCATATAATGCTCGACAAGATCTTATTCGCGGTGGATTAAAGACTGATACCGCGATAGTTGGAACAGGCACATGGATGACCTTGTTTGAATACAGGACATAATACACTGAGACTCCAATCGCCAGGCATAGATTCCCGCAACCATATACCGCATATAAGTTGATGCATGTGGGTTAAGAGCTAGCACTTCTTCGCCACCCATCCACACCAGCGGCTTTATTATTCTTAAGGCGGAACATTGCCGTTCTAATCTCGACTTGATTGGAGGGGGTATCAATCTGAGTGGAGTAGTGCTGAAAAGTGGTCCCTCCATATTAAGCACACACTGCTTATCAGTCACCAGATTCCCATTTTCGTCCTTGCAGGAGGGCAGCTCATTACTCGATCTACTTCCCCTCTGGAAAAATTTTCGGAATTTATTGCTCATCCTGCACATTTCGGTCTTTTAACTCTCTCTCTGCTCCCACTGCCATTTTTTCCGCCTAAATTGTTGGTTTTCCTCCATTCTCAGCCTCTTGTACCGCTCACTCGCAGCACGCGTTGTAACTGATTGTTTCGTTGCCATACGTGCAGCGTCTTTTTCATCAGTTGCAATGCGATATTCTTCGCCGTACCATGGCTTATCGTTCTGCGGTTTTTGATAGCCAAGTTCAGTCCTTGCAGCGATTTCCAAGCAATGGGAGATGTGCTTCCACTGCACATCTGGGTCCTCGGGAGGGGGTATTCTGCAATAGCAGGAGAGTGAGCTTTTGTTAATAGGACTTTGGTATCTGCGGTGTTTGCAATTTGTCAATATCTAACTTTTCCCGAGTTCGGTATCGTACGGTTTTCGCCCTGTTCAGTCTCGTGCGAACTTTCGCAGCCCCCAGGTAATGATCCGAGTCAATATTGGCACCTAGAATCACACGTACATTCATTATACTAGAAGAGTGCATGCCATCTATTACTAAGTGACCAATCTGGTTCTTCGTTCTCTCATGAGAAGATAACCAAGTCGCCTCTGTATATCCTTATGTTGGAATCGTGTGCTACTAACTACCATGTTCTTCGTTCATGCTTCGCCGCCTATCAGTCTTATTCCATTATCGGACGTGGTATCACGTAGTCTGTGAATACCGATGGTTGATCGAACGACAGTTTCGTTTCCTAATTTGGCATCAAAATCGCCTAGAATAATCTTAATGTCGTGGTCGGGACAGCGTTGGTATACTTCCTCCAGACGCTCATAAAACGATTCCTTGACCTCATCATGCGTGCACACAAATTAACGGTGCGTGCACACAAATTAACGAGATGTTGAAATATTTCGCTTTGATGCGAATTGTGGCTAGCGTTCACTTTATGGGTTGAATATTGAAACTAGGTGTCGCAGTCTCTTGCCAACTATAAATCCGCACCCAAATTCGTGCTTTCGCTCATGGCAGCTGTAGTGAATATCGCCGTTCAGGTGAAAAAATGTACTGTCCATCGCATTTCCTGGATCGCTGTGATGTCGGCTTTTTATTTTTCGAGGACATCTGCCAGTTGGAAAGTGGTACCCGTCCTGAATAGTGTACGCATATTCCACGTCCATATTCTTAAATCGTGGTCCTTCTCACGTTTGCGAGGGTCGTCAATGGTTAAGGGGTTCTTTGTTCATTATATCTTCTGTGTATTTGCGTTGCCTATATAACGGTGGCGGGAGGCAAACCCAGCCTACCGTGGTTTGGATTTTACCTACTACCAGGATGATTATGTTTCAGCCGCCCATTACGGGTTAGACGCAGACCAGAAGGAAGTGAGTCGAAACTGGATTTTGATTTCTTCAATTTTGATCCGCCATTAGCCAGGGATGTTGCCTCATACACCTTCAAAGGACAAAAGAATATGTCCACTGGTTCGAAGAGCATCAATGACAGGGTCACCTAATAATTCTGGAAAAGTTAACGTTTATATAAAGGGTTTTTAAACCCAGACGCTACAAAAGTAAATCGATAGGGACAGCAAACGACGCCATATTTTTTCCCGCTCTTTTGACATTTCTCTTCAGTATGGTTTGCCATTTCATCATGGAAAGATATACGAGCCAACAACAAGTCGAAATTATTAAAATGTACTACCGAAATTTGGAGTCAGTGGCCTCAACTTTAAGAGCGCAACGTCCAATTAATGGTCGTCATAATCGTCCTACCAGATCAACAATTGAGCGTCTAGTGGAAAAATTTGAATCCACAGGCACAGTACAAAATGTTCCCGTGCCAGTGAGACAGAGAAGTGCCCGTAGTGTCGAGAATATTAATGCCGCTGAGGCTTCAGTTCAAGAACGCCCAAATATGTCTCTCACACGTCGTTCTCAAGCGTTGGGCATCTCTGAGACGTCGTTGTGGCGAATTTTGCGAAAAGATCTTGGCCTACATCCTTACAAGATCAAACTGAAGCCGCTTGACCACCATAAGCGTCGTATGTTCGTGAATTGGGCTGAGCAACAACTTGAAAATGATTCGGATTTTCATCGGAAAATCATCTTCAGGGATGAGGCTCATTTCTGGCTGAATGGCTTCGTCAATAAGCAAAATATGCGTTATTGGTCAGACAGCAATCCACACGTAATCCATGAGTCATCATTACATCCCGAAAAAAATACGGTTTGGTGCGGTTTATGGGCCGGCGGCGTCATTGGGCCGTAATTCTTCCGTGATGATCAAGACCGGCACATTACTGTGAATGCGAATCGCTACCGTTCAATGATAACCGAATATTTTTGGCCCCAATTGGATAATATGGACTTGGAGGACATGTGGCTCCAACAGGACGGCGCCACAAGCCACACAGCGAATGCCACAATCAATTTATTGGAAACCTAGTTTGGTGAACGTGTTATCTCACGAAACGGCCTAGTCGATTGGCCGCCTCGGTCGTGCGATTTGACGCCGTTAGATTATCTCCTGTGGGGCTACGTCAAGTCTATGGTCTATACCAACAAGCCAGCGACGATTGATGAACTTCGTACGAATATCGAACGTGAAATTGCAGCAGTATCGGCCGATTTATGCTTGAAAACCGTCGAAAATTGAGTTCAGCGTCTGGACTTCTGCAAGCGTGCCCGTGGTGGCCATGCAAAAGAAATCGAGTTCCATACATAATGGCATCGAACGTACTTTCACAGGAATAAAGAATTTCATTGGTATCTAAAACCGGTTTTTTTTTTTTTTTTTATTATAAGCGCTCTTATTGAAAACCCCGTTACCAGCGACCAGGTTAAGGTAATTCCTCAAATAGAGTAGAATCAAAGTCGGCCATGGAGCCATGACCGTGGCAAATGACTTTTGCAGAAGGTCTGATCTCCTCAGCACGCTCTTAGCTCCAGCAGCACGATAGTGTCTACTGTGGGATCCTACTTCTTTAGGTATCCCATTTGGGCGCTAAATGAATTTTGATCTTCTTCAAGCAACCGAAATAGTTCACTGGCGAGGTTAGCGCTTAACCTTTTCAGCCCATGGTATAACATTCGACGAACTCATCTAAGTGAGCCGCTCGTCGACTGTCACCAATACCTAACCTGCTTATGTAGATCACATCCAATCAATAATAGCGTGGACGTTAAATACGTTGAATAGTAAACAGCAACTATAAAATTTATTTTATTTAGAAAGTGATCTAATTACTGTAGATGGTGGCGCCTAAGTAACGTTATGATTCAATTAGTGAATAATTCTTTACTTTTATTTGGTTTTATCAGAATTAATTTTGAAAACCTTGGGAATTTTATTTTGAAAGCCAGCATTCGATTATTCAGACATAAAGATCGTATCGAAATTTCTTTCAAGTTCGACATGCGCCTAGCGCTGCAACAATTAACCGATTGGTTCAACGTTTTGGGCAACAAGGGGCAGTCTGTGATCTTCTACTTCGAAATGATGTGAACATTGGTCGAGTGCAAGTAAATATTGAGGAAAACACCGAAACTTCCACCAGGCGTCATTCTCAGCAGATGGTGATGGCTAGGCGGCCTTTGTTAAAAACTTTACCTAAGTTACGCCCTTTCCCAGATAAGATGCACAGATACGCATTCAATTTGTTGCAAACATTAGTTAAAGCAGAACTAAATAAAATTAACACACAATTATTGGCCTATGAAAGTGAAATAAATGATGTCATATTAATTACAATGTTTATTTAATTTATATATTAGAAAAAAACAATGACTTTTTTTAAATAAAATTTTAAATTAATTAAGCGATGACAATATATAACCATGTCGCTGCTTAAATTAAACAGTTTAAACAAATGTTAAATTCCCAAGAAGTTGGACGCATTTAAAATAATTATCTAACTATTTAACCCAAATGCATATTTCATAAACCACTTTTTATTTCATAACCGTTTCCCCTCCTGTGGTGGTCGCGTGATGGTGGTGGTGCGTTCTATGACTATTTATTCAGAATTTCAACATGAGTCTATTATTTTGGTGGAAACTTTTGTGAATTCATAATGCATGACACCACTCACTAAATGTATGCTACAGTTAATTAAACGAATGCTACAACTATATATTAGGGTGTCACTATTTTAATGTTTCTGTTAGGAGGGGTCACTTATCTGGTTTACTTGTCCCAGGAGGCTTCAATATAGGACGGTGTCGCCCCCTCCTAGTCAAAGCGAAGTCAGCACTGCAACAACAACAAAGCAGCTATTGAGTTGGAAAGATGCATGCAACAGCCTATAAGCAAAATTTGATTACACGAATGCATGCCCGACGATTGGAGTCTTAGCATACTGTGTCCTGCTTTGGGAGAAGGCGGTCCGAGGATATGTACCAACAATCGTGTACCAACTATCCATCGCATACAAGGTCCCCTCGAGCGTAATGTGCGGAAGACTAAAGCTGTTTGTTATAGACCTGATCGTACCTTATGAGTGAGGGTTTAGGCCAGGAAAGTCAACTATCGAACAGATATTCACAATACAACTAATTCTGGGGAAAAACCACGAAAGTCAAATCAGCGCCTACCACCTCTTTGTAGAACATAGGACTGCCGTCGATAATCCGATACAAGGAAATCTGTACCAAGCTATTGCGGTGATTGGTTCTCGCATTCTTCATCGATGTGATCTTTGAGGGCTTCAAGAGTCTGAGGTTTGTTGACATAAACTTGTAACTTCAAAAAACCGGTTGAACCTGGTGATCTTGCCTACCTCTGTAAACCGAGAGATAGGGCGATCCAGGAAAGTAGCCTTCACTTGTGTTTTGAGTAGTATACGCTGGTGCTCCATCCTGTTGGAACCATATGTACTTCAATCCTATTTCATCCAATTGAGGAACGAGAAAGTCGGTGAGCATGGCTATGTAGCGCTCGCCATTCACACGACGATTTTGAACAAATGCGGCCCGATGACACCTCCAGCGTAAACAACCCAGAAGCCATAATTGTGTGGTATCCACTGAGATGTGGTTTGATTTGGTGTAGGACACGTGACAATAAGATACAGTTTAAAAAATAAATAGTTTCTCATTACATCCCATTAAGGAATTATGGAGAACTTCCCACAATCATTGAGATGTGCGCTTTCTAGTTCTACACTCACAAGCTGGGACATACAGTTTTACACCGGTGTCGACCGCAATTTTGAGAAGCATTTTCATGGTTAAATACTCGAAAGTGTCGCCATCACTAAGCGAGGTGACCGTCGTCTAAGGAAATGTAATATAGTCTGAGCAGGAATCTAACCCACGTTCTCATGTACAATCGCAGCGCACACTAGCATTGCACCACCGACGGTGCAACATATATATATCCTCTGATAAGTCCTGATTAATACATACCACACCATCTCACGATGAGCATCCACATGTGCAGGTCAAGGTTTACCATTCCAGATTACCTGTAGGGTAGAAAGAACCAATAGGCAAATCATCAGATGAAGGTTTCGCCTGCCCGGATCCATGGCAGACTCGGTGAAAATTCCATCAAATCCTACATGGCCACATCGCGCAAAGAGGTCAGGCCCTCTTGGTTTCCTAAACTTTCCAATATTTCATCTGCGCGTAAAAAGAACCAGCTCCATCTTTGCCGCGCTAACACCCAGGCCACAGTGCCTAGCCCAATCTGAGCATGAGGTCACTGATCGTAGGCGAAGATTTTTCACCAACCACACACAAAATAACAGTGACGTCCGAATAGGCAACAATTCTACGTCCTCTGAACTAAGCATATTCGCGATCCATTCGACAAGAAGTGAAGGCAATCCCGTGGACTTCAGAGATTCCTTGACGGCGCTAGATGCCACACTGTTAAAAGTACCTTCTATCGAAGAAGGCAGCCAAAGTGAAATTCCCAAACTGCGTTTAATATAACCCACAACATCGTGCAGAGCAGTATCCACAGATTTACCCTTGAGGTAGGCATGTTGTCTACCACTCAAGCAGCACGGGCTAATTCGGCTCCTGATGTACAAGTCAACTATTCTCTCCAAAACTTTCAATAGAAAGGATGAGAGTCTGATTGGTATGTAGTTCCTAGGAGAGACGTGACTAGTCTTACCCGACTAGGTAATAAAAACGACCAGTACCTAGTTCCAATTGCCTGGTATCAGGGAAAGTCGGAGACAAGCCCTATAGATACTCAGAAAATGAGTGGTGACAAAAGCATCACATTTCTGCAGCATATCCAGCAAGTCCCTATCAGGATCAGGAGATTTGAAGGGCTTGAAGCTATGAATAAACCAAAGCAACATCGATCCGTCAACTATTTCCTCAATCACTTCTAGTTGCGAGATATGAGGAATGGGAATCACCAGGTGATTCCTCTATGCAAAATATATATCCTCACACTTTGAAAAGTGAGTTTCCTTACGAAGCTTAAGCGTCTCAGCTCCGGAGCTGGTCCACGACCCATCGGATTTCTTAATGTCGTCGATGACTCTGGAGTCCTTGGACAACACGCGACGATATCGTGCAGCAGCATTTACCTCGGACTCACAGAAGCTGAACCAAGTGGCCCGTTTAGCTTGAGATGGAGACAGGCTCCTTTGTTTCACAAAAATTCTCTGCAAAGACCGTCTATTGATGCCGAATTGTGTGACACCTCGTCTGGTCGATACTCCGAGGTCCTCTGCGATATCTTGAATCACAACCGCGATATTCCCAGGAGATCGGCTGCTTCAGGGAAATATTATAGGGTCTTACGATACGGTAACAACTTTTGCGCCACCTTGTATATGCCACCTATAATTAAGAGTCAATTATCTTCCAAAATTTGTATCGGAGGTACAAAACTATGTGTGGCATAATTGTCTAGTTTTAGTTACACGGTAACAACATAGAAATCATTATCTAGGTGATATATAGAGTCTATTAACCGGACAACCGGTTTACTCTAGAGAGGGAGTGGCATAATCACTTATTTTCCACAGAATACTGGCGTTTGATGAAATATTGTATTATTCCAAATTTGATAAATCGCTGATCCCACAATTTTGTGTGGAGACTTCTTTTAGTGGAGACTGGGAGATTAATGAACTTTGGCCTAACATCGAAATTTATTACATTCTGAATTGTTTTCCACGACTTGTAGTGTAGATAAGCCGAACAACCACCCAGAAAGGGACTACCTGTCACTACCCGAAAGTGAGTGACAAACTAGACAATTTCCTCCAGTTGAGTGAAAGTTTAAAGAATATTAAATAATACTGAGTTGAATATATCACAAAAATTGTAGAGAAACATGATTTTGTACTAACTGTGTCAATTTATGTGGGAGTTATCAGAAGGGCGTGGTCATCGCCTAGTTTCAGTAGCAATCTAAGTTCGGACAAATAATAATCACTTACGTCTACCAGCCAGCCAGACAGACAGACGACATGGCACAAACATCTTAAAAAGTCCTAAAACGAATTTGGCCCAAAGACACTTATGAACTAATATGACTCTTTATATGCGTTACATTTTTTTCCGTATCAAATGATATATTTCACCATGGGTGAGAATAAAAATGTCTGAGGCATGGAACTAGTTACATTTTCAATCACAGGAATTGATTGAGTGCTTTCTGGCAAATTTAAATTATTTCCAAATATTCCAGCCAAAAGTTTAGCTTTATCAACGTTCAGTCGTACTAATGGCCACTTTTTATGTGTGTATTTAACTACACACTGCCGTCGGTGGTACAATGGTTAGTGTGCGCGCTTCTTGTACTTGAGATCTTGGGTCCGATCCCTGCTCTGACCACCTTCAAAAATTTCTTTCGGCGTCGGTCACCTCGCATAGTGACGGCGACACTATCGAGTATTTAACCGTGTAAAAGTTTCGCAAACTGCCGTTCGAAATCGATTTAAAACGATAGGTAGGTCGGAATCAGTGAGTGAAAACAGGAAAGCCCACAGCTCAGTAATTGTGAGAAGCTCTCCCCTGTCCCTTCGTGGTATGTAATGGGAAACCATTTAGTTTTATTTTTAGTTAACTATCGAATTACTAATCGTAATTGAAAGTTAATTAGAGGTTAACTTAGTATTTTCTTTTCTCGTCATATTGTTACCGATTATGGCAACCCTTGCATTCTTATTGGAAAAAAACCATCTGTTTTGATCTAAATACCAAAAGCACTAATGGCCAGTTTTTAAGTGGGTACTTAACTATCGGATTACTGAATCTTAATTCTAAGTTAATTAGAGGTTAACTTTGCGTTTTGTTTTTCAGTGGTGAGTTAATGTAAGTCGCCATATTGTCAACTTGTATTCTTATTGGAAAAACCGTGTGTTTTGGGATAAATACCAAAACAACAAAGGGGAACAAACAAAATGGAATTATGTAAAATAAGAAATAGATGCATAAAATCGAAGTCATTTTAACAAAAATGTGTAAAAAACTATATAGGCGCAACAATTTATCGATCTAGTCTCAACGTATGTGTACAAATACGCAAATCTGAAACATGTATTTTATACAATCTTTATTTCTCACTTTCGCAGTCAGTAAATTGATTGTCAAAATAATATGGTTCTAACTATAAGTTAACCAACCAATATGGGGTGGTTAAATCATAGTTAAACAATGACTAAAAAACACAATTCGATGTTTAACCACAATTTAACTAAGAAACGAAGATCACCACTGACTGAAAAACTGGCCATAACAGGAGCAACCAAATGAAAATAAATTCATAAACTCAAAGTCAAAGTATGTGTAAAAATGGTCAAAACAGAAACATGTATTTTATACAATCTAACATTTCTCATTTTGACAACCAGTAATGGGATTATCAAAATCATATGGTTCTGACTACAAGTTAACCAACGAACATTGGGTGGTTAAACCATTGTTAAACATTATTCGAAAAACAGAGTTCGATGTTTAACCACAATTTAACTATGAACCCAAGATTACCACTGACAGAGTTGAGCCATAAGAGTTGGTTTGGAAGAGGAATTATCCCTTACGCTCATAACAAATGATATTGCCTCAAGAAGCAACAACTTTAGGGCGAAGAGGTTGTGTTAGTACGGCGGTACATTTGGATCTCGACTGCTTGCGTAGCTGGCAAGTGTTGAAGTTTTTCTTTGAACCCCAAATATTGAATGCTTCCTCTTTAGATCCGGCAGCCACTGGTAGTCTGATTAAACCAATATTCTTTCTGGGGTTTAATCGATGTATGTCTTCATGTATCCGAGGCACCCCACTTCATATATGAGTTTGCAGCAAAAAAAAGACAAGGACCTCAACACAGAATGTGAGACGGTTCATACACCTACAATAATAAACATATTCTCGTATAATGAATAAAAGTAAGAAACTGTAAAAAATTACCTGAGTTAAGAATTTTTTAGAGCTTGGTTTAGTTTGTCTTTGGGGGCTTTGTTTTAATCAGTACCGATTTTATCAATTTTAAATACCAAACTGACCTTTATTGTAAGACATATTTCTGAAGAACTTTAAATATCTGTGTCAATTTAGTTGGACGCTGGCGTGGTGCCATCAGACAGAAAAAAGGACATGACTATATCGTCTTAAAATTGTATGACGATAGAGAAAATATACACTTTACTTAGTCCCCGGTGATTATTTCCAGCTGTATGAAAATAGATGAAAATGTGAATATATCACCATCCTATGGTGGCGGATACTCGTACAACATCTGTTAAAGAACCTTTAGTGCTGTGTCATTCGAAGCAAGACAGATGTTAACGATGTGACGTTATGATGATGCTAATGAGATAGTGATGCGGATATTATGTTTGAGGAACAGTCTATTTTAATGTTATCATTATAAAAAATTTAAATAAAAAGTTCATTGACTTAATATATTTAATGTCACTATGCTAATGTTTTTAGAAAATGTTGCACTTAAACTTTATCTTTAGTTGTATCAGTTATGTCTAACAATTTCAATTTCATCAAAACTATTAATTATGGAATGGAAAGCGATGTCATATAAAAGATTGTGTAGAAAATTTACATAAATGCTGGCTATGAATTATTTACGGTAATGGCATTTAAATGGCATTGTGTTGGCATTTAAATTTCACTTTATGTCTTATGACAGTCATTTGATGCCTTTGAAATATTAACTACGATATTT
This sequence comes from Phaonia tiefii, assembly GCA_963931995.1. Classification (NCBI taxonomy): domain Eukaryota; kingdom Metazoa; phylum Arthropoda; class Insecta; order Diptera; family Muscidae; genus Phaonia; species Phaonia tiefii. The sequence goes on along the minus strand of OZ008370.1, from coordinate 116,869,335 downwards.
TAAATTGAATTTGATTGAAACTAAAAATGATTATTAAGACCCTAATTTTTGCTTAGCAATTAGCATAGCTTCGCAGTATATTCATGTGATATTTCTAGTTTTTAAACTCACTGATCAAGACCCAGAGTTTCACACCAAATCGGTACGGTTATGCATTTACATTTTTTTCAGTAACCGGAGAAAACATGATCTCTTACAACCTTAAAGGAAATTTCAACTTTAAACATAACGAGGATCTAAAACAACTAAATTTGAAACATATGGTAGGGCCAAACCAAAACAGAACGAGACAACTACAATTAGAATAGTTCGTTTTATAAATAGAACTTTCAAAACTTCTGCATCAGTGCGTGTAAGTAGGAAAGCAATGTGTAAGTAGCGACAACAATCACTCTGCCCACAATCAATCAATCAATATATGTCTTCGGTTAGTGACTTGGGTAAATACACACCGCAGTGGCTTAACGGGCTAGACGGTGCTGCAGATGATGCTTCACAAACATTGAAACGTTCGTCCAGCGAATGTGAGTTCGAATACCACCCGCGGCATTTACATTTTTTTCACTAACCGGAGAAAACATGATCTCTTACACCCTTAAAGGAAATTACAACTTTAAACATAACGAGGATCTAAAACAACTAAATATGAAAGTTTTCATTTTTAATCGGATATTTAAGGGATGCCACATCAAGAGCATGCGCGCTGAAAAACACGGCCTCTGTAATATATTCTCCCAAAAATATTCTTTAGAAACCATGTATATGTTTGGACCACACTACAAACATTTATATGTTAGCAAGTCCCAAAACCAAGGTGTATTTAAATGCAAACATTAGCATGTTCACTAACAAATATGTATGCTTTTACGTACGTATAACGTGATTCATCCCAAACTTCCATATACTTACGTGGAAGCATTCGCGTGTTTCCCCCCAAACTTCCATATACTTACGTGGAAACACATGCGTATTATCTCCCAAACATAATAATATTTAGAAACGAATTATTCTTTCTTTCTTTATTTATTATATTTGAAACAAATAATTAATTCAAAAAATTAAAATATTTAAAATTACCCATTTTACATTTATTTGCTGAATGCATTACTTAATTTTATGAAATGAGAATCTGATGCTGTTTTGCTTCTCCTTTCTTTGTTGTCTCTCACGTTTTTGGTTTCAGAAGGTTTCAACTATGCCTTGGTTTCAACTATGCTTTGGTACTCGAACAATATACTCATATACAACTCTAGTTCATGCAAGACAAGCGTGTATTAATTACTTGTGTTTTTTGGTTATTATATTTCACAAATGGTCCGCCATTCCGATTTTTTCAGTAGAGGCTCGGGCAGAGAAAGGGATTCACGTTATTGCCCTTTCCAGTTTCTTTCCTCAAAATCGTTTCTCACTTTGGTAGCATACATAAATATATCCGAAACTTATTTCGTCAACTGAAATGCCCAAAGACGTAACCCTCAAAAAATAAAAACTGTGTTTTTGATTGAATATAATAGTCCAAGCTAAAATATATATGTGCAAAATAGTAGACTTCCAAGTTCCTATGGTAAGCTGCGGAATGAACGCGTTTAATACTGAAATACTTCGGATTTTATAAGGTTTTTTGCTTCTCCTGTAAAATTTTGAAAATTAGGGTTACGTCTTTGGGCATTTTAGGTGACGATATACAAAAACCAAAGCAACAAAATACAAAATCCAAGCCTTCGTATATTCTTTTTTCACTGATCAAGCGCTTTTGATATCCTCTGTCCGATGAACCATTGACGACTGAATATATGAAATTAAAACGCAATACATCAGCCAAAATAAGAAAAACGGACTTCATCTGCAATTTGCACGCACATTCAGTAATATTTATGAATCACTCACTGATTCACTTACACACTTACAAGCTATTCACACTTTTTGCCCTCTTTTATTCTCTTGGTCTCGAGAGAACATAAACCGTGCAACAAACAGGGCTGAATATTTAGGTCGCAAACACATATCTTATAACATATTAATCATTGTTTCTCAAACATGTTATATTGAATAGCAAACACAATGCGTTTGGGCACAGGTATATTATATTTGCGACAAGCTCCAAACACATGTTTGCAACCAAATAAGACAAAACTACAGTTTTTTTTAGCATGTAGACCTAATACATTGGCCGAGATATGGCAACGTCTTGTCTTCGCGTAACATATACATATACTTATCTGCATTTATAGATCATGTACCAAATTACCAAGAGCTTAAAAATATGTTTTTTGGACGGTGTAACGCTCAGTTTCCCAATCAAGAACGAGCAACGAATCCATTCTTCTTCATAAAAGATTAATTAGGGTGAAAATCCGATCTAATTTTATTCTAATTGAGTTAATTACTCGAGTACTTGACCAAACAGATTTACGCCAAAAATCAGGAAATAAATAAATATAATTAGCACCAATTAATGTTTCACTGGGGCCACTTATTTGTGTACTTGAAATTACAAAATCCTTGATTTAATAGACTTTAAATTAAATTTAGTAGGAAATTTTCTGTTGGGAATTTTTGTACTAGCACGAGTATGTGTTGAAATAATTCTCATTAATTTGAGATTTGTTTATTCCTATAAGACAGCCAATGAAATGCGTTTGTGGGTATCGAAATAGCGAAAGAAATTGAAATAAAGTATTAAATGTTGATTCCTGACGATTACGTATATAATTGATAAAAATAAATAAATTCTTGATCAACTTTGTACTCCACACAAGTAAACATTTATTCGAAAATATTGGATTTGGTTTACTTATACTGGATTGGTTTACTTTATACTCAAATATATCCAATTACCGACATGCAATTTGTGAAGTTGAGTTCAGAATTTTCTTCATTAACTAAAATGCAAACTTAAAAGTAATTGAATTCCGCGTTTGAGTTGAGTAATATTTTTTTCTGTGTATCCAGACACCAATTACTAAGGAGTAAAAATGCCACTGCTAAAACTTAAAGCAAATGACAAGCATTTTGGGTTTTTCATACATTAATACCATTTTATACCAGTAGAATCTACTTAGAGAACTGATAGTACGAAAAGAGTTTGGAGCAACCGAATATTCCGCTGCTGCCACTGAATTGAGCTTGCCACAACCGAATTGTATTATGATGTTCGGCTGCATTTGTAGTTATGTAATTCGGCTGTATAATCCTGTAAATCGGTTATGACAATCTCCAATTCTGCAACAACTAATTCGGCTGTGTTTTCCTATAATTCGGTTGTGACAACCTCAAATTTAGTTCTGAATTCGGTTGCAACAGCCTCTTGTTTGTGACATCCTCTAATACGACTGTGGCAAGATCTGATTCGTTTGAGGCAACGTCTGATTCGGCCGTGATGACCCCTAGTGTGGGTGTGACAACCATTAAATGCGGTTACGGCTAATGGGGCTGCCTTAATTGAACTTCTGTGTTCACAAAATTTCATCTTGATAACTCTAAAAGTCCCTGAAGTCGAAGTTTAGAGTTGTATGGATGGTGCCACGTGTCTTTGATGAATCGCCACCGCGTATAGCCAGAATCATCCACAAGAGCGTTTATAGCACACAAAAAAAAATTCTAACATATCGGCTTAATGGTTTAGCTTCTAAATTTCCAAATATACATACACATGTTATAGATTAGGAGGAGTCATACAAAATTCCTAATATTCAACTTGATCAAGATATGTCGTGTGGTCAAGGGCACAAGTCAAGCCTTGAAGGAAAAGTGTGATTGTGCCCGTCAAGAAGTCCTGATTAGCCACAATATTACCTAGATGTATTGTATCATTTATGAAATGAATGTTGTACCCTGAGATACAACTTTTACAGAAAAGGTTTGTATGGAATGAACAATTTTGAGTAAAGGGAATTAGGCACGCTGTGGAACAGTAGCCAGACACGCAAAAGATAAAACACTACAGAAATTTACAAAGAGAAAGGGTTTTCCAACGCTACTTTTGCAGTGTTCTCGGCAAAAGTTAAAATTTTATTGGACATAAAGGTTGTGTGAACATTTTGGTTGTGCTGAAGGCCGTTACTACCGTTGAATATTTGGCTTCAACATATACATACGCCCTTTTTAGTATCGTTATGATTATGATCATAAATCGAATCTTCTCCATTTATTGCCTCGCAGTCATCTTCATCATTCTAGCCGTTGTCGACAACATTGAGATTTGCTGTTGGGACCGATTGTATTTAATCCTGAATCGACATCCTTAAAAGCTTCAGCGAAATGATATGCGTTTTAATTATAGGAACAGAGTCCTTATAAACACAAATCAATGAAAAAAGGATAAATGCTAACAAATATTTAGGAAACCAAATGTATTTCAATTTTATTTATACATAGAATAGTAATTTGTATATGTGTATTTAATTTTATATTAATTAGTTTTAATTTAATTTATAATTTTATATTAATTTAATTTATATGAATTTGTATTTGTCTATACTTATAGATCAACTAATTGAAGTCTCATTACCCAGCACGTCGGGTTGTGTGCGCATGTGTTAGTTTCCTCAACTAATTCTTTAACGTATTTATTTTTAAACCCCATCAATACTGGATTTAATAGTATATGTGGTTGTTTGTATCTACTTTAATAACATTTTAAAATATTTCCAACAGAAATATATGACCCACGATAATAATGTTACAACTTGCCTAAGGGGGGTTTTAGGCAATAGCATCAATATTAGAATGAATATTACCGAAATATTTATGTAATGATGACCATAATCATCACGGTGCGGTTAAGGCGAGTTTTAAATAATTTTTGGCTTGCTCTCATTCTTAAGCGGAATCAATTTCAAGACGGTGGAAGATTGGCAATAAGACCAAAAGAACATCAGTTTCTGTTTTTTATATTAAACATTTGAAAGAACTGCACCGTGATGCAATTTAATGGAAATTGTTTAGAACCTCAACTAAATCAAAACGATAAGAAAGTATCTGCATGTGAAAGTGAAACTTAGTGCCCAATTTTGCGCTACCTCAACAAAATGTTTTTATATAACCCCAAATACATGGCAACTCTGGAATATATTTGGTTGGGTTATGTTGGACTTTTTAGTCCACTGTGATACCATGGCCTAACGAGAGTACCCGATTGTCCCACCAGAGAACCATTTTGTTTGTACCTTGAAGCTAAAGATCCGGTCTACGTCAATCCTAGAAAATTCTTTCAGGTTCCTAAACACGTATGATCCCATAGGAGACTTACTCCTTTTGGTTAGTTCGGTGGAATATTCCGCTTCCTCATCGTTACAACTACTACAAAAGTCATTTGCTCTGACATTTAGCCTCGCCTCATGTCTGGCTAGAGACAGCATTTCATAGATCCCCTACTATTCACTATCGGCGAGATTTGTTCTATACGTACACAACCTTTGTTCACCTCTCCTTAATCGTAATATATAATCGTTCTTGCAGGATATGCTTACAAGTCGCTAGGGTCAATTCGTATAGAACATGTTGGTTAGTTCATGTTAGGTAGAAGTAGCTGTCACTATTGGCACACTTAGTCCACGGAAGACTGTTGTGATACCACGGAACGTCATCTTTGAACCTATAAATTGACCTGGTATGATTATGGGAGGTACAAGCCATATGATATCTCATATTACAGGATGTGGCTGAAGAAGAGACATACGTTGGTGCCAGACGAACCAATTAGAACTGTTCACAAAGGTCCTAAGGTCATTCATTTTTACTTCCGGAATGTCTGTTATATCCAACATGAAATAATATCCTAGATATTTCCTCCTACTTATACAAAAGGCAGTAGCATATGAGATATTAGGCGCTTTCGTCCTCGTCTTCATCCTCACAGATTCTGCAGTAATCATGAGCCGAGAATCCACGTCTAAACGCGTGTTTGCCAAGCAAACAGTATCCAGTGATCACACACATATATATATATATTAGGGCGGGTCGATTTGTAGGGAGTGAAAAAATTCACCAATTTCCCTATGACTTCCGTATTCTATGGGTTATTCCATGAAAATTTGCCGAAGGAACCATACCTCTATCGTTAAAATCGAGTCCCCTACTTTTTGTTGGTAAAAAGTTCAAAAGTTACGGGCATTTTTGTCTAAATTTTGGACCATTTTTCCATTTTTTCATGATTTTGTCCAAGAATATTACTTTCATGGCCATTTTTTTGGCTCAATCCATTATTTAATTCAATTTACAATTCAAAACGAAGAGTTTAAGCCCAAATTTATCGAATTCGCTTGATTAATTCATGCGATATTGCATAACACATAAAACCAACTTTTTGATTTTTTTTGCCCTTTTTATTTTTTTTCTACAAACATTCAAATTAAGAGATAATAAAGTATCTATCAACCTATTATCAAAAAAAAAAATATTCAATTTGAGTGTAGTAAAAGACAAAATGTGAAAAAAAACATTATTTTTTCTGAAAGTCTTGTTTGCTTTCAAGTCTGGGTGTTTTCGTACGGCTCTCTAATGTCGTCGCCATAGCGCCTTCTACATTCTTTCCTGCAACTCGTTTAGCAGTGGCAGCCAGCAATTGGACATGTCTTTCCGTTCCTTGAATGTGTAAAGGAATTTGTGGATCATCGAACGGTGGCACTTCGAAATTTAAATATCCCTCCAAATGTTCATACGAATAACTTTGCGTAAACTGTGGTTCGAATAAAATGGTATCGTCATTTAAATCAATCATATTTGTATATTCCGTACAATTAAAGTTTATAAGAGATTTTTTATAAACTCTAAGTTCCGTTGGGTCGACAATATCTCTTCGGTAATGTAAAATCTTCTTTATAGCAATGTTTCGTTTTTCCATTCTATCATCAAACAACATAGATAGCAAGATATTTTCTGAGTGTGCAAAATATGGATTATCTTGAATTACTGTATTTACAACTCCAAGTAAATTCGGTGGTAAAAATCGTGTCCAAGTAATAAATTTAAAAAGTAATGTACTACCGTATGCGGCAGAGCTATAATACTTAACATTGAAATACATTGGCGTGTATACTTTTATTATATAGTTAGCCAGAATTTTTAAATTTTCAGTTGGATTATTAGTTGTCACATACAACCGTAATAATCTATTGGCTTTGGTCAGCAAACGAGAATGTGCAATTGGCCCTGGTTTTATGTGAGACAAATCCACAGGAACCACACCATTAGAAACTGCATTGGCCATTAACATCAAGTACCTCGAATCGGTAGATAATTCTTCTGGATTTAAATCACCAGGAGGCATATTTTCCAAAGCGATTTCCTCAAAATCGGTTACCACCCGAAAAGAAAACATAAAAGCTAAAAAATAGAATGAAAAATGGTAACGAATCAGCTATAAAAATTACATACCGTACGATTTTCACAATCAGCAATTTTTGAGCTCAACTTTCCGGTAGTTGATCGTGGTCCAGTGGTGGTTGATTTGTCTAAAGTGTCAAACAAATGTCTAAACGGAAGCTCGTTAAAGTGCAGAAGACACACAAACCAGTGCAGTGGTCTCTGTAAATGTTTTTCGAATAGTCGCAAAATTCCACCGTGTACGCCAGTATTTGTTGGTTCACCATCAGCGCATATGGCAATTAATGAATCGAGAGACAATTGTTTTTCTTGGAAGAATTCGATCAATTTGTTGACTTTGCTTGCCGCAGTTTCACTTTCTAGTTTTGTGTAGCCTATCAATTGAGATTTTGGTTCCCTCAAAACAACTAGATGAGGGTATTTAACCATCCTTGGAAGCAACTTCTCATCAATTTTTTCAACAGTTAGAGCATCATTTTTCCTGCCGTCGAATGAAAATGATATCAAATTCGAGCCATCATACCGCTTACGAAGTGCGTCTTGTCTCCATTTTTCTCTTTCTCTACGAAGTTTACTTTTATCCATGATGACAAGATTGCCATGAGCATCTTTTACGCCCAGGTCTTCCATCAGAGCTGTTGCCAATGCTGATCCCATTCTATCATGCACACCAAATCTGTCACACATCATTGCATAGTTTTTAGTATTGTACCTGGGAGTGTATGTTTGCGGTGGTAGAACTAATTCTGAACCTTGCACAAGTTTGTTCATCAGCAAAACATAAATGCCCCGACATTTTGTTTTAAATTCGAAACAGCTCGCAGGATATGTCGAAATAATTCAGGTAATGTACCGATGTGGCTGGTATCAGATAAATATTGAAGATATGAGGAAGATAATTCGAAATATAATGTACCGATGTGGCTGGTATTAGATAAATATGGAAAATATGAGTAAAACCCAGACAGACAACAAAGAAACTTCTTCAATTATTGAAATCAATGCTTGCAAACATATACATGGCTCGTTCATTATGTTGCTGAGGCAGATTTTTTTAGCGTGAAGGACGATCAATCAAATCAAAGTCTAAGGGACATTGTCACAATGCCTAGTTAGAGTTAACCGACAGTTATAAGTTTAAAATTCCATAAAAACTGGCAGGGTTATCTGTCAGTTTGCTATAACTTTAGGATAATCGGAGATGGTGATAATGGGGGTAAGTAAATCAGAAAATATATAGAAGCTGCACAAAACGGCCCATGTAACATTATGCAGGAACCATGTATATGTATGAAGCATCCATATGTTTACGTGCAAGCATTGTTGTCATGAATTGTTGGCTGTCACGTTTTTGTTTTCAGCAGATTACAGCAAACAAAGCCATATTTGAGTCACTCGCAACCCACTGTACTATAACGGGGCACGATCCAAATTTTAGCGAAGTAGAAATACTAACTGACGAGATAATATTGTTGATGTTCCTATGGGAAAGGACTCAACTGCAAGCGTGATACGGACAGATATGCGCAAGTTTACGGAAACAGAATTGACAAATTTAGGCGGACGACTAAAATCAGTTGACAAAACCTTGCAGTTTAGACCGGGCGTAACTTTTTTTACCTCACCAATAATTATACACATTTACATATGTATATTGATAATTTCATGTTTTATAGTCTCACTAGTGTTTTGAAAACTTTATTTATATAGATACATTGTCTGAGATCATTCAAAATGATCAACGACATTGCTCGAAATATTGATAAAAATAATTTTTTTTTATTTCCATGACCAAAAGCCGATACTAAAATTAAACTCATAAAAATTTGAAAGGTCAACTATACATACAACTAAAAATAACATATATTCTAACATATTAATCATTGTGTTTCCAACATGAAATAATGAATAGCAAACACAATGTGTTTGGACACAAGTATACTATATATTGGACACAAGTACACTATATTTGCAACAAGCTAAACATTATATTTGCATCCTAACAACAAACAAAGAGATGAGGAGATCAGCGTGTGTGGGAATAAATGAGAGAACTGCCACGCAAAAAAAGAAGAGTTGATCACATTTTGGTAATTTATAGGCATTAATATTGCCCAGTTGGAAATTTTGTCTTGAAGACATTGTCAGTAGTATTTCCTTAGGACTATGTCAGTAGGAGATGACAATTTATATAAGACATCTTCTTGACATGTCACTAGTTTTGACGTAGGTGACATATATTGTAAAGGTGCTGACAATCTATGTAAGACCATCCTATTAATTTGTCAGCACTTTGTCATGGCTGACTCTTACTAAGACCAATGCTGAATGTAGATTGACAGCCCGATTCTGTGAATTCTTGATAAATTTTTTATCAAGATATTTTGTCAAGATTTTTATCAACCAAAAGTTCGGTTGGTATTCTGTGGCAACATTGATAAATAAAAACGTTTTGAAATTCACCAGTGTGGTGAATTTCTATTGACAGCTGATTTTGTTTATTGTTATCAAATTATTGGCCAAAACTCGAATTGTCAATGGTAATAATGTTCTTTGGGCGTCATAAGGCTGCAAACCTGCAATTAATTGCCGAGGAAGAACACGACTCAGGCGAACATTTTTTGAAAAATCTGCCTCCGACTACTGAAAAGGATCGCTTGAGTCGCGTAATCTTCGTAAGTCACACCTACGCCTTCTTTTTTCCGCATTTTCTTCGTCTTCACAAATCAGCATTAACTCAATTATTTCTTCTTCTATTTTTCTAAAAGGATACGTAAATTTATACATGTATTTTAAAAAAGAATCCATTACACACACACAATAAAATAGACCCAATAAGCACAAAGTCGGACTCGGATCCGATTCGAATCCGATTTGAGTCTGACGCCTCGGATTCCGCTTGCGCTGATCCGATTCGGATCCGGTTTGAGTCCGGAACATCGGATTTCGTTTTCTCTAATCCGATTCGGATCCGATTTGAGTCCGGAACATCGGATATCGTTTTCTCTGATCCGATTTGGATCCGGTTTGAGTCCGGAACATCGGATTTCGTTTTCTCTGATCCGATTTGAGTCCGGAACTTCGGATTTCGTTTTCTCTGATCCGATTCAGATCCGGTTTTAGTTCGGCACATCGGATTTCGTTTTCTCTGATCCGATTCGGATCCGATTTGAGTCCGGAACATCGGATTTCGTTTTCTCCGTTCCAATTCGTTCCGGTTTGAGTCCGGAACATCAGATTTCGTTTTCTCTGATCCGATTCGGATCCGGTTTGAGTCCGAAACATCGGTTTTCGCTTTCTCTGATCCGATTTGAGTCCGGAACTTCGGATTTCGTTTTCTCTGATCAGATTCAGATCCGGTTTTAGTTCGGCACATCGGATTTCGTTTTCTCTGATCCGATTCGGATCCGATTTGAGTCCGGAACATCGGGTTTCGTTTTCTCCGATCCAATTCGTTCCGGTTTGAGTCCGGAACATCAGATTTCGTTTTCTCTGATCCGATTTGGATCCGGTTTGAGTCCGGAACATCGGATTTCGTTTTCTCCGATCCAATTCGTTCCGGTTTGAGTCCGGAACATCAGATTTCGTTTTCTCTGATCCGATTCGGATCCGATTTGAGTCCGAAACATCGGGTTTCGCTTTCTCTGATCCGATTCGGATCAGGTTTGAGTCCGACACATCGGATTCCGCTTTCGAGGATCCGATTTAGATCCGGTTTTTATCCGACGCGTCGGATTTCGCTTTCACTGATACGTTCGGATTCGGTACAGATCCGCTTTTGCTGATTCGATTCAAGTAACCAAGAACATTTATTGTAATATTTTAAATTAATTTAAACTTCCATGCATTAGTATTATTCCATATTCCATATTATTTTTATGTTATATTTTATAAATTTTGTTGTATTTTACAACGTGTATAAGTGGTACAAAATATATATCTTTTAATAATTTTATTTTGAAAACCTTTTTTATATGTGATATATTGTGATCATTGTGGAACTTTTCGTATTCAATGTAATTTGTTTTGAATATATAATTGAGACTATTTCGACGTGGTTGCAGGTAACGCTGTACCGAATAAATTCTTCACATTGATTTTGTTTGCGTTTTCATTTTCCGGTACAAATTTTAATCCAAAATTATTTCGAGACTGAATCCGATATGATTTACACATCGGATCCGTTCTCGTTTCGATTTCGGAACCCATCGTAATGATTTAAAATCCGACCACATTTCGCTATCGGGGCCGAATCCATTTCGCTATCGGAACCGAATTCATTTCGATATCGGGTCTGATTTCATTTCGCGATCGGGTCCGAATTCATTTCGTGATCGGATCCGATCTCGTTTCGAGATCGGACGCAATGAAAGAGGAATTTCTCCCGCTCGCTGATCCGATCACGAACCGAGAACGGATCCATTATCGAAATCATCTCCGAGAAGTCGGATCCGTTGTGCTTATTGGGGAGTTATCAATACCAAATGAGGCGTTGACAAATTATCAACTACAAAGCTTTTATTTTTTGTAGTAGAATACCAAATCTTGAAAAATATTCAAAAGTTGATAAATACTCAATGTTTCAAGTGCACAGAATCGGGCTGTGAGGATGTCTTCATCATTTGTCAACTGCGAGTAATGTGTGTGGATTTTCAAATTTTTCAAAAACTTCAAACTGGAGAATTTATATTTATTTGTAGTTATGAAATATATATATATCACCACTGTTGACAAGCTGTGGAAAATTCCTGCCGACTTTTGACCACATGTATGAAAATTTCAGGAGGTGTTATGACGTTTTTTGTATGGCAGGTTCGGAAAGTCAGCAGTGACTCTGACATGTCAGTTCTTTGTTATTGATAATGCCTATAGGAAATTTCCAACTGGGTGGTAATATTGAAAAGTTGTTTTTAAAATGTTTGGCCAACTTGATGTGGAGTTGCCAAAGTCAAAAGCTTTAATGCTTTTCGATTTATACGTGTTTTTATTACACAATATTTTTAAGTAAAATTAATAAACGATTTAAGGACCTTTTGTCCTGAGCATTACAAAAAAATTGTTTGTTTAAAAAAATCTAAATAATTTCATTTTCAGATTAAAATACAAAACTGACATTACTTAACAAATTTAAATTTATATTTTTTTAACAATACTAACGTCTCATTACTAATGCCTGTAAAAATTAAAGTGTTGTGTTTTAAATGTTTTGAGGAAATGCAATTTGTACACCATTTGTTTATGTCAGTCTAATTCAGAAATGAATATTTAGAGTCATTTCATAGATATATATTGTGTGTCTTCATAAGGTCTTATTTTGAGAGAGCTATTTATTTTGGTTCAAATTAAAATTTTTCCAAATTTCCGAAATGCATCACTGTCATTTTTACATATATTTCAAATGATATGTGCGGATTGTTAAAGAGATAATTTTAATTTTTTAAAAGAAACATATTTTTACATTGTAAGGGTACAACTATTTGTACATTCTTTAATCAGCACTTTTAGTGAAATGCTTACAAAAACGTCTATTAGAGTCGATATTTTTTCAAACATTTATTATGTTTACTTGAAAATATTAAGCAACAAAAATATATTTATAATCCAAAACCCTAAATCTATTATTTTTGTTCAGGGAGATTTCTAAAAAAATGGAAATAATTCAACCGTTAAAAATCATTGTAGTTCATAGTAACTGTTCAGCAAATATTATCTAAGATGGGTTGCGAAATGCATCAACAAATACAAGTAGAGGTAAAGGATATAAGAAAAAGGTTTGAAACACAAAGGGTTTGAGAGGGATCTGAGACGAAATTGCATACTTTTCGATTAAATATCTGTTATTATAAAACGAATTCGAACGATCAAGCGAACGGCCCAAAATTAAAAACAAAATAATACGAACAATATAAATCAAATGATTTATTTCTTTCGGATATTCGTTCTGCTCCTGAGTCTTTAGTGAATTTGTAAAAGAATTTCCTCATTTCATTCATGAAATCTTACTTATTTACGATTTAGTTTCGTGCGATTTGTTCGTTCGTTCGAATTCATTTTATGAAAACATAAATAAAGTATTTGGTATGACTGGACGAGTTTTCACCACTGGCTTCTTAGAATTGTAATAAGCTAATAATAACAGCCACTCATGAATTTAAAATTTAAATTCAGTCAACAATTTTTTAAATGTTTTTATTTATATTGGAAATTAACAATAATGTGAGCAATCAAAACATTTGGTAGGAAATGAGATATGAAAATAAATGCTTTCAGTTTCTTTATCGTAGTAGCATAACATAGACAGAAAAGTAATCATTATTTTCAAAATTCGGCCCAATAAAATACCACAATTCCCAAACTAATTTTAAAAATTTCCATATACGATATTTTTCACAACAAGCCCGGTAATTTTCAGAACAATTGGGAATAAATGCATATATCATTATTAGGTTAAACAAATACCGAGGTAGTCGTCTACGTCAAAATATGTTTGGCCAAACGTGGAGTTTGTTTGTGAAAGTTGATTAAATTTTGGAAGCTGTTGGAAATATAGAACATCAGGGTATCCATACAAATAATGCGTGTCTTTACAGAATGTAGAAATAGATTGCATATTGTAACACCTATTACTTTACTATTGGTACAACTGTAATATCACTTTCATAAAAAGTATGGTGTTTTCTATGGTTTTACTAAAAATTTATGATATTTCCACGAAACTTTTCACAATTCAACGATTTTTATTTTGTTTCATAACATATGGTGTTGTCAATCTAATACAAATAAGAGGCAAACAAACAAGCAAGCTTTTTTCAAAAATATATAGTGTTATTTTGACACTGACACTGATTTTTTCTGTTTGAAATATTGACTGCACCATTTACATATGTATTTGAAAAAATATCAATTTAATTTTGAAAATAATCAATTGAAATTTGAAAAGTTTTTGTGAAATTTGAAATACATCAATTGAAATTTAAAAATTATCAATTGAAATTTGAAATACATCAATTGAAATTTAGAAATAATCAATTGAAATTTGAAAGACATCAATTGAAATTTGAAAGACATCAATTGAAATTTGAAAGGCAACAATTGAAATTTAAAATTAGTAACCGATTTTATCTATTAGATTTTCCAAATTCAATTGGTATCTTTTATTTTGATTGATGTTTTAAATTTAATTGATGTATTTTGAATTTCAATTGATGTGTTTTAAATTTCAATTGATGTATTTTACGATTCAGATGGTGTTTTTAAAATCCAATTGATGTATTTTAAATTTCAATTGTCTTATTTAAAAATTCAGATAGAATTTTTAAATTTCGATTGATGTATTTCAAATTTCAAATTGAATTTTTAAACTTCAATTGATGTTTTTCAATTGAAAATGGAAATGGTGTAGAAGTCACTACCATACATCCGCGGGCCACCGCCCGTGCGGTTAGCCAGTTTGTCCAAAAAGTTCGTGAGACTGGCATGCTAGTGGACAAGACTCATGGTCCCCGTCGTTTTGTGGTGCGTACCGACGATATTGTGGCTCTTGTCGCTGAAAGTTGGAAACTCAGTCAAAGAACATCGACTCGCCATCGATCTGAACAACTCGGCATTTCACGCACCAGCATTTTGAGAATTTTGCACAACGACCTCGGATTATTCGCATTTCCATGTCGGCGGCTATGGCAACAAACAAAATTTCTGCATAGGTGGATCGGAAAACCCGCACGTCATTTTCGAGAAGTCAATAATGCATCCACAGAGAGTGACTGGTGTAGATTTTGGAGTGGTGGCATTATTGGGACGCTTCTTTCGAAAATTCTGCTGGAAACGTCAGTTTAGTCAATGGCGAGCGCTATGATTACGCACTTTTATGTCTTCAAATGGAATATATGAACTTGGATAATCGTTGGTTTCAGCAGAACGGTCTACCAGTCACTCAGCTCATCAAATAATCGATCTTTTGCGCACTACGTTCGGTTGAGGTGTTTTCAGCCATCTTGTCGATGTCAATTGGCCGCCTCGAAGTTGCGATTTGAACCTTCCCTTTCGAAATTTTCGTGTGTGATGCCGTTAATGGGCAATGGTACACGCTGAAAAATCTGTCTTTTTTATGGTTTGGATGGATATATAAGGTGTGTTTGGTCCAAACATATTGTGCTTCTGATTCAATATTACAAGTTTGGGACACAATGATTATTATGTCAGTATATATCTGTGGACTTTTGACAAAACAACCTCTTTCTAAAACAGCAATTTTAAAGGGGAGCGAAAAAGCTTTTTAAATACCTCAAAACTATTTTTAAAAAATAATTGCTAAAAATTTAATATTAAAATGGAAATCTACACTATTTGTAATTTTAGCCAGTTATTTTTTAAAAATAGCTGTGAGGTATTTATAAATCTTTTTCGCTGCACTTTAAAATTGCTGTTTGAGAAAGAGGTTGTTTTGTCAAAAGTCCACAGATATGTGTTTGCGACCCAAATATATTTATGTTTGGGATACAAATGCAGCTGTGTTGGTTGCACTGTCTATGCTCTCTCGAGAGCAAGAAAATAAAAGAGGGACAACGAGAGAGTCCATCTTGTGTATGTGTGTTTCTGTATTTTTGCATTATTCTGTCAGTCAGTGAGTCATAAATATTCCTGAATATGCGTGCAAATTGCAGACGAAGTCAGTGTTTCTTATTTTGGCTTGTATTGCATTTTAGTTTCATGTATTCAGACGTTAATGCTTCATCGGACAGAGGATATCAAAACCGCTTGATCAGCGAGAAAAAAATAAACGAAGGCTCGGCCGCTTAAATGGTTTCTGATGTTACTTTGGTACTTGTGTATGTGTTTCATATACATTTATGGATGTGTGCTACCAAAGTTAGAAACGATTTTGAGGAAATAGACTGGAAAGGGCAACAACGTGAAGCGAATTGTCTGTCCGAGCCTTTACTTAGAAAATCGGAACGGCGGACCATTTGTGAAATATACGCCTGGCTTGCATGAACTAGATTTGTATAGAAATATATTCTTTGTATACCAACGCATAGCTGAAACCTTCCAAAAACAAAAACGTGGCAGACAGCAAAGAAGGGAGAAGCAAAAGAACAGTAGATTCTCATTTCATGAAAAAAAAACAAATAATGCATTCAATGCACCTAAATTTAAAAAAAAGCCGTTTTAAGTCTTTTAATTTGTTGTTTTAGTTATTTATAAATGTGGATTTATGTTAATAAAATTAATTACTATAAATAATACATACATATATTTTGAAATCAAAGAATAATTCGTTTTTAAATATTATTATGTTTGGGGGAAATACGCATATGTTTCCACGTAAAAGTATACATGATTGCCAGTAAACACGATGTTGTTTACATTTAAACACAAATGAGTTTGGGACGGGCAAACATATTAATGTTTGAAGTGTGTTCCAAACATATACATGGTTCCTGCAGAATATGTTTGAGAGAATATGTTAGAGAGGCCGTTATTTTTCAGCGTGTATGCGAATGTTCCAGTCACGATCGCCACCCTTAATGCTAATATCGTAACAGTCATTCGTAAGATAGAACCAGAAACCATGAACAAAGTCTTGCAATATTGGACTGACAGGATGAGCTACTGCGAAGCCAGCTGCGGCAGCCATATTAATGAAATTGTGTTCCGTTAATAATGGGATTATTTTCTATTCCTAATAAGGCCATAACATACGAAAAGAAATTAAGTTTAGTTCATTTTATTTAATTTTTAAAGGGATATATAAAAAAATAATTCCAGTAGGAAGAAAATTCAAAGTTTGACAACTGTTTAGATTTTCCTCATAGCAGAGCTAGTCAAACTTGAACTACCTCTGTGCTACTCTAGTGGGATCAGTGAAGTACCAATTAGGGTACTTCAATAGCACAACACCTGAATTATGTCTGTATGAAATTTGATCGTGATTGGACAAGCCGTTTGGTCAGCGCGGAATTATTTTCCTTTTTTTGTTTGAAAATTCCTTACTCTGCTGTGTTGCTTATTCTCCGTAACCTCTTCTTAAAATGAAAATTCCCTTTCTGACACGATCGGCCTGTAATCGGTAAAACCTGCACGTGTCGTTGAACGCAGTGTAACTTGATTTAACAAAAATGTGATATTTTTAATCGATTGATACTAAGACCCGCTTTTTCAGGTAAATAATCTTTGATCGAGGATTAAAAATAATTTAAACTCTGAAGTATTTTTTTATATTAATATTTGATTGCTGTTTAAACAGCCACAGTTGGGCCACATGATTTGTGGCACAAAACAAAAAGAAGAAGAAGAACAAACCGTCTTTAATTGGTAATCCAAAAAATTATAATCATTAAAATAACAATAACCCGCAGTAAAATTGCAACTTGATTTCTGGACCATTGTTTTAAAATTTCATTAAATACCAAACATAAGTCAAAATCAATTGATAAAGAATTTAAATAACCACTCAAACCTACGATTCTTTAAGGCACACCGATTCATATTTAAAACCTCAAAACGACGTCAACAATTTGTGTACACCGGTACTTAAAACATATTTCGATATCGGAGATGTTAATATTCGCCTAAGTCCACGCAGCGGCCCTAGAAAATACGCTGAAAATTTTTCCGTCTTGACGCGAGGTATTTATTCTTTTTATTATACATGTAAGATCCGATCTGAAATTATTTCTAAGCAGAATTTTATACGATTTCCTCAGATCAGGGGGTTTTTCTGGAATTCAAAAAAAAAATTAACAGTCGGAACCAGGAACCTTGGCTTTTTATTCCCTGGCATTAAACTGTCACTAATTGCAGTTGTCATCGTCGTGGTTTTCTCTCCACTTTCTATATCTCGTGTGAACGGCTTTATTCCATTACAAAAGCGATTTTCTTTCCTACTTACACGCAGTTGTTCTGAAGTTTCTGAAAGTAATCTATTTCCAGACCACAACCATCTATGTTTTTGTTAATGTTCTACGTCATTTTATCGGGCTTTTATTTTATATGATTTTTTTTACTATGTATGATTCGATCTGGTGTTATCTTATTATATACGATCTTTGTTGATGATTATATGTTTAAAAAGCTTGAATAAAAGTTTTTCTAATCGTCAGCATTTTAGCGCACATCTTGGTAGGCGCAAGCCTTAATGCTGTCTAAAGCTTTAGCATTTAACAAATAGATTTAATTCTAAATCAACTTCAAAGGCTTTTAAAAGTGAAAAAGAAAAAAAGAAAAAGTGTATAATTTTGAAACAAATCCTTTGATCCTTAATCTTCCATACGAGCAGAAAGCTGCATACAAAAATTTCGCTGTGTATACAAGTACAAACCAAAGACAATAGGAACATCAACCATCAGTAGTAGCTATGAATCCCAAAATGTTACCATGTTTTTTTTTTTGTTGCTTTTCATCTCGACAATTTTTTGCTGTTCTTTTGCTCAGTAGCTCAAGAGTCCCGATGCATTCGACGTCGCTGTGTTTTGTTGTTTTTTCAATCGTTGCTGTTGTGCTGCCGTTTTATTTTTAATTTTCGCATAACAATGCAAAGTTATTAAAATTTTTCTACACTTTATCCCTTTCTTCTCTTTGTGTTCCGCAATTTTTTCACAAACGTTTTCTTGTTGTGTTTTTCTGCATTTTCTTTGGTTATTATTGTTTTGGATGTTATTATTGCAGGGTTTTATTGTTGCTGTTGTTGCTGTTCCGGCTTCATAGTTTGGCTTTGGGTGATAACATTCCTTTGCTTTCGAAGTACAAGTTCGCCGATAAACACGCCCAGTTACTAGGGTATTCACCAGCGAAACAGTTTAGCCGTTTAACCGGTTATATGTATGTTAAAACTGTGTTGCCGGCTTACTAAACATTAAGCGTATTTTTTTATTTCCCCCTAAACTAATTGTTTGACGACCTCTTAAAATCACTTAATATAGTAGATTAGCGCCTCATAGGTTTGGCAGGGAATGAAAAAAACAGGCCTAATGTTACGAATTTTCTAGTTGTCCTTACTAGCTCTGTTTTATCTGCCGTTAATAAAATAAGGTGCTTTTTAAATTACGATACGTACAACGACAGTTCACTTTATTCACACAAGGTTAACATGAACAATTAGTCAATATTCAACCTTTTTACTACTACGTAGAGTTGTTAACTTTTGAGTGCTTGAAAACAGACTGACTCGAGATGTATCATACATCAATTGTATATATAAATTTAACATTTTCAAATGGCGTTATCTACTCGTTGAAAAATCTGTAGCTTTTTTTTGTTTGGATGCAAATATAACATGTGTTTGGAGCTTGTCGCAAATATAATATACTTGTGCCCAAACGAATTGTATTTGCTATTCAATATTACATGTTTGAGATACAATGATTAATATGTTATAACACATGTGTTTGCGACCCAAATATAACTGCCTTTGTGATACAAATTCAGCCGTTTGCGACCCAAATATAACTGCGTTTGTGATACAAACTCAGCCGGTTGGCTGCACTGTTTATGCTATCTTGAGAGCAAGAGAATAAAAGTGGGGCGACGAGTGTGTATATCTTGAAAGTGTGCGTCTGTATTTTTGCATTATTCTCTCAGTGAGTGATTCATAAATATTCCTGAATGTGCGTAATGTATTACGTTTTAATATCATGTATTCAGTAGTCAATGGTAGTAGTAGACAGAGGATATCAAATGCGCTTGATCAATGAAAGAATAATAAACAAACGCTCGGTTTGTGATCTTGCTTTGGTTTTTGTGTATGTGTTTCGTACATATTTATGTGTACTACCAAAGTGACAAACGATTTTGTTGAAAGAAACTGAAAAGGACAACAATGTAAAACCCTTTTTCTGCCCGAGCCTCTACTGAAAAAATCAGAATGGCGGACCATTTGTCAGATATAATAAAAAAAATACAAGCAATTAATACACGCTTGTCTTGCATGAACTAGATTTGTATATAAGCATATTGTTCGTGTACCAAAGCATTGTGATAACCAACGCATAGTTGAAACCTTCTGAAGACAAAAACGTGAGAGACAATAAAGAAAGGAGAAACAACCAAACAGCAGATTCAAAACAAAACAAATATTGCATTCAATGCAAGTAAATGTAAAAATCATTTAAATCTTTTAATTGTTTGTATTAATTATTTATATAAGTAAACGTAGATATACAGGGTGATTCAGGAAGTTCCGGACAAATTTCTCCAGCGTATTCCTTGGCTCATTTCATGAAGAAAAGTCCACTAGGACCATGTCCGAAAATGCAAGGGTGCGAAATGGCAGTGGGTTCAAAATTTTCGGATTGCCGGTGGGAGGGTAGTAGGGTAAAGTTGCTAACTTCTGAGCCAGTGGTCGGATTTTGGAAAGGTAAGCGGTATGGCTATCTTTCAGCAGAAAAACCATAAGTTACCTGTCATCTGGCTGAGCAAATTGAGGTTATGTGAATTTTTTTTCCCCCCAAAGATCTGTACCTCGGCGATTTGACTTTTTTTCTACTTTCCAACAAGCCCAAAAACAAAAAAATCGGCCACTGGCTCAGAAGTTAGCAACTTTACCCTACTACCCTCCGACCGCCAATCCGAAAATTTTGAACCCACTGCCATTTCGTAACCTTGCATTTTCGGACAAGGTCCTAGTGGACTTTTCTCCATGAAATGAGCCAAGGAATACACTGGAGAAATTTGTCCGGAACTTCCTGAATCACCCTGTATATTAATAACATAAATTATAATAAATAAAGAAAGAAAGAATAATTCGTTTCTAAATATTATTATGTTTGGGAGAATATACGCATATATGTTTTCACGCAAATATATGGAGGTTTGGGGGAAACACGCGAATGCTTCCATGTAAGTATATGGATATTTGGGATGAAGCACGCATATGTTTCCATGTAAAAGCATACATATTTGTCAGTAAACATGCTAATGTTTGCATTTAAATACACATAAATTTGGGACTTGCAAACATATAGATGTTTGAAGTGTGCTCCAAATATATACATTGTTCCTGGAGACTAAGTTTGGGAGAATATGTTGCAGAGGCCGTTTTTTTCCAGCGTGTAGAAATTTCGAAATCCTTATATTCGTCATATTTTATCCTTATACTCGTTATTAGTTATATTTATATCGTATTCGAGAACGATAACAGTTTCGAGAACTAGCCCGTAGTTGCCATTTGTTTCGTTAAATCCCATTCGGTATTGGAACGAATTCTTCAAACATGGTTTGGCGTAATGGTACGTTGAATAATGGCCTACTTTTCAGTTTCCCTACAGACCACAAACTTCATCGGCATTATTGATATTTTAGTATACTACTTAATTAGCATATGTCGTAGCAATGTGCCAGTTTTTATTTAAGTTTTGGAATACAGTTATTTTTTTTCAAATTTTTTATGCTAATTTTTGAAGCAACAGTGGGTTTCGGGCCTCAACCTAACCAAAAAATTGTGAAAGTACTTGGTCGTGGTATCACAAAACCCCACCCGGTTTTGCCCGTAACAAAATAAATATAGTTTTTGTTGATTAGTGTATTTGGAAAAGTTATCAAGGAATTTGTAAGCTACAAATCTTCAATTTATAGCTACTGCAATTTATATACCGTTAGGCAAGAAATGTCGAAACATATAAAATATGTTCAATTTTTCAGGACGTTTCGTGAAATAGTCGATTGACAGTGTACTTTACTATAGAAATATATTAGAGGAAATTGTGACATGGGAAAATATCTACAAGCGGGGTTTTGTGATACCACGTCCAAGTACATTCACAATTTTTTGGTTTGGTTGAGGCCCGAAACAAATTCCTTTCATTTATGTCACAGTGTTATCGACTGTATGAGTTTTCGTTAGTTTGCGTTTTGGACTCTAAAACTTTTAAAACAAAGTTCGCATTATTAACTAATATTTCCAAGTTTGAAACCCCTTGTGAGCCAAGGTACACCATGATACACCATTAATTATTTTCTTACACCATATTCCCAGAATGACTTCCACAGGAAATATAGATATAGAAAATATACACGCTGAAAATCTGTCTTTGTTGTTGTTTGGATGCAAGCACAACATGTTTGTATAAGTATTTTGCCGCAAATATAGTGTAGTTGAGCCCAAAAATATTGTGTTTGCTATATGGCTCTGTTTGTTAATAACTTCTGAAAATAAAAACGTGATAGAACAAAGAAAAATAAAAGCAGCCGATCTTCAGCTTAGGAAAACAACAGTTGCACGGAAGTATATGGTTGGTCCAAACACACACGCTGGAAAATTTGTCTTTTTTTATTGTTTGGATGCAAGTAGCTTGCCATAAACACAGTATACTTGTGTCCATACACATTGTGTTTGGTATTCAATATAATATGTTTGGGACACACAAATAATATATGTATTGGTGACCCAAATGTGGATTTGTTTGTTAAAAACTGTTGAAAACACTGATGTCCGTCACAAATAAAGAAACAACATGACACAGATCTTCAACTCACGAAAACAATGCTGGCAAACATGTACATGGTTCCTGCAATACGTTGCTGGGGCTGGTATTTTTCAGCGAGTTCATACTGTTTCTGCATCATACCAGAGCCGCCGTTTTTTCCAGCATGTATAGAGGAAATATAATCGCGAACAAACAAATGTAAAGAAATGTTAGTCTGGCAAACTTATAGTAAAACAAATTAGTTCAAGGCCTTTGCTCTATAAAACACCGTGATTCTTGTAAAAAAAAATAAATATAGAATATTGTGGGGAAACCCGTTTTCAGAGAATTTACAGTGTTAGATTCATGGAAAACGGTTTGGAGATAACTTCAAAAATCCCTCAGGTAAACCCGGGTTTTTTAAATTCTCCGCCAGTTATGCAGATAAAGAAATTCTTGCACCAATCAGGGATGGAAAAATTTTAACAGTTTTGAATTTAAGAAAACACATCAGATTTTTATTGCAGGCGACCTCTTTGAGCCATCAGAAATGGCAAAAATTTCACTCTAGTGCTACACAATATTGTTGCTAGATTTTCAATATCCGTAAAATGCAAAAAAATATATGAACATAAATCATATGTCCTATAATCCCATACCCGAAAAAATGATAGGTTTCAGAAGGAAATAAGAAAAGAACGTCCATCAAGTCAAGATGTGTCGTTATCTACTTTCTAAAAATTATGTTGAATGGCCAGTCAGAAAATTGAAAAATGTAGCTTGAAACTTAGCAGAATTTTTTTCTTTCTTTGCATCAGACTTCAGCATCACGATGAAAGAGAAAAAGACTCACAACACTTGGGAGAAATTTGTTGAGTATATAGGGTGGAAAATCACCTTCTTCTTCGTCAAATGCGGTCGCATTTGCGTGAAGTCTAATATGTCGAATCTGTCCAACAGCTGTGACTGTTTCACGCTTTTCAAAATGACCCCTTTGAGTGACACCGTACACCGAACGAAAAAGCTTCGCCACAGGAATGAAAATGTTTGTCGCCCCACCACTTATGTCATCGAAAGTGAGCTAACGTACAGTTTCATTCCCTCTACGAAAATGTATTCATCAAAGCTGTGTTGGTAGCGCAACTGAATATGTTTCATTGCAGCAACGAATTTCTGTCATTGTTGGTATGAATATGTTTTGCCTGAATTGATACCATCGATAGATCCTTAGTCGCATATATATACAAACTCAATTATGCAATTTACACGTGCGAATTAGTATCGATCGAAGATCCCTAAGTATGAACATACACTGAACGGTCCATAATGCCAACACAAGAACATATAGCTTTTTCCCCACCATGTTCCTCTTACATACTCGCATTTTGCAGTGCCTTGAGGTGAGTTTTAATCTACATCACAAAACAACAAATTAACGAATATGTTTTATCGACGCGACTAATCGTTTTCCCTTCAGTGTATGCATTCCAAAAAAAGGTCGTCACGACAATGTTGTAATGCGGACCCCCCTTGGCCTGCTTTGGTACACGACTACCAGGTGAAGTCCACTACTGTGACTTTGCCTACGTCTCTGTTTCGTCCACGGTTTCGAAACCATTTACAATTTTATAGATGATTCCTGGCGTCACTTATGCTGTTACGATCACAACGGAATTCTGTAACCCACTTTTGAACCATTCAAATTGATGGTACAGAATCTACATTATACTTATCAAGCCTTTGCTTGGTTTCGGTGATGGGGTTTTACACCAAAACTAATGCTTGAATAACGCGAAATTAGCTATCCATAATTTATGATCTACTGGTGGTACCAACTTCGGCACGGTAGTTAGGCAGCTGATGATGACCTTGTCAGGGAGTTCGCAACTAGTCATTCCAGACAGGGTGCTTTCGTGATTGGCATACATATTAAATGGTTTCCCATTACAGCTTATGAAGGTATTGATTGGAACCTACAGTTTAACACCAGTTTCGAACGGTATTTTTGAAAAGGTTTTTCGTGGCTAAGTACTCGATAGTGCCGTCTTCACTAAGCGAGGTGGCCGCCGTCGAAAGAAATGTTAGGTGGTCTGAGCAGGCATCGAACACACGTACTCATGTACAAATGCCGCGCACACTACCATTGCACCACCGACGCCCAATGGTCTATTTTCCAAAATATTTCAGACCTTGTTAGTTTGTAGTGAGAATAACCTGACCAACTGTTTGTGACCAAAAATGGGACACAATAGGTGAAAATGCATAATTTTTGGGTTTAAATGCCAAGTTTAATGAAAGTACATTTAATTATTAAGTTCAAATAAGTCTCAATATTTAGTGTACAAAAATTTTGTTATTTTAGATTCAAAGTCGGAATGAGTCACCAAAACTCGAGACAATCTCGCAAAATGCGGGGAAATCCCGCCGAAAGCGGGATGGTTTGTATGAACGTAAGTATGAACTTCTCATACATTTTGACGTAAACTAACGAAATAGGTCATAAGAATATAAATTCAAAATTAGGAATTTGCATTTATAAAATATTTATTACAATCAAACTATGTACTGGTACAAACAATAGTTAGACATAATTTTAAAGCCCAGAAACTTTTCCATAAAGGAAACTTGGGAGCACTGACTTTAAACATGTATGAGATACAGTTCAAGAAAGCCGAAAAATTAATAAATTAATATTTTTAAATTAAAAAAAATATTTTTTCTGCATATTTTGACGAACTACGTCAAAATTTAAAAAAAAAATAATCGAATTCGAAAACTAAGAAAATTAGTCAACTTTGGGCTAATTTCTAAAGCATGAACAATTGCCCGATTTACAATGCTAATACTTCAAAATAATCCTTGTATACAATGGGAATTTTTACCGAACACTAAACTATTTAGTAGATCAAAAAATATTGACACTGAAATATTGAATTTTATTTTGAAATGGCGGAAAATCCTGAGTCACTATGCGTCGCCTTGAGATATCTATGTATTATTACGGGGATGAGCCTTTATATTTTTGTCACAGGCTCTTTATAGCAATTCTTTGAGAAATATCCAAGCAGAAATTCCCGATAATATTTCAAGTATCCCCTGATTCTCGTCTGATGGTAGCTAAAGAGAGAAGGCGGCTGGTTGAGAAGCCTTGAAGGTCGTGCTAACACCGATGCGTTCTATATATTCAGGCGTGTTGATGTTGCTTTGTCGGAAGTAGTTACACTGAAAGAGCAATGCTTCGTTGTAGGGATGAAACATTTTCGTTAATGTTTTTACATTGCTACAATGAAAAGTTTCCTATATATCAGACAATTTGGTAGTCGCTGCAACGAACAATTTCGTACATGATTTCTTTAACAATTTTTCATTTCGTTGCTGCAAAAACTTACTTTTCGTTCCG
This sequence comes from Phaonia tiefii, assembly GCA_963931995.1. Classification (NCBI taxonomy): domain Eukaryota; kingdom Metazoa; phylum Arthropoda; class Insecta; order Diptera; family Muscidae; genus Phaonia; species Phaonia tiefii. The sequence goes on along the minus strand of OZ008370.1, from coordinate 116,843,208 downwards.
GCAACAATTTAATTTAACTTGAATTGTGTAGAAAAATGGGAAAAATTAAAAAAAAAGAAGTGCATTGGATTTAAACTATATATATAATACACCTATAATATATGGTGTTTCTCTTACTTTTTATTGATTATTTTTATTATTTATTTATTTTGGAGTTTTGCCAACATTTACAGTTGACGAAACAATTTCGTTATTGCAATGAAATCAAGTTTAATGAAGCTAAAGAGAGAAAAGCAGTCAAAAAAATGAGTTAACGTAAAAAGAGGCCAGCAAGAGAACATGGCGAGCATGAATGCTGGATCACGTACACATCTTAAATCAGTTCATTTGCAACAACCGAAAGTGGTAGACATATTTCTCCGCCGGAATAATTTAAATAAATTTTTTAAAACAGACTAATTAGTTCAATTTTATAAAGTAATAATATTTTATTCAGAAAAATAAATTGTGTGAATTTATGTGTTTGCTGTGGTAGTTTGTGTAAATTGTGTATCTATAAATGAAATAGATAAACAAACAGAAATTAAATTTTTTTTATATCAAAACACCTGCAATGTAATGCTAACAGTGTATGTATGTATAATACACAATAAATAATTTCAAAAACACTTTAACACATTCATTGCGGCAATGAAACAAAATCATTGCAGCAATAAAATAAGTCCATAGCATCAATGAGACAAATTCATAGCTGCAATGAAACAAATTCATTGCGGCAATGAATAAACTCCATTGCTCTAATGAAACCAATTCATTGCTAGAAAGATACTTATTCACTGTAAAAATTAAACAAAATCATTGCAGCAACGAAACAAATTCGTTGCAATAATGAATGAAATTCATTCCAGCAACAACCATACGTTCTTCGCAGTGACGAACAATATGCAGTTGATGACCACATTTTCGTAGCTGGAATGAAACTGTACGTTATCTCACTTTCGATGACGAAAGTTGTTGAAGTGATGAACATTTTCATCCCTGTTTTCATTCTAAAAAAAATTGCAACAAAGAGCCTTGAAGGAACATTGTTCTTAACACTCAACTTCTTGTTGTAAACACGGAAAGAAACAGAATTGGTAAAATCAAATATTTACAATTCTCTGAATAAAATTTCTGGAATTCAAATATTCATTTCTTTAAATTGAAGAAAAAATTATTGAAATCAAAATACATACTTTGTTTTGTAGATTTTCAAATTCAAATTATTTGATTTTACGACAAAATGTTTTTGCTTAATCAGCTAAATGTTTCACAGTTAGTTCAAATAAAAAACTTTGTTACTGATTTAGTAAAATCAATACAAACTTTAGAATTTTTAACCAGCTCGTATTTGTTGAAATTTTATCTCGAAATATATGATTTTTCAAAACATTTTGATGAGTTCTTTTTGACGTGATAATTAGGGAAAATGAATTACTCTTCGGTAGCACTCGGGTTGAGACAACTTTTACTTGCACCTGCAACACCTCTGAACACAGTTTTAAAATTTCAGTTTTTGCTGTTTGGTTGTCGGATCATTTTAGACCACCTGCGACAATACTTGAAGATCTGCTTTCTCGGTCAATTTGTTCTAAAGGGCTTGCTAGTGTTTTGATGTTGGCTTTTAATTGCTTGTTTCTTATATTTGCGAATAGATTACTGCTAAATCTGGTTTCCTTGTAACATCTTCCAACTTTTCACCCTTAACTTGCTCAGCCTATCCCTCGAAAATACATCTCCGCTGTTGATTGACATGTTTTGGCTAGACAGATGTTTTTTATTGTTTGTGTTTTCCAGCTGATCCGCTGACGTTGATTGTAGAGTTCGCTTGTTGTTCAACTGTTTATGTTCGGTTTTTCTTTTTAACATTCGTTACTACTAACTGTTATACACCATGTATTTGTTTACAGCAAGTACATATGCCTTTTGTCAGTAAGGCAACAAATGGAAACAAAAAGCAATACAGATGATCGCCATAGAAAACGAACAGCACAAGCAGCAGAAAATATGAATTTTATAATGACTCAACTGCACGCCATCAGTCCACTACAGCACGCACCGTGTAATGCCTTTTAAATCCAATTCCAATATACATACGTCTCCTTGTTCAGCTTGTTAAATTTATCAAATTTATCTCGCTCTATTATAGTAGCAAATTTTGCACTTCTTGACACTTCAAGACAAGGGTTGCCAATATTGCTAGCAAATATTCAAATTATTGTACTTTAAAAACTATGTCATAATTCGCTTAGCATAAATGGTACTAAGTAAAGTGGTCGCATAGACCCTTATACCAAAGGGTTAAATTCCTGCGCCACAGTGTGACGTATGTCTTTCTTTTATCAGACATTCGCAGAATTAAGTCGAAAGATCTCCACATGACACATGCTAAGGCAATTGGCTTCACCGTCCCGAACAACAACAGATAATTTTCCGCGTATAGCGATGAGGACGGGACATAAAGTGCTGTCGTACAACAATAAAATTGCCTAATTGTTTGGATAGTCACAGATACTTCTACTTTACACAACCTAACATAGTTTATATTCATTGATCCTTAGTGGTATTATAACATTGCTGATATTAATGACATATCTTATTTGGGACTGACTCATCGAGCTAACAGGCGGTTCATAGGAAGGACGAAAGGAATTTTACAATTTTACTAGTTTTGAAGATAAAACTATTACAGACTTAGTTTGCGGCCAGCATTACTATAAGGATTTTTGGTGTCACAAGTTGCGATATTATTAGTGTAGTTTATTATTTGCATAAAATGTTAGTTGGAGAAATGTAAAATATTTCTTTAAAATGATTCCAGATCTCTTTCAAATTTTTTGAAGCTATAATTTGCAAGCTTGTTTTAAAATGGAAAACATGACAAGTTAAGGAATATAAAACATCCCCTTTAAAAGAAAGTACTAAAATCGGGCCACATTGTCTAAACTTTCTCCGTCTTATACCTAGCGAAATGTACGAGCACTGAACACTGGAGCCAATGCTCTTTTTATTGTTTGTTTTCTACAAATGTTGCATACACGAACGCATGAGTGTGTGCGTATATATCCTTTATCCTTTATCCTTTATCTTTTATTTCTGCTGTAGCCCCGTTAGGTGTTGTTGCTACTATATAAAATGAATGTATTTCACATATATTTCCAGTTGCTGTTGTTGTATTATGTGGTTGACTATTTTGTTGGTTGTTGGTGTTGGCGACGCTGCTACTGATGTGCTTTTTAGTTTAGATGAAGTCAGAGGAGTATAAAGCAATTCATCACAGCATTCTTGGCATATTAGGCAATGCAGTTGTAAAACATTTTCCCTCAGAACAAAATTACAATTCACACCAGTTTCTAATATATTTTTGGTTTGGCCAGAAAAAAACTCAAATAAAATGGAGCGTTTTAGTCAAGCTGTCCAGAGAGCAATGGCTGCTTCAGCAACTACAAAAGAAATGCAGCAAGTAAAAAAACCTCCAAAAATATGCATTGTTTGTTTTATGGGTCAGTGAATATTTCTTAACAAATGAAATTAAATTAATTTAAAATTTTTAAGATCAGGAAAGAATTCGAAACGTTTTCACGTAGTGTTTAGTGATGAGTAAGAATATATTTGTTTTATTTTTTGATTCAGTTCAGCATAAGAACAGAATGGGTACAATTATTTTATGGTCAAAATCCGCATTAACACACATTAAGTCTAGTATTAGCAGCTTTAAACATTGGGCATACAAATTAAAACAAGAATTAAAAGGAAATGTAAAAATTTTATACGTATACATCACTGTGTGCAACACAGACACATAACATAAAGTTTGATTTATATTTGCGTTGCTGACAAAATTTCTGATAAATTGTGTTATGTTAGAAAATTCTGAACTAATTCATAGCATTCACGATAATTCTATATAATTCTATATAAATCTAAAATTCTCAGGCATAGTGTGATATTTTCCTGGTTGCAGGACCGGAATCACCCTAGCATGCTTCCATTTAGTGGGAAATTACACCAGATTTATACAACTGTTAAATAGGGTTGCAAGGTACCCCCATGACCTCCCGTCAATCTTCCGTACAACATAATTCGGGGCATTGTCAACTCCACTGCTCCTCTTCCCGTTGAGTCTAATATGGGCACTTCCAATTTCCTCCGTATTCGCCAGTCTCAGTGGCGTGTTACAGTTATCTGATCCATCGGATTAATTACGCCCGGCAAAGTCCATCAACGGGGTATGATTTTTCCGGTACGCCACCACTGTAACTCCTGATGAGTCCGAGGAACCCGTTGTTCTGGCTGTGTGGATGGAAGATAACATTTCGGCAAGGATATTCGCCTTTCCAGTATCATCTTCGATACTGGCCAGTCATTGCGGGTATCCTTTTCCGCTTCGACAATCCACCAAAACGCCTAACTTTTGTAAACATTGCCGGGTCTACTTTATTTTATTTATTTATTTATATTTATTTATTTATTATTACTCTCCTGTACAACAAGACTAAGTCTTATAATTATAGTACAGGATTGTTTCTGTGTACAAACAATTGCCACATTTTGGTAGGTACATACAATTAATATTTTAAGCATAAAAATAGAAATACAATTTTAAAATTAATCAAAAATCACAATGAAAATAAAATTACAAAAAAAAAATAAAAAAGTAAAATAAGATAAAATAATAACATTTACTTTACAGTAGAAATTTATATTGGAGCAAAATATTTAAATAATAATTCCATAAAAAGCATTGCGTTGCTTGTTATTTGTAGACTATATGGAAGAGCATTCCAAAGGCGTATTGCATTAATGTAAAAGTGCAACTCAGAAACTAAGCAACGAAATTTAGGTAAAACGATTCTCTTACCTCTAGCCGATTTACAGAAACGAATATTATCAAACAGGTATTTTGGCTTTCCAGTAAATATCAGTTTAAGCAAAAATATTAAAACTCTTATTTTGAGAAAATTTTCAAATGATACTCCAAAGAGGTTTGTCGAATATGAAGAAGTGTGATCATGTTTTCTAAGACCATAAACATACCTTAAGATGTTATTAAAGTGCACTTCGAGTTTTTTCCGACTTGTGGAATCACAATTAGAGAACAATTCGCAGCCATAGGGTAGACTCGGAACTAAGTATGCCTTAGCGAGTAATACTTTAATTCTCAATGGTGTAAAGCATTGTACAGACCAAAGGGTTCTCAATTTGATATACATTTGCGCAACCAGTAAATTGACATGATCTGACCAAGTTAAATTGCTATTGAAAACCACGCCAAGATTTTTTGCTGTTCTTACAATTTCAATTTTTTCAGCGTTTATAACAATATTTTTATCGAGATTTGACTTTTTGTGAATCAATAGACATTTTGATTTACTTGGGTTTATTGTAAGGCCGGTTGCTGATGCCCAACAATGTATGTTCTTCAAATGATGATTCAGCTTATCGATGGTTTCCCTGATGGATTCGGTTGGACTACTTAGATACAATTGTGCATCATCAGCATACATGTGGACTCTACAGTTGGAAACATTTTGCGGCAAATCATTTATATAAAGTGAGAAATGTAGTGGTCCTAAAATCGACCCTTGAGGCACACCTCTACTTTAATACCCTAACGTTTTCTCAGCCTGCCGTCTTCCTCAAAAATGATAATGCGATCCCTAATGATTTTCCGCAAGTTCCTTATCGTCGCCTTAAGTATTCCCCCCAGTTATATTCTGATATTCTGTGCGTCTGTCTCTTAATCCGATTTTTCGCCGTCATCAAGTGTAGTATCTGACCAGGAAGTTTCAATATAGTCCCACGCACTGGTCTTATTTTGGGGGACAGCATCCTTCATCGCATCTTTTAGTGCATCATCGAGCACTCCCTCTGCTTCATCAATTTCATTCATCGTCAAATTCCTGTCAACAGGCAATACACTCGCAGTTAGTGAGCTGGCTAAGGTTTCATCAAAAATCATTCGATTCGTCCTCTTTAGGTCACAGATCTCTTCATATGTTTATAGTCACAAATTCGGACGGAATGCGGATCCAAATTTCGAATGCGGTGAATTTCGGTGTGAATTCTTGACGAATTATGGAAATTTGGTTTGCTGGGAATTTCCCGCTTTATGCACTCACAGAAAAATTCGGTTGAGACAGCCGAATTAGCAGTAACCGCATTTAGAGGTTGTTAAACCTCATTAGAGGTTGACACAACCTTATTAGAGGTTGGCACAACCTCACTAGAGATTGACACAACCAAATTAGAGGTTGACACAAACTTATTAGAGGTTCTCACAACCGAATTTAGATATAGAGTCACAAATGAATTTTGAAATTTTTTTTTATTATTAAGTAATTATATATAGGGGAATCTATAGGGTAACACATTTGTTTTACATGTCACAACTGACCTTTTTCGAAGACCCGGCCATCGTGGGTCACCGCACCAATTCTGGCGAATTGCATCTGTTGATTTAGGTCCTAATCGGTTTCATATAACGAGTTTTTCAATAAGAGCGCTACAAAAGTTTTTTTTAAATAAAACAAACCCGGTTTTAGATACCAATGAAATTCTTTATTCCTGTGAAAGTACGTTCGATGCCATTATGTGTGGAACTCGATCTCTTTTGCACGGCCGCCACAGGCACGCTTGCAGAAGTCCAGACGCTGAAACTGATTTTCGACGGTTTTCAAGCATAAATCGGCCGATACTGCTGCAATTTCACGTTCGATATTCGTACGAAGTTCATCAATCGTCGCTGGCTTGTTGGCATAGACCGTAGACTTGACGTAGCCCCACAGGAAATAATCTAACGACGTCAAATCGCACGACCGAGGCGGCCAAACGACTGGGCCATTTCGTGAGATAACACGTTCACCAAACTTGGTTTCCAATAAATTGATTGTGGCATTCGCTGTGTGGCTTGTGGCGCCGTCCTGTTGGAACCACATGTTTACCAAGTCCATATTATCCAATTGGGACCAAAAATATTCGGTTATCATTGAACGGTAGCGATTCGCAATCACAGTAATGTGCCGGTCTTGATCATCACGGAAGAAGTACGGCCCAATGACGCCGCCGGCCCATAAACCGCACCAAACCGTAATTTTTTCGGGATGCAATGATGACTCATGGATTACGTGTAGATTGCTGTCTGACCAATAACGCATATTTTGCTTTTTTCGGTAGTAAATTTTAATAATTTCGACTCGTTGTTGGCTCGTATAACTTTCCATGATGAAATGGCAAATCTTACTGAAGAGAAATGTCAAAAGAGCGGGAAAAAATATGGCGTCGTTTGCTGTCCCTATCGATTTACTTTTGTAGCGTCTCTGTTTAAAAACCCTTTACACATGATTGCAGCATATCTCAAGCGACCGACATTTGACATTTTCTGCAAACTAAGACGATCTAATACAAAAATAATAATTACAATATTTTTCCTCACCGTTCTTAATAACCATTCAAAAATTTTGATATCGCCGCGACAGGAACAATTACAAATTCTTTAACTTCTTTTAATATAATATATATTCGTTTTTAGAATTTTAAACGTCATGTTTTAAATAATGGGTCCGCCAAATAACTTTTTTTTTTAAAAATGCTATAAAAAAAAATACTGAATATTTTCTCAAATTTCTTTTTTTATTTGAAAGTAAAATCCTTCCGGTTAATAATGGAAAATAATGTCATTCAAATGGCTGCCTCGGCTGGCCATGCAGTAGCCTACACGATCGGTCCAATTTTTAAGTCTCAATGATGTCTCCGAAATGTTCAATTGTTGAGAACGACGGTGAATTGATGTTGATGGCGCTTCACGCACACTTTCTGCCACAGCAGAAATATTCTCGGCTGTACGCACTATTTTTGGCTTTTCACGCTTTGGTTTATCGATGAGGATGCCAGTTTCATTAACTTTTTTCACAAGATAACGAACATACGGACCTGACGGTGCTTCTCTTCTTCCAAAATCCGTACGCAATTTTGGCACACATTCTACAACATTACCATGATCTTCAAAGTAATGTCGCAATATTTCCCAGCGTTGTTCAAGCGTATACACAACCATATTCGTTCAGCGAAAGGATAAAACTAATTATCTGTCAAATCAGACATGAGCTAAGTGTTACCATTCACGAAATAAGCACTAGTTGAAAAAAAACGTTAGATGGTGGACCCTTTACATAAAATTATGTTGTGGTAACCGAATTCAAAATGAAGTTCGGCTGTACCTACAGAATACATTAGAAATTCGGTTACAGGGTAAGGGTAAATTCGTTTATTGCGACCGACTTGATACCGAATTCGGTAGTGACAACCGAATTGATGCCAAATTCGGTTGTTGCACCTGAATTGATACCACATTCGATTACTCCAACCGAATTTGATACCAACTTCGGTTGCTGCATCAGAATTATTTCCAAATTCGGTTGTGTCATCCGAAATTTTAGAAAATTTGGGTGACAGAACGAATATAAGTCAAGACTCAGTTGTGACAACCGAATCAGTTATGAAACGAGGTTGCTCCAACCGAATTTCAGTTGTGAGGTCGTGACAACCTCTATTCGGTTGTGGCAACCACAATTCGGTGGTAACAGCCGAATTTACGTTTGCTACAACATCTTCCCGATCAATTAGTTCTCTGGGTGTGTTAAATATATTAGTGAGGTAAACAATGTTTGGATTGTTGATGCATAGCTCCTTAACGTATGCTATACCAAACGGCTTTAGATATACAGCTTATGACAATGGGCCTATTCGGAAATGCAACAACTGTTGCAGATGCTTGTTTGTTGCGCATTTTGTTTGCAATTACGGTCTCAAAACACCTGCAAAGTTGTCAGATGTTGCATTTACGAACGTGCTGCGCATAAGTTGCAGAGCAGTGATGCATTTCTGAAAAGGCCCAATATGATGTTTTGAAATATTAAATATATTTTGGCGAACGTAGCAAAATGTCGTTTGTTCGTCGTTCGTATCTTGCTGCTGTGGCAGACACATTTTCTTTGCGAATACATGTAAATTAATAGTTTTGGGTGGTCGCACATCTGCAAAACTGTTAGGTTTTTGGAATAAACTGACGCTTGATCTGGCGGTTTATAAAACCATATTGCGCAGTGTGGTCCAGCGGTCTAATAGTGCAGAAGTATTTTATTTTTTGTTGAAAAGTGATAATATTGAAAAATGTAATCTGAGAGACAATGAAATGAGTACTGTTAAACGGAATACTTTGTAGATTCTGGCTTTAATTTACTGTTCGGCGCCATACGCCAATGTTGTCTAACGGAACAATTAGCAAGTAATGAAACAAATATGAAATAATTGTTTAGTCTTCATAGTACATGTTTTTTTTATATGATTGACACCACTGAAAAACAGCAAATGATCTATAATAACCAATAAAAGCGGTGTGAAAGGTAGCCTGTAAGTTGATGATATGCTTCAAAGAGAAAGTTGTGTCTCGATTTCTCACCAAAATTGTGACAAGTCAAACCTCAAATTTGTATTGTAACCAATAAAAGTTTTACGAGATATACGATGAATTTACGAGTTTCAATGAATTCTCTTAAAGTTCGTTTTAGGGTCCATACACTACACCACCAGGCATGCACAATCTTGTGATTGCACAATCGTGAATTAAGCATACATAACTACACCATCTTAATTGTACATAATCATTTCTGTAACTTAAATTTTTTAGAACATTTTCTCGGTTTGCGTCGGGATCTATTTCTAGAAACTTTTCGGCTATTTTTAAATATGAAGAATTTTTTAAGAATTTATTTATGAAGAATTTATTTTCCATAGGCACGCAATAGATTTATAGAAATCTTAATATTCGTTCGTATTTCATTTCCGGTATTCAGTGTGTGCGTGATACACTGTCTTTATTTCGTGAAAATATCGAACTCGTTTTCATTTAGTGCAATCTACTTGCACAATCACACAGGCCCATACACGGTCAATCGGCTGACACAATTATATGATTGTGCAAGAATGATGGTGTAGTGTATGGGTCCTATTAACGATTAACTTGTATGCTCATTGTTTGGATCTAGTCACACAGCAATAGAAAAAGAGTCTCTATCCCCTTCTTTACGTTCTCTAGATGATGACATGGTAGTAAGCCATTTCATTGAGTTCGAGTTGCAGTTGTACTTGACAGTTTAGTTGGACATAAACCGGACAGAAGTACCATAAAAAACACTATTTAAACTTAGTTTGCTGCATGGTTTGCTTCTGGTTGATTATCGTTCTCTCGCCCATCCACTCTGTTTTCTATAATTTTCCTACTACTAAGTCGATCAGCTGTGTCATGGATAGCCCCTTATCTAGTACAGTGGTTGGCAACGACATACAACCATAATTTGAGTATGTGTGCATGAGTTGCTCTCTTCACTCTCACAATGTCTCTTTCACCCATTTTTCGTTAATATTTTTCAACTGATTGATTTTGTTTATTCAATATATGTGCTCAATATGTGTGTGCTAAATTTAAGAGCAAAAATTGATCTAGATCTCTGATCTAGCGGGTCCTTTTTTTGAAAATGCTATAAAAAAAAATTACTGAATATTTTCTCAAATTTCTTTTTTTATTTGAAAGTACAATCCTTCCGTTAATAATGGAAAATAATTTCATTCAAATGGCTGCCTCGGCTGGCCATGCAGTAGCCTATACGATCGGTCCACTTTTTAGGCACATTATCGATTGTGTGCAGCTGTATTTCACCAATGGCTTCACGAATATTGTCCTTTAAAGCGTCAATTGTCTCTGGCTTGCCGGCGTAACACCTATCTTTGAGGGCACCCCACAAATAATAGTCCAACGGTGTCAAATCGCAGCTCCGAGGTGGCCAAACGACATCAGCTATGCGGCTGATAATGCGATGTTCAGAAACAGGGCGCAAAACATCGAGTGTAGCTTCGGCTGTGTGGCACGTAGCGCCGTCCTGTTGAAATCAAATGTAGCCAATATCCTCCTCTTCAATTTTTGTGATCAAAAATTCGTTCAACATGGCCCGATAACGATCGCCATTGACTGTAACGGCCACTCCTTGCTCATTTTCGAAGAAAAATGGCCCAATTATGCCTCTGGACCAAAATCCGCACCAACCAGTGACTCGTTTTGGGTGCATCGGTTTTTCAATGTATGCGTGCGGGTTTTCTGTGCCCCAAATGCGAAAATTTTGCTTGTTTACATACCCGCCAAGATCAAAATGAGCTTCATCTGAAAAGATGATTTTTTTTGGCAAAATCGGCATCTGTAACATTACCATGATTTTCAAAGTAATGGTAGCGGAAGGATACAACTAATTATCTGTCAAATCAGACATGAGCTAAGTGTTACCATTCACGAAATAAACACTAGTTGAAAAAAAACCTTAGATGGCGGACCCGTTATAATAAAATTACGCTTTAATTAAGTAGACGATTAGGCGCTAAATTGCGATTTCGCCAAATTAGAAGCAAAATTTAAGAAAACAGTAACTTATTTTGTAATGTTTTTAAATGGGGCGTAATACTTGGAATTGGAAGCCTAAATATATAAATAAAAAATGAATTAAGTACGAACTTAAAATTCAATAAATTTCATACTTGTTTCAATTAAATTATTTGTCAAAATTATGTGTAATATTTGAAAAACATTTAAATTGGCTCAATTAAATAATTTGTAATTTCACGCGAACTAAGTTAAGTAAATGTTTAATTGGATCAACAAATATATTTGTTAATTGCATTTTATTCAATTAATCTCTTACAATGTATTATATTGACACAATCAATTACTTTATCGGTGCAAAATCAAACAAAAATTTAATTGAGAACGCAATTTTGTTTCTGGAATTTTTAAATTCGTGTTGGTTATTGTCCTGACTAACCACTGGCTTATGACGTGAGAATTATGATATTTGGTTTCTTATCACTTCTTTCACACAATTAATTAGAAATTTTATTAAAACAAGTAAAGGAAACCCGCAAAACAAAAGGAGAATTATATTCCAATTCACTTTCGTTGAAGTTCGACAAGGATACCTGCAGTCTGCAAGAAGAAAATGACAAGAAAGTTGATGCAACACAAGCATAAAGTTGCTCAACTTAATCTGAGACGTAGCAGGCTACCATCAGATAACCCGAGCGTCTTTCTCAACGAGGACAGACACATCGCTCATTTGTGACACGAGCCAGGGGGAATCCATGACACAACTGATCGACTATATAGTAGGAAAATGATAGAGAACAGAGCGGATGGGCGAGAGAACGATAAGCAACCAGAAGCAAACCATGCAGCAAGCTAAGTTTAAATAATGTTAAATTGAAACTAATGACACCTAAATTATGTTTTATGTTGGTTGCATCGAGCGTAAATACGAATTCCTACTTATTTCTGTCCGTATTATGTCCAATCAAAGATTAAATTACAAAAGCAACTCGAACTCGATGAAATATGCTACTACCTCGTCGTCATCGAGATAACGTAAAGAGAGGGCTAACGACTCTTGTCTATTGCAAGACCGTCATAACTCAAAAATCGTACTTACTTATCCGGTCTCAAACAACCCATGGGTGTCAGGGATCTTACAAAACGAAGATAACGTATTTCGCCAACCAGTTCGATATTTTGCTTTATTTCTCAAAAAACATAGTTTCGAGTAAAATGACTTTGAACATTTGAAGTTGTATAGTATTGTAAGCAAAATGTTAGTTTAAAAATACTCTCAAGTTAGAGCTTAGATATATTTTTGAATCAGTTTATCTGATATAACTTGACAATGAGAATATTTTGAATTATTCGGTTCAAAAAAAGATAAATTTTGAGTTATGACGGACTAGTCGCAAATGAGCGATATGATGAAGGTTTGCAAGAAGCATTAGTAAGTAAAATATATCTTAATAGAAATAAATCTTAAATATCTTAACAGTGCCCCACAGAAACTATTTTATTGTGAAACTAATGAAATACCCAGATCTTGTATTCTAGTTGAAAAAAAATACTGATACTTTTCGAAGTGCAGATCTTAGTTCCCCAGACGTGACAGTTGTGTCCACGAGGGACGCAGGAATAATGACGTCTTTGAAAATGGCGCATAACACTGTGTGTACTTTTTTAAGTCATGGAAATATAACCACACACGGACACCACTACGTGATAAAAGACAAAAAAAAAAGACCCGTGTCTCCCAGTTTTGCCCAAAGTCATGGACTTTTTTTATGGGCCCCCAACGATTTGGGGCCTCGGAGTCATTTTTGCAGAAATGTAATCAATTTGTCATATCTTGCAAACCGTTCGGAATTTTGATTTACTCTCTGAGGAAAAGTTGTAGCTCAATAAAGAACAAAAATTGTGAACATATAAAATCAAAAAAGCTTCATCTTCAAGGTCAAAATTGCAAAACACTTTAAAAAATTCGATTTATTTTACCTTTTTTTCCCCTGTTCAGGTCCACAGGTAGCAAACCGTTCAAAATTCAAAGAAACAATCAACAACAAAAATTTACATAATATCTCATAACATATGAACTTCCTAGGAATGATTCTTAACACCGTTTCGGTATTGCTTAGGTAGCGTTTAGGTAACCGCAAAAGTGAAAAATTTCCCGACAATTTTCTAATTTCATTTGTTTTTTTCGTTACTTCAACATTGAGATACTATTGTATCTATTAAAAAAAATAACAAAAAAAAAATATTCGCATTATGTTTATAATGTTGATGGCCCTGGACTTGCAAATCGCACTCTCTCTTAAGTTGTGGATACAAATCGTCGTCCGAATCTAAGTCTGATTGAGAACTTATTGTGTGTTTCTCTTCTTCAAATACTTCATTAACATCATATCATCAAAAAAAGTGAAATCGCTGAGATTTCAAAAAAAAAAAATTATAAAACAAAGACATAAGAAATGCATATAACCTCAATTACCTCAACCAGATGGCAGATAACTTATGTTTTTTTCTTTTAAAAATAGCCCTGCCTCTTACCTTTCCAAAATTACCTAAACGACGCCCATTGGTCTTACCGTTCCAAATTTTTGAATGAACTGCAAAATTTTGGAAAGGCAAGAGTTAGGGCTATTTTTTAAGAGAAAAAGGCCTCTCTTAAAAGCCTTTCCAACAAGCCCAAAAACAAAAAAATCCGACAACTGGTTCAGAACTTAGCAATTTTACCGTAGTACCCTCCGACAACCATTCCGAAAATTTTCAAGCCTCTGCCATTTCGCCCCCCTTGCATTTTCGGGGATGGTCGTAGATGAACGTATTTTCATGAATGCGCTAAGGAATACGCTGGTGAAATTTATCCAGTCGTGACTGAACCACCCTGTATATTAAACCATCGCTATGCTTTCTTGTTTGTCATACTAAACCCAACATGGTGCTTGTCCACTTGTGTTTTATCTCAACAACCAATAATTTCGTTTTAAGTGTTGCCATCAGAAAATATTTAGGAATCTTTGTTTCTTTTGTTATCAGCTAATAGCAACAAAACAAATGCTATTGAACTGTTGTAACAACCATATATCGTATTATAATACGCTAGGGTGTACTGATAATTGTTTTTGAAGGGCGGAAAACTGATAACACGAATATAATTTTTTGTTGTAATTAATGATAAATAGAATTAGGGGTTTAAACAACGTGGGTAAACCCACCCGCATGGTAAAAAGATCAAAATTTTGACAAACTATGTTATACTTGGGAAGTCCTGAAGAGCTATACAGATCAGGGGGTTTTTCTGTAATTGGAAATAATGTAAACAGTCGCAACCATTATTTGAACTCACGTTGGTAGTTGATCGTTTTGACGTTTGTGACTCTTCCCATCAGCGCCTGAAACCGTCTGAAACAATTTTTGAACACATTAAGTCAAATTGGGATATATGGCCAAGTCATAATTATATAATCAGGATTTTAAAATTCAGCTGTGAAGAATCTACTCGGCCAAATTTTAATAATATATTTTTCATTGTATGATCGAAATGTTTTAACCCCATATTGAACACAAAAACATAATTTTTATTTGCCAAACTACTAAAGAAATGGGACTAAAACCGATAGTAGAGGACCAAAAATATATTTCCCCACAGCTGAATGTACGTGTTGAATAAACAGTTTGGCCTCGATTAACGTCACTGCTGCCTACCCTCACCCATAGGGAGGCAGTGATTAAAACGGAAAATGTCTAACGAACAGAAGACTCAAATTAGGCCCCAGGTTTTAGCTCTCCCAGATTCATTGTATGATCAAACTTTTTAATTTTATTTGTTAAGCTCGAGGCCATTCTATATCTCTATTAATAGAAATATAGTTTTTTAAAAAGGAGTTTTTTCAAATGTATTCCTATGATTCCTGGCAAACCATATAGCTATCATCAGCTGTTGTTTGGAATGATGCTATTGAAAAATTCATCAAACTAAATGCAAATGAAAATTCATCAATTGAGAATTTCCAACTATAAATATCTTCTCTGATGAATTTGTATGATCAAAGCGATAACGACCACAAAACTTTACCAATCACATATTGTTTGCATAAACGTAGTTTGGAATTAGGAAAGGTTGTTATAGTGAGAGCCGTTCTCGGATGGGTGCATGACAAATGACCCAAAACATTTTTATAATAGTTTTCGCGTGTGCGGCTTCTTTCGACAGTTTCAATTTTGACACTTGAAAATGAAATGGAGTTGATAATAAACACATTCGAACTTTCTTTTAAAAAAATTGTGTGATCATAAAAAAAAATTGTGTGATCCGAACATAAAAATGCCTTATTAATGAAGATATTGAAAATTTTGAAAAGTCGAAAGATTTTTCTGTTATCGTGCTTAATTCAACAGTTTCTACTCCTAATATAAAACGATACTAATAGTCATGTTAAAAAATTTCGACCACGGCGGCTACTACCACACTTGAAAAATTAAATGAAAATGATAAACGGAACATTTAATACTTTTTTTTTAATTTTCCGTACAAGTAAATAAATTTTAACTTTTTTACTTCCGAACACTTGAAAAGAAGCTACTCCCCGGAAAGAGGCTACTGCATTACCTAAAAAAATGGTTTCTGTAGGGCCTTTAATTAAACAGTCTAGATAATAGAATGTTCCTCAATGGAATGGTTTTCCCTAAAAGTTCCATTTGTACGGAATTAGAACCCCACGAAGAGGGAATGCGTGCTGGATTCGAAGGTAGCAGGTGACTTCCGAAGTATCTGGTGGTAAAATAAATGTATTGTATTGACAACTTTACTGCAGTTCAAGCACATGAAATAAAATTATTGAATTTATGAAAATCACTTTTGAAGCAGCGTTGTGAAGTCTGGCCAAAATTGGATGACTACGACTCCTACTCTGACTTCAACAATTTGGAATTCCACGACTCCGACTCCAGCATTTTTAAAATACACGACTCCAATACTAAATAGAACCATTTCTATAATATGTAACTGTTGGCAGCACAACACGCAAATATTTATTTTAATTTAGAAGAAATATTTTTTTTTAATAAAAAACAGTTGATCCATTATTCAATATAATATATTTCGAATTCACTTTTCAGAAGAAAGTGCGTACATCCTCAAATTGAAACAAAACCTGATGTTCGAATTTTTATTTTCTTATTGGAAATTTTTTTTCCCAAAAAAAAAAAATTATTTTCCAACATAGTCTCCGTTTAGCTCAATACACTTAGTCCAACGTTTCTGCAATTTTTGTATGCCTTCCAAAAAATAGGTCTACAAAACAGTCATTTGCTTGATCAATAATTTCATCGTTGTAGCTAAATCTCTTTCCGTCGAGCCATTTCTTTAGGTTTGGATATAGGAAATAATCACTGGGGGCTAAATCCTGAGAATATGGCGGATGAGGTACCAATTCGTAGCCCAATTAAACAACTCCAAACAATCCTTTGAAGTTGCCAAACGAATACGGTTATGGTCAATTGAGAGCAACAGCTTTCTTGCAGACAGCTTTCTTAAACCCAACTGGTCATTTAAAATCGAAACCACTCTGCCATATGAAATGTCTATGGCACCAGCAATCTCACGCACTTTTACTCTTCGATCGGCCAAAACCATATTGTGTATTTTTTCGACATTTTCGGGTGTATTGACCTCAATTGGCCGTCCAGAACGATCAGCGTCATTTATACTTGTGCGACCACAACGAAAGTCAGTAAACCCATTTTTACCATTGAAATCGACGGTGCAGAGTCCCCATAGTATTTATGAAGCTTTTCCTTGATTTGATTGACGGTTTTGTTTTCCCAAAAAATAATTTTTAATGAGCACTCGAAATTCACTTTTTTTCAATTTTTAAAAAAATGCACGAGGTTGCAAGTTTTGAACAGCTGTTAAACGCAAAGTAAATGACGGAACTTGTTCAAAATTTGACAGTAGTCTATTAACAGGTGGCAATTGATGGGAGCAGTGTTGAATTTCATATAACTACGAGGGAAGTTTGAAAAGTCACAAACTTATTGATCCACCCTCGTAAAGTATAATTTAGATACGAGGTAGAACATTTTTAAAGATGCCAAGAATTTAGCAATACATCGGTTTTGGTGCGAAATATGACCGCCATAAGCACAGCGTTCTTTCCATGAGGAACCTAGAAACCCACGACAAATCGACAAAGAGCTAATGCAAACCGATTTTATCTAATACGGTGTACAAATATATATTGCTCGAAAAAATCGGTCAACAAATTATTCTTTTCGAAAATTTTGACTCTTGATGGAAATTTCACACTTAGAGTCGGAACCGTACGTCCGACTCCAGGCAAATATCCCAAACTCCAACTCCAACTGCGACTTCACAGCACTGCTTGTAAGAAATGAATTTCGGGAAGAAGAGAAGTGGGTGATTTTTGATATGTCTAATTTTTTCCTACATTGGAAATGAGCGATTTTCATATGAACTATTGCCCAGGTGTTGGGCCGATTTTCCATTTTTCAGTTGGGTAGATTTACATTAATTTAAGGGCTAATTTTCTATTCTATTTGTACCATTTTTAATATATCTTGGCCAATTTCGAATTTGGGTAATTTCTGACAGCTCTGTGGGCGATTTTGTTTTGGGAAATTTATCATGCCGCCTCCTGTACAGTTGAAAAAACGTCCCCAGCAGCATTTTGCAGGAACCATGTACATGTTTGCAAGCATTGTTTCTACTTTTTGTGTTACTTTGGTGCCATCACGGTGTTATTTTCAGCAATTTTCAACAAATAAAACCACATTTGATTCACAAAAACATATAGTATAACCTATAAATCATTGTGTCTCCAACATGTAATATTGAATAGCAAATATAATGTATTTGGGCACAAGTATACTATATTTGCGACAAGCTAGAAACTCCTTATATTTTAAGGATGTGCGATTGGTTGATTAATCAGGCAACCTGATTATACGACTCCAGGATTAAGCGAGTAATTGATTAATCATACATATTTACGAATAACTGATTAATCTTCATTTTGATTAATCAATATCCTTGAATGGGTTTCGGGCCTCAACCAAAACAAAATATTGTGAAATTACTTGGACGTATTATCACAAAACCCTGCTCGGTTTTGCACCTATACTTAACAATTTTTTTTACAGGCCGAAGAAAATTTTGGAGGTGGGTCAGGACCCTATTTCAGATTTTCTTCAATAAATCCTAAACACCTTCAAATATTGCATTACAGCCTTTGACAATATTGTAGCTATTTGCCCATTTCACAATTTGCTTTAATATATTTCTTAGGAAAAGTACACTGTTAATCGATTATTTCACGAAATGTCAAGAAAAATTTCACATATTTTATATGTTTTGACATTTCTTGCCTAACGGTAAATAAATTGCAGTAGCTGTGTTCAAAAGTAGTGTAGCTTCTTGATAACTTTTTTAAATACACTAATCAACAAAAATTATATTTAGAGCTCCATAATTGGTGTGGAAATGCTGCGTTTAACCATATTCTTTAAATATTCACCTATATGTATTCAATATTAAACAAATTACAAGTTGATATCTTCTAAAAAGTTGTAGTGCTTAATATATTTAACAATATTGACAAATACACTAATGAACAAAAATGACATTCGGGGTTCCGAAATGATTGTACCAATTTAGAAATTAAATTTATTTTTAAATGTTCGCCTATAATTTCTATACTATTAACACAGGAATGTAATAATGTTCTCCAAAGTTGTACAACTTAAGGCTTTCGACAAAATTGCCAAATACATAAACTTCCTAGATTGTCAGACATGATCTCAAATGGCCGCATAATACAAAAATGTGGTTGTTTTTGTTAGCGTTTTTGTTCTTAATTGTCATATCTTCAAAATAAACTAGTCGAAATAAGCTTCAAATGCGGATTTGAACTCTGCGCTAAAATATCCTTTTTAATAAATAAAATAACGTCCTTTACATAACAAAATTTGTTTATATTATTTTTGCACACGTTCATCGTTAATCACTGAACTAATTTAGGATGACATTTTAGGAGGTTGCTGAATTTAGCAATTTTGTCCAAAGCCTTAAGTTGTACAACTTTGGAGAAAATTATTACATTCCTGTGTTAATAGTATAGAAAATATAGGCGAAAATTTAAAAAATTTTAAAAATGATTAGGGTATTTAAAGAAGTTATCCAGAAGCTGCACTTCTTTTGAACACAGCTACCGCAATTTATTTACCGTTAGGCAAGAAATGTCAAAACATATAAAATATGTGAAATTTTTTCTTGACGTTTCGTGAAATAATCGATTAACAGTGTACTTTTCCTAAGAAATATATCAGAGCAAATTGTGAAATGGGAAAATAGCTGCAATATTGTCAAAGGTTGTAATGCAATATTTGAAGGTGTTTAAGATTTATTGAAGAAAATTTGAAATACGGCCCTGACCCACCACCAAAATTGTTACGTATATGGGCAAAACCGAGCGGGGTTTTGTGCTACCACGTCCAAGTACTTTCACAATCTTTGAGTTTGGTTGAGGCCCGAAGCAAATGCCTTTCATTTGCGTCACAGTGTTATTTGAATAATATAAAAGTTGATTAATCAAAATTTGAATCATAGAGCAAATTAGAATACAGAATGTTATTATCTGAATAATTTTAACGTCAAAGATTTGGTTGCATGTAAACGTTGAATGTTTCAAGGCATGGCTTCAATAATTCCATACAGAAACAATAGTACACAACGTTAAACAAAGCAACAGCAACCGAATTTCGTGTTTGTGCGGAAAAATAGTTGTGTTACATACAATACAAATGTATACCAACGATTAAAGGCAACAAAAAAAGTGAAAAATACATTTAAATTTCACACTTCTATACCAAAGCGACATGAAAAAGTAAAGTCAACAGTTCCTGTAAATTAATTTTAATCCAATATTCCTCATTTGCACAAACCTACGACGAAGAGTGTGAAATGAAACGTCATATGAGAGAAATGGATTGTCTATTCAAATTTGCTCTATGATTTGCATAATTGAGCAAGTCATGTTTTTTGACTTTTGCAGTTTGAGTGTTTCAACAACCTTCTCTACTGAAAATTTTCAAATGTTTCCTTTTATTTGAATAGTACGTAATTGTATGTTTTCCAAAAATTTTTTGAATGATGATTACAATTAAGCCAATATGATACTCCGACACTCTGGAGCTAGCTGTAAACAGATTGTACAATAATTCGCAAATAGGGTGAGGGTATGTTCAAGTCGCTTCACCCGATTGAAATTTCTGTACTTGTATAAAATTAATTTGTAATTGTTTAATAAAAATACGTATAATTAACTAAAAACTCAATGTTTAACCAATCAAGCTCGGAAACTGTGTAAGAATAATGTACAAAAAAACAACAGATAAACGAAAATTGTTGCTTCGTTTTCTTTAAGTGTCATTATATGTATCAGTTGCGTTAAATGACGACTCACTGTATATGCACATATATGTATACGTACATACATACACTGCGCTTATCGCTTTGCTGCAATTGTTACCTACAGGAGATAAGAAGAGAATTGTTCGTATACAATGACCAGATTGTATTGAAAACCAAAAAGAGATAATAAATATTCCACAACCGCAGCAATCAGATCGTTCAGTCAGTTAATTCAGTTCTCCGCTGAATTCAGTGGCATCGAGCCGATTTAACAGAGAAAATGCGTGTGGGCATATTGGGAGGTGGTATAAATGGCTTCTGTTGTGCTGTGCGGATACAGGAACATTTTCAGAATCAACGGCGCCCAATTGAGGTGACTGTGTTGTCGGAACTATTCTCTCCGAATACAACGGGTGATGGATCGGCCGGTTTGTGGGGACCCTATTTGTTGGGTGGAACGCCCAATTCAAAAGTGTAGTATGTCTTTGAAAATAGCACAGTTGAATAAAACAAGCAACTTACATACTTGTGGATAATTCTAAATATTTTGTAGCAAATGGTCTAAGGGAATGCATGATTTTCTCGAAGAATTGTGGATTTCTGAAGATGCTGGCGATGCGGGTGTTTGTCTGATACCGGTGGTACGTTTGACAACTACTGATGCACCTCTGGATGATTTCTGGAAAGATATTGTATATGGCTGTCAACCAATGACTCGGAAACTACTTGCGGAATACAACACAAATAGAGTGAAAAAATATACGTAAGTTTTGAAGGAAATAAAAAGATTAAAAATAATAAGTCTATTGACGAAAATTCGCTCGGATCGTTGAGAATGTATGTAACTCAGTATGTGTGTAACCCGTATCTAGGCCATATACCGCGTGATATGCGGCTTCTCTCCAGATTCTGTCTGCGTCCTGGTGGAAGTGGGTTACCCCCCACCCACCGTTCTAAAAGGGCTTTCAATCACGTTTCGTCCAACCGCATTTCCATTGGAACCTTTCCTCGCTTGTTCATTAGCGGCTTCGTTTCGGGCTATATTCGTATGATCCGAAACCCACAGTAGAGAAAGTTTTTTCGTGGCGCCGGTTCTGTCCAGCAGACTTCTGCATTCACGAACCAGTATCAATCTTTTCTCCTCTGGGAATAGAGCCGTTACCGCCGCTTGGCGGTTCGAGAAGATTTTCACTCTTTTTCCAACTATAGTGTGATTTCGCAACTGACGACACACATCCAATATTGCCACCACTTCCGCTTCAAACATTATGCTAAAAACAGGGAGACCAATTGCTAGTGTTATTCCCAGTGACGTTCAATAACCGGCGACTCCCACTCCACTATCCGTCTTAGATCCAACCGTAAAAATGTGTATGTGAATATCCTCCAGTGCTAGGCGGTATGATTGTTCTGAAGTTTTTCCGGACGTTCAATTGTACAGAATCCTAATAAGCCCATAGCTTCGTTGAATCCACCATTGAGCGTTTTCACACTAGCCATGCCATATGACACCGACAACGACATCAGTGGGAGCGCAAACTCATTCAATTAGATGGGCATGCTTTCACACTTGCCGACACGACGGTTTTATGTCGTTGCCGGCGACGACATGTCGGCGAGAAGCAAACACTCCACTCTTGTCGTCGACTACATTTTTATATTATTATGAACAGTGCAGAGTGTTTTGACATTGGGCGAAATTTTTTAAATTTAGAATTTAATAAAAATTTAATAAAGATCGACAAACAACAGAAAAAAACTATTTTTCAATGCAATTAAAAATTTCGAAAATTCAAACAAAACATTAATGAAAATCCTGTGATAAAAAATATCACATATCAGCTACCATATTTGTAGGTTGTTTATTGGAAAAATATTATTTTTCAATCGATGCAAAATTTCACCCATCTACGAAAATATTTGCACGTTATTTATCAAAAATATTTTCGTTTTTAGTCGATGAAGAATTTCACATATTAACAAACTAAATTGTATCTCAGCTTTCGTTTTGTCTTCGATCCGAAGTATTTTTAGAAATTTTGTTTATTTAAAAAAAAAAAAAATTAAACAGCCGCGGTAGGATTCGAACTCACATCCACTGGAAGATCGTTTCGATGTTTGTGACACAGCGTCTAGGCCGTTACGTCACCGACTGCCTGTACAAACTTATCTCTAACTGAAGTTATGTGGTTGTTCGTATCGTATTTACTTCGTTAAATATTGAGGTATTTCTTTCTTCCTTTCATTTCAATATTTGAGTAATTTGTCAGTATATAAAGAAAAATGTAATTGGTGGTGAGATTTTGCACGTACCAATTTTTTTGATAAAATTTTACAGTCGTCTTTTTTTCTGTGTATTGTGTCGTGTCGTGTGTAAACACTTTGCAAAAATGGTGCCGGTGTCGGTGCTGAGATGGTGTCGTGTCGGTGTCGTTGTCGGTTAATATGAAAACGCTCATTGTCGCTACACTTTTAGCAAACTGTTAAGAAACCCGTTTCCCATTACATCCCGTTTCCATTTACAGTCAGCTAGCTGTGCGCTTACTAATTGTTCACTCACTGATTGGGACCTACAGTTTTACACCGGTTCCGAACGGATTTTGAGAAGGTTTTCAATGGCTATGTGCTACAAACAAACTCAATGTACAAACTCAATTATGGAATTTACATATGCGAATTAGCATCTATCGACGATCCCTAAGTATCAACACACACTGAAAGGTCCATAATTTCAACGCACGAAAAGACAGCTTTTTTCCACCATGTTCGTCTTTTCCGTTTGCATACTCGCATTGGCTTTAGCTTGTTTACATGAGTTGGTACATGTGTCTAAATGAGATACAAAATGGGGGTATTTTAAAGATTGGTTGTTCTGTTTCGGATTGACGGTCATATTTGTAATTTGGCGATTTTTTTTTAAATTTCGCGATTTTTTCACAAAATGTTGCCACCATGTTAGAGACACCGCTTTAGTCAAAGCCCTTAGGAAGCCTCAAAATAGAGGTGATTTTCGCAATCGTATACGCCATTTCCAAGATATTTGGCTTTTTTAATTTTGTTAATATACACACGCTGAAAATCTGTTTTTTGTTGTTGTTTGGGTGCAAATATAAAGTGTGTTTGGAGCTTATCGCAACTATAATATACTTGTGCCCAAACGCATTGTGTTTGCTATTCAATATTACATGTTTGAGACACAATGATATAAAGGGTTATCCATTTTGCGGTTTCAAAAGTAAACGTAAATAAAAGACATAAAAAATATTTTTTTTCATGATATTTCTTTTTTATTATAAAGTTTGAACGTTGACATTATGTGTGAAACACTACATAATTTAAATGACCACCACGCAAAGTGTGCAAGCATTGATTCTTTTGAGGTAATTTCGACCACTTTTTGACACATATTGGGCGGTATCTCAGCCATAACTTGACGAATGTTCGTTCTTATATGCTCAAGAGTTAAAGGTTTATCTGCATAAACACGGTCTTTCGCGTAGCCCAACAAAAAAAAGTCTAATGGTGTCAAACCGCATGATCTTGGTGGCCAGTTGATATCGCCACGACGAGAAATTACGCGACCAGGAAATGTCTCTTGCAATAAAGCCATAGTCGCTCGAGTTGTGTGGCATGTGGCACCGTCTTGTTGAAACCACATGTTCTGCAAGTCGTATTCTTCAATAGCAGGCAAAAAAAAGTCGGTTATCATATGACCATAACGCTCCGAATTGACGGTGACCGTCGTTCCATCGTCGTTTTCGGAGAAGTAAGGTCCAATCGCACCTTCGGACCAAAGAGCGCGCCAAACAGTGACTTTTTCTGGATGTAATGGCATCTCTTCAATTAGTTGAGGATTCTCAGAACACCAAATACGACAATTTTGGTTATTAACATAGCCACCGAGTGGGTAACATAAATCACCGTCCACCGCCTGTTGTTCAAGCACCCATTCCACGTATCTACGACGTTGTGAATGGTCAGATGGCTCCAGTTGTTGTGTGAGCTGGACTTTATATGGATGTAGGTGTAGATCCAAATGCAAAATACGCCATAATGTGCCGTAAGACAGTCCTAATTCCTGAGAACGACGAGGAATCGACACATTCGGGTCTTCGGCAACACTTTCACTTACAGAAGCGATATTTGCACAGGCGATGATGCACAGGCCTTACAATATCTGTAACCGCTCCAGTCTCTTCAAATTTCTTCACAATTTTGCCAATTGCTTGCGTAGTTGGACGATTATGTAAACCATAATCTCCTCTTAAAGCACAATATATGGCTGTGTCAGAATCACCATTTTTGTAGTAGGTTGTAATAATTTTTATGCGTTGTGTGATAGTTAAGAGATCCATTTTCGTCAATGTCAGACTTTCAACTGAAAAGAAAAAAAATTGGTTTAACAACTTAGTTTGACAGATGTCGAATTCCAGCACTATACTTTTGAAACCACGAAATGGATAACCCTTTATATGTTATAACATATGTATTTGCGACCCAAGTATATCTGTGTTTGTGATACAAATACAGCCGTGTTTGTTGCACTGTTTAATAAACAGTGTTTATGCTCTCTCGCGAGCAAGAGAATAAAAGAGGGGCAACGAGTGTGTATATCTTGTAAGTGTGGATCTGTATATTTGCATTATTCTCTCAGTCAGTGACTCATTAATATTCCTGAATGGGCGTGCAAATTGCAGATGAAGTCAGTATTTCTGATGTTGACTGATGTATTGCGTTTCATGTATTCAGTCGTCAATGCTTCATCGGACAGATGATATCAAAAGCGGTTGATCGGTGAAATAAGAATAAACGAAGGCTCGGACGCTAAATGGTTTGTGATGTTACTTTGGTTTTTGTTGAAGTGTTTCGTATATATGTGTTTGTGGTACCAAAGTGAGAAACGATTTTGAAGAAAGAAACTGGAAAGGCCATGTTTGCCAGTAAACATGATGCTGTTTACATTTAAACACAAGTGAATTTGGGACTTGAAAACATATTAATGTTTGAAGTGTGTTCCAAACATATACATGGTTTCTGCAGAATATGTTAGAGAGGCCGTCATTTTTCAGCGTGCAAGAATTTCTAAAAACCTTGAAACTAGTAAACACGATAAAATAAAATGAGTAGTATTGCTTGTCGATTTTGGAGTTATGTGTTTAGTTCTTCCGATTATTTGAAAATTTTCAATCATTTTAGTTTGACCTGGCGTATAGCCATTCAATATATGGGAGAGCCGCCTCGTGAGCCGACAGCCATCAATATGAAAAATGCGAATCAGCTCGAGAGTCGGGAGTCGACATGTTGAACTCGCGTCACCCAATGCGAACCCTGATTATTTCTTTAGAATACCTGATGTGACTGTAACTAATGTAGTGCTGTAATAGTTTGTATCACGCCGTTTCACCAGAGCTACCGTTTTTTGATCTAGGTTGCAACTGACTATTGTGTCGACTTGTGTATCGTAGTATCGTCATGTGTCAAAATTAGTATTATATGTTCTATTCTATCACTGGGTGTGACGCAATGGTCAACGTGTGTGTATATGAGAGCACAGTTTGTCACCCCTAACTAAGAGCGAACCACTTTTTTGTGCGCCGTCACTCTCCAATATCTGCTGGTGACACTATCGAGTACCTATTCACTTTTGGCTAATCATTCGTTCGGAATCGGTGTAGAAGTGAATCATAAAACAAAATGCGCACAGTTCAGTGATCGTGTAAATCACTTCATACACCATTCCATTATGGGATCTAATGGGAAATCCAGATTAGTTTTAAATTTTTTTATTTTATGACTAACAAGTATTTGAAATTACAAAACACTTTTTAGATCCGGTCTTCACTTCATCACGTATACATCGGAACCCTGTAAACTTCTGCCGTACCTGATGAAGCGTTTCGAGAAACGAGGCGGTAACATTGTGGAACAAAAAATTGAAAATCTGCAGAATTTTGTTGAACATACAGATTTTGATGTAGTGATCAATTGCACCGGATTGGGATCTCAAAATTTAGTCCGTGATGGCACAATGTATCCAGTGCGTGGCCAAGTGGCTCGAGTTAAAGCTCCATGGCTCTACTTTGTACTATTGGATGAAAGTGATGATGGAAATTACATTATACCCAAGTAAGTAATAGGTGTTATATTTAAAAAATAACCAACTATTAAAAAAAAGCATTTGTACTTTAGCATGGATTCTGTAGTTTTGGGTGGCACACATCAAGAGAACGATTCCAATGTAGCTGTTTGTCCCAATGACAAGAAATTCATTGTGGAGGGATGCCATCAGATCGTACCAGCTTTGGAAAATTCCACACATTTATTCGATTGGGTTGGCTTAAGGCCGGGAAGGCCTAGTTTAAAATTAGAATCGGAGCGTATAGGTAAAATGTGAAGATAATACATTAACATTTTAAATACAATTTCCCTTTGTTTTAGGCACGAAAGTTGTAATACATAATTATGGTCATGGTGGCAGTGGCGTTACTTTGGCATGGGGCTGTGCCGAAGATGTTTTGGAGCTGTTAGAAACGGCTTTAGAAAAGTCTCATCAACAAAAAGCGAAATTGTAAATTATGTTGTGTTGCAAATACTTTACTTTATTGTGCTTTAATAAGAATAAAGTTGATGTCAAAGGCCAATCCTTACAACTAAACTAATGTTTATAAACATTGTTGCCAACAACTACATCAACATGCACCTAGGGTGTTACAAGTATTTTGGGGTGACTTTTTTTAACTTCGTTTTTTCGACCAGTTTTCTATTGGGTTAGCAGTTTTGAAAATGTTTTTAGTATGTCTTCGGCTATCGGTTGGAAAATTACTAAGTCAATGCGACCATTTCTTTATACAGCTTTCTATAATAAGTGGAAGTGAACATTTAAGTGTAGAAATATAAAAGAACTGCGAAATATGTTGGTTATTTTCAAACGGATGATAAATAACTAAACTTTACTTTACGTTAAAATAGAATTATGTTGTTCACTACAAATAATTATAAATCCCGTTGTAATCCATAAAATTTTAAATATGAAAACCTCAATTAAAACCTGCAAGAAACAAATGCATTAAATCTCTAAAATGGATTAATTTAACCAAATGTCCTTATTTATCATATTTATTTATTTAATGTTATGAGGATTCTAGAGCATTATACAATTAATACAAATTACTAAATTTGTCGAAACGTAAGAAAACATACAGCAATAGTTTAACTCCGCAAGGAAAACCGTTTACACTTAATTATGATATTTGTGGAAGTTTTGATTTACTTCTTTTTGTTTAAAAATACATTCAAATTATACAATTTCTTAAAAATATTTGAATTTTGACATATCATGTAATTAACGTGAATTTTCCTTATCAATTAGTTATAAGAAGCTAATTTAATTATAAACAGTGAAATCTGATGGGTATGAAAAAGTTAACCGCTAGATGGGTGCAGCGTTTGCTCTTAAATGTCCACAATCGCAATAGTGCTTCAACTTCAACTACAAGACAGAGTTTGGACTTGTTCAACCGCAATACGGACTGAGGTTTGCTTCATTTTATAACCGTGAACTAAATATGATTCTGTCACATTGCACTAGAGACCAATAAGTAATCGAAACAATGTGCATTTCCGGCGATAAAGGTTGTGGCCACAAATTTGTGGGTATTTTTTATCGCCAATTAATTTTTTTGGTTTATGTAGCTTACTATTACATTTTGCTTTTTTTATGAATTCAAATAATTTTAATAATATAAAGTCTTATAACTCTTACATACCAAATCATAACCAGCAATTTTTAATTTGTTGTCAATAAATATTAGAAGTGTGTCAGCAATAGGTAAATTGAACGGTTTTAAAAATGAAATTAGCAAAATTTGCAAATTACCTGAAGTAATTGGTATTCTGGAAACTTGATTCAGCAGCCAAAATACTGCTCTGTACTAAATTTCTGGCTGTGATGCGATAAATATAAATTCTAATTTAAAATCTAAAACTATATTTAAAAAAAGTGAAGATAATTTGGAAGTTATTGCAGCTGAATTCCCTGAGTTTAAACTAAATAGCAACAACTTATGGGTCGATTATCGATTGCAACCGAACCTCAGTTGCCGTAGGTAACTGTGTTTCCCTTCGATAACAGAGTTTTGACGCTTCGCCAACTGTAAATAATGTGAGCAAACAATAAATCTAAAGTGTGTCAGAAATAAACGCGTCTTTAGAAGAAAAGAAAAAACTTTTTAATAATAATGATTAGTTCAGTGGAATTATTTTTTGGCGAGGAAGACAAAGTACAAATAATGAAATCTATTAGATGACACTTAAGAGACAACTCTAATCCTTTAGAATTGCCGGCTACACTGAGTGAATGTTATTGCTGAGAATAATTACTAATAAACAATTCCGTTTTAAGTTCAAGTCCTATTTTCTCCTTCCAAAAGAAGGAATAGTATATTTGGCTATTTTGGAAAATGACTACAAACGAAGTCATCGGGCGACAGCAATACCTCCGCTCTTAAAAGTTTGTGCAGCAGATTTTTTGCGAGTCCGTTGTCCGTTGTTTTGAAGGAAGTTGTGCACCTAATTGAAACAGATGGATGAAACAGAGGAAGAAAAGACCCAAAATAAAATCCGGCTTTACTATAAAACGAAGTTTCCTGGTCTTGTCGGATGTACGAGTACGAGTACAGATGTGACACACTTACTTATCATTGGAGCGAAGGAAGATGTTCGCCATTTATACATAAATAGGAAAGGCTAGTTTAGTTTGAATGTTTTGCTGGTAAGTTATAATACTATAATAATTATTTTCATAACAATGATCTAATTGTAGATGTGCGACTACGAAATGCGAATCAGGTATGTGACGCCAGACATCCTGGCTCTCCTCACGATGCCCTCATTTGGAACAAAACTCCACTAGAGCAACAGGTTGCTGATTTCAGGGCAAACACACGGTTACTACGTCTAAATTGACAATTTTGCCGCTGCTAGGTTCTATTTTATATAAATAATATTGTATTTATTATACACAAATTTTTATAAACACTACAATTTAACAGCATAAATCATGATTTTATTTAGAACCACAGTTTTTGACTCCTCATGGTTCACCTGAACGTTTTGTTTTGTTTTAAAACCTATACAGCAACCAAAAATACGTGGTTGACGATATAACCTCTCTCAAGCGACTGAAGCCAGTCGCCATATGTAATAACTTTTCGGCAACTCACAACGCAACTGAGGTTCGGTTGCTCTCGATAATCGACCCATTAGTTTTTATATCAGTATATTGAAAACTCATCTGAATTGTGTGGAGAACTAGTACAGATAATTTCGACAGCAACCGCTAAAAGTAGAACTACAATTTTGGAATCATTTGATATGCAAAAACAATTAATCTTGAGCAAAATTTCTCAAAATCATCTATAGATTACGTTTTTGCTATACGCTTCATCAAAAAAGAAATTAACCCGCCCTAGCATACACGGTATTGGTTCAAGGTCAATTTCATTTATCCGAATTGGAACGCGAACGGGAAGAGTCACGAGTCAATCTGAAGATATTATACCTCCGATATGCAGACTGGAGTTAACAAAGCAGAGAATTATAGACATTTTTTTCCCCATTTTGGCGATATTGTAAACAAAATTCTTCCATACGAATTGGGCCACTTTATGAAACACTTTTAGGAAATCCCAAAAATGAGTTATTTTATTGATTGGACGCTTCGTTTCCAAGATATAGACGTTGTATTCTAATTTTTTCATATTTTCGATCAAAAATGGGGATGGGTTCCCCTGGGTACCTACACATTCCCCAAGTGCAATGTGTAATTGGGTTGGGTAACTCCCCATTGTCGTGGGTAACTTCATATTATTTTCCCCATACACTGTAGGTTATGGGTAATTCAACATCGTTGTGGGTAACTACCCATTATTTGCCCCACAGCCGGTAGGTAATGGATACTCGTGATGTGTAATTCCCCATCGCCGTGGCTAACTACCCATTATTTACCTCATGCCATGTGGGTAACGGATAAACGATCATTACCCATTCCCCACGGCGATGTGTATGTACCGGGTGGGATAAATAAAAAATCTGACTGTCAATACAAAGAAAATGCCATACAACTCGAGTTAAGAAATTGTGTTTTCCCTGGGTAAACGGAATGGTAAAATTTCGTGATCTACTCCCGTAATTAGCATATTCTCCAGTTTACAAAATTGAAGTATTGTCATCGCCAAAAATAAAATGTTATTATTAGGAACTTGAAAAATACTATTTTGAAGGGTTGTTCAGTTGGAAATCTGTGACGAAATATACTGCGCTATGTCAGGTTAGATTAGTTCAATGAAGACCATTGTGATATCGCTCGGAGGAATATTATTCCCAATCGGTGAACCTATAAATTCACCTGGTATGGTTAAGGGGCGATTTGGTACCCCATCCCAATATTCCAGGATGTGACTGAACATTAGTTAATGGCGGAGCAATTAAATATATAAATAGAACTCAGAGCGTCCTATGAAGGGACTGGGTACAGCCTCTCACAAGCTATGATCTATGCGCTTTCCAGTTTTTTCACATACTGATTGAGACCTACAATTTTACACATTTTTCAAACGCTATTTTGAGAAGGTTTTTCATGCCTAAGTACTCGATAGTGACGCCGTCACTAATGGGGGTGACCGTCGTCGAAAGAACCGCAAGGTGGACAGAGCAGGGGTCGAACCCACGTTCTCACGTACAACAGCCGCTCCCACTAACCATTCCACCACCGACGGCTGATATGGAAAAGGAAAAGTCTTAAGGCAAACCCAACATCAAATAAGATCGTATATACTATAGTCGACTCACACAAAAGGCTGGGCGGTAGCATGGGATATGGTTGACGCTCTCGTCCTCCTCTTCATCCCAACAGCTTGTGCAGTATTTATGAGCTGAGTTTCCAAGTACAGATGCATAACTACTTATTTAACAGGATCCAATGCAACCTGCTGCCAGCTTAGGGATATTCTGTCTAGAACTGGATAACAAGTTTCGCTTGGGATTCAGGCCATAACCTGCCAATACGAGCCTGGTGATCTTGAGTTAACTGCCTTCTATTATTTTCATGTGAGAGCTTCGGCCTCATACATGAGCTTTCGTGCAGGTTCTCGGTGATGCAATGGTTATTGTGTGTTATTCTTGAACAAGAGAACGTCGTTTCTATGCCTACTCTGACCACCTTCCATTTCTTTCTTCGATAGCCACCTCGATGGCGTCACAATCGAGTAATTATCCACTTTTTGTTACAAAATCGGTAACACACATGAGTGTTGTAGCAATTTTTTATTCGAAAAATGTTAGTTCTACCTGTTGATCTGGATCTGGAGTTGATTCCTTTTAATTCCCCTTATGAAATAAAAGGCCACAAACTTGAGTTATACTGGAAATTAAATGCAATTTTTATTTTTTTTAATCAGTCTTCAGGACTTTGTTGACTTGAGCTCCTGTTGCTAACTGACTTGAACTTTGAAAATTATGTTTTAAGTGAGTAGCGAAATGAAAGAACGGTCGAACCGTTGCGCTCCATGTTACAAGAAAAGAACAACAAGAATGTAATAAAGATATGAAATAGTGACGCTCTCCATGAGCTCTTAAACCTGAGATTTGACAAGAAATGGGAAAAAATAAAACGTAAGTGCTGATCTTCTAGAGCTCTTAAGCTAGAGGTTTCGATAAATGAAAATAAACTTAAATAAAATGTAGAAATAATCTACTGCTGTCCTTGAGCTCTTAACTTCGGGGTGCGGGTAATATGGTAGGGGAATGTGCCAAGGTATACACAGTTGTTGAACGCAGTTCAACAGTAGCGACTGTTTAAAAAAAAGTGATGGCATATTGAACACATCCATTGGTTACTATGGAAGTAAACAATTTATCACTTTTGCGATTGGACGGACCGTTTCCGAATTATAGCCACTTTTTTTCTTATTTTGTCGATTTTTGAAAAAGTTCTTCCATACAAATTGGGCCACTTTAAAAAAACCCTCAGAAATTAATTATTTTTCGATTGGGTTCTCCGTTTCCGAGATATTGAAATTTTTTCTAATTTTTTCATATTTTCGATCAAAAATGAGGATGGGTTACCAACACATTCCCCAAGTGCAATGGGTAATTGTGATGTATAATTTCCCATTGTCGAGGGTTATGGGTAATCGGGATGGGTAATTCCCGATCGTTGCGGGTAACTACCAATTAGTTGCGCCACACCCGGTGGGTAATGGATAATCGTGATGCGTAGCTCCCCATCGCTGTGACTAACTACCCATTAGTTATCCCATACCTTGTGGGTAACGGATAAACGATTAGTATTATAGCCACTTTTTTGCGATTTTCTTATTCTGGCGATTTTTGAAAAAAAAAAACAAATTTTTGCTAATTTTTCCACATTTTCCATAAGTTTCCCCATTACCCTGAGGGTAATGGGTAATCGTGATGGAAAATTCCGAAAAATACCCATTATTTTTCCCATACCCTGTGGGTAATGAGTAACCGTTCATTACACATTACCCATGGGTTTGTATATGGGTTACACATAAATACGAATAAATACGAACCCTGAACTTTTTGACCGAGTAAACAGCTAAAGTTTGCTGGAGATTTCTTATCAGTTTCGGTTTAATTGTCTTCTTTAAATCTATTATTTGTTCAGCAGTACAAGATAATCGTATAGACTCAATTGCAAGTATAAGGAACTCAGTTTCTTCCTTTGAATTATTTACAGATTAGGTAAGTGATTGATATAGATTCAAACTACAGGCAAATTATTTTATATGAACAGCCTGTACTTGAACTAACAGCATGTACCAACATTTTGGAATTGGTGTAGAACGCAGTTCCAAAAGCAGACCATTAGCGTAATTTTCTATCGTAGATTAGATTTGAATCCATTTTAGGTTGGGTCTTTTGAAGTGAATCTTTATATATGTGTCTTGTCCCAGTGCTGGAAAAATTTTATTGTATGACTTGTCTAATGCATTGCTTGCTTTGTTTTACTAATATCTCATTTATTTATATACCGAACGAGCAAAGATATTATATAGTCGTTGCCCTAAAGAGCATAATGCTACTGGAACATCACTAATGTTTGCATCAACCAAACCCGCAAGTTGGAATGAACAAGGAACATAAACTGACAGTGTATTTCTTTCTTTGGTCCCTCATTGGAGCCTTTTAAATCGTCCTAACATGTTGCTGGCGTTGTCATACATTTGTCGCCGAACGATGTCGAAGTCCAATTTCAATGAATCTGTATTTGTCACCAATACAGGACTTTCCATATCCTCGCGCATATATTTCATTTGTTATGAAAGAAATTACGTTTTCCACCCCAATTGAGGTAGATCCTTAAAACAATTAGGTAGAACTATATAACAGTATTTTAAAATATATGAACAAAATTGTAACCTAAACATATAAACATTTTACTTAAATTAATTTTTCTCCCAAATGGCTGGCGCCCCCCGTGCTGCACCCAATTTAGCCCAATGGGAGATCAGGTACCGATGGGATATCGGGACGTGCCTTCATGCCTAACAAAACGGGATGTGCAATTTTTTGGTTTCTAAATTTCAACAATTAAAATTGATTTTTCCCCAATTTAATTTCCAAGGCAAAATCCAAATTTTGATAGTACTTTTCATAATATCTAATGAAAAATCTAATTCTTAAAGGCCTTAACATTTGCAATTGCAAAAAAAAATAAGATTGCTATAATGGAAATTAACACATAGTTCTATGACAAACTGCTGTTATAAAATCGAAAAGGACCTTCAGACACACTCACAGAAAAATTCGGTTGAGACAACCGAAATAGCCGTAACCGAATTAAGAGGTTGTCTCAACCGAATTAGAGGTTGACACAACCTCATTAGAAGTTAACACAACCTCTTCGAAGTTGACACAACCTCATTAGAGGTTGACACAACCTCATTAGAGGTTGACAAAACCTCATTAGAGGTTGACACAACCTCAGTGGAGGTTGACACAACCTCACTGGATGTTGACACAACCTCAAAGGAGGTTGACACAACCTCACTGGAGGTTGACACAACCTCATTAGAGGCTGACGCAACCTCATTAGAGGTCTATAAAATAGGCGTTTGTTTGATCAATAATTTCATCGTTGGAGCTAAATCTCTTTGCGTCGAGCCATTTCTTTAGGTTTGGAAATAGGAAATAGTCACGGATCTAAATCCGGAGAATATGGCAGATTAGGTACCAATTCGTAGCCCAATTCATGGAATTTTGCTATTGAAACTACACACGGGTGCACCCGTGCATTATCTTGATGAAAAATAACTTTTTCCTTGGCAATATGGGGTCGGGTCGTTTTTCCTCGTTAAATCGGTCGTGTTTAGTTGGTGCAATAATATTCGCCGTTTATTGTTTTTCCCTTTGGAGGTAATCGATGTGGATTATCTCGCGTGAATCCCAAATAACTGTTGCCATCGCCTTATTGGCTGATAAACTTACTTTGGACTTTTTCGGAGCCGGTTCTCTTCATTGTTTAGACTACTGCTTGGTATCCAGAGTGTGGTAATGGATCCATGTTTCATCACAGTGACAAAACGCAATTGCAAAAAAAATTCTTCGAATTGCGGTTAAACATCACCAAACAATACTTTGAAGTTGTCACACGATTACGTTTGTGGTCAAATGAGAGCAAACGCGGCACCCATCTTGAAGACAGCTTTCTTAAACCCAACTGATCATTTAAAATCGAAACCACACTGCCATATGAAATGCCTATGGCATCAACAATCTCACGCACTTTTAATCTTCGATTGGCCAAAACCATATCGTGTATTTTTTCGACACTTTCGGGTGTATTGACCTCAATTGGCCGTCCAGAACGTTCAGCGTCATTTGTACTTGTGCGACCATAACGAAAGTCAGTCAACCACTTGTTTACCATTGAAATCGATAGCGCAGAGTCCCCATAGTATTTATCAAGCTTTTCCTTGGTTTGATTAACGGGTTTTTATCGCAAAAAATAATGTTTAATGACCACTCGAAATTCACTTTTTTCCATTTTCAAAAAAATGCACGAGGTTGTATGGTTTGATCAGCTGTAAAACGCAAAGTAAATGACGGAACTTGCTCAAAATTTGACAGTGGTCTACTAACAGGTGGTACTTGATCAGAGCAGTGTTGCATTTCATATAACTACGAGGGAAGTTCGAAAAGTCACGGACTTATTGAGTCGAGTGTTCCGTTCTGTGCTTGTAAGCATTTAACATTTATTCTTAATCCCACAAAGTGTACAGCAATTGTGTTTTACTTTGACGATTTCGAATTAAAACTTTTTTCTGAACTCGGTTTCTGGGTTTTTTGTTGGTTGCAATATATTTTCGTTACAGCTTTTACATTTTCAAAATTTTTGTCTGTCAAATTGGTCTTAACTAATTGGAATTTAATTTTTTTTGTTGACTTCGTGGCGATTGATCAAATGGTATGGGATTTTCATTGGATAAATTTTTTAGATAATATCAACTTAATAGTCAGTGTCAATGCAAAAAGAGTTGGAATTTTCTCAACAATCAAAAAACAAAAACCGCTTGAACAAGTGAATTTTGGGCAAATTGTTTGTTTGTAGGCAAAGAATTCATTTAAATAAAAATTTTGGTTTTAATCTCATTGATTGTGGGAAGCCCTTGACCCTTTGTGGTATGTGATGGGAAAATTTTGTTTTTTTTTTGGTCATACGAATTCGATACGATACAATGATTTTCCCGTGACGGAGGTTAGAAATTTGTGGCCGTCGGTGGTGCAATTCTTGCAATGCGACGATCCCTGCTCTTGACCTGAATGACCTTGCCCGGAATTCAGATCTGAAATAGATACTTTTGGCTTAATTCTATATTATATATTATTTTTTTGGAAGTTTGGGATGCTGGGATGCTATATACACAAACATATAAGAAAAATTGCTTCAAATCTTATCATACAACTGTAGCCATAGATAGACGCACGTGTGTGTGAGAATATTTAATATTCATATACAATATAGCAATAAGAGAGCTTTCACTTTCTCGTTTTCGATTTAGTTTTTTTCCCCATATGACATCTACTACGATTGTAGGAACCCAGCGAACAATTTGTTGGGAAATCGGTTAGAAATTGTTGAGAAAGTCGGTTTCACTTTTTGAACCTAGTATCGATGACGGGCAGAATTATTGATGGGCGATTCGGCCGTCGGTGGTGCAAGGGTTAGTGTGCTCGTCTTTGGTGTATGTGAACGTGATAGCGACACTGTCGAGTAATTAGCCATGAAAAGCCTTCTCAAAATACCGTTCGAAACCGGTAGGTTCCAATCAGTCAGTGTACAACTAGAAAGTGTACAGCTCACTGGTTGTGAGAAACTCTACCCAATCCCTTTATGGGATGTAATGGGAAACAATTTTTTTCGGACTGTTGTGCAGATACGTCTGACAGATTTCCGTCAGAATCTGGGGGGAAAATTCTGCTTGAAATTTTGAATTTTTTCCACACAAGTTCCATTAAATTTCGACAAACTTTTAATAAAATTGAGGCAGATGATCAGACATCCCAAATAATAATCTGATGATTGTGAGGCCATGTTCCACCTATTTTCGACTCTACTCTGACAAAATAGCTGAAAATTATCAGACTTTTCTGATAATAGTCTGACTTGTTTTGCACCGTGATCCATCGATTTCCTTTTTGGGTCACAGAGATTAGGTATTGCTGCATTGGGACATCTTTCGTGGTGCAGTAAATTTTTATAAATTAAAAAATACTTCTTTTAATATCGTCAGTGGGATTTCAAAAAAGTTATTCGGTTTTTTAAAGTTTCCAGGAAAGTAAGAAAAAAACCAGAATGTTCTGGGGACAGTTGTTCGACAACTTTTACTTTCTTAGTAGTATGTACAATTTTTGATGCCATCGAGTGCAAACTCATTCTCGTGTGAAATTTCACGAAGTACTTATCGAAACTAAGAACACCCTATTTGGGTTTTGGTGATCTCGTGCGAAATTTCACGAAG
Source organism: Phaonia tiefii (assembly GCA_963931995.1). Classification (NCBI taxonomy): domain Eukaryota; kingdom Metazoa; phylum Arthropoda; class Insecta; order Diptera; family Muscidae; genus Phaonia; species Phaonia tiefii. Next base: position 116,805,338 of record OZ008370.1, on the reverse strand, counting down.
TACTTATGGAAACTAACAACACCCTATTTGGGGTTTTGATAATTCCTTATAAATACTTGGTACTTTTTTACTGAAGTACCTGGAAAAAGTTGTATACAACATTTTTCTAAAAGGACTGTGTGAAATTTCACGAAGTACTTATCGAAACTAAGAACACCCTATTTGAATTTTGGTGATCTCGTGTGAAATTTCACGAAGTACTTATGGAAACTAACAACACCCTATTTGGGTTTTGATAATTCCTTATAAATACTTCGTACTTTTTTACTGAAGTACCTGGAAAAAGTTGTATACAACATTTTTCTGAAAGGACTGTTTGAGTGGGTGCCATTGTCAAGTGTGGTATATAAGTATATATCTGCTTCTGATTCCTGATCCAATACCAAATTTGGTTTTCACCACATGTGTGTGGTTTTCATGAGAACTCAATCATAAATACTGTAATGATTAAAATTCTCTACTTTTTTAAATACTCTACTATTTGGAAAATTTTTCACATTTTTGCAAATTTGATGCACTAGATGCAGTTTTTTTGGAGTTAATTCATTTTACACTTTTTTCACCTAAGTCTATTGCTACAATTGTGCCGAAGACAGGAAAACAAAATTCCAATTGGTTTCCGAGATATAGCCGTATGAAAAATTACATGTTCTTCGGAAAAATTAAAAAAATAAAATTCGAACAGCAGCTAAACTAGCAAAACTCAGATAGGGGTTTGTTAATTAGTTACGTCGAGAAATTTTACACGAGAAGTAGTTTGCATTTTATGTGTTGCACTGTGTTATCGTCTAAGCCAATACAATTTGGGGAAATTACACATATCGTCTTTTTCAAACTTAAGAAACGACTTGTATTTGTAAATGGGAGAACATATGAATCATCGATCGAATTTCAAAAAAAGGTTATGTGTTTTTTATCAGACTTTGCTGATAGCAAATAATTAAATATTTGGTAGAACAGTTGTTCGATAACGTACACTTTGCTAGAGCTGCTTACTTGTGTTCCAATGCAGACATCGGGAAGCGGCTACCTGGGCACATGCGTGTTTAAAATAACTTCACAATGGCACAATGCACTGAAATTTGGAAATTTTAGGCCTGGCCTGGGGGTTCATTTGGACCTAGCCAGGCAGTATGTACATTTTCTGTACGATGTTTTAATTTAATATTTCTTTATCTTTTAAGCGTTTCGAAACAAAATCACTATGAATATGACGATAATTATATAATAATACTTCTACATAAATTAATTTCCGAGAATCTCTTGACCATTGCGCACAATTCTCGTATAATTGTCGTATGTGTAAATAATGCATAAATTCCTTTAGAAAATGTGCAGACCATGTCGCGTAACACTCGAGTGAAATTTTAGAGAATTTGTAGATTAGGTCTAGTACAAGTTCAAGCAATGTGTTTGAATCTTTTGAATTTCTAAAAACATTTTGGCTGATTGTTTGATAAAATTGTAAAGATTTTGCAGAGCTGCGATATGTCGAAGATAATTGTTTGTTGGGGAGCAACAAAATATGTATTTCAAATTCATGTGTGTGTTTCTTACTTTGTGTATAAAAGTCTGTCCTTAAAAATAACACAAGTGTCTCTTGGTTTTCTTAGTATGTGTGTTTGTGTCTGAGAAGTATTTAAAAGATTTTGAAGATTACAGAAAAAAATCTTTTACCAAAGAACTTTATCAAAATTTGTTGTCATTTCCAGGGCTCAAAATATTTTTTATGACATATTTATGGGATTAATTTTTTGGGAATGTTAAATAAAGGAAAACAAAACGATAATATTTTCAATATTTTTTTATTAAAGAGCATTTACGAATATTGAATGTCAATGGATATCGATACACGTGAAATTTGAATTTGTTCATTGACATACTTTAACTGAAGTTATAACTTCTATAAAAGAGACTTCAATAAAATTTTATAATTCCATATCTAAGTTTTGGTTTGCTAAAATATTTAATAACTCCAATTTGCAGTTAAGAGCAGTAGAATGAAGCGGGAATTTTGTATGGGGGACACAAGATAGACATATAGTATACTTTTGTCCAAACACATCGTGTATGCTATACAATATCACACGTTGGTCATAATAGATCACCAAAATAAAAAATTAATAAATTCGCTTCGGTAGAAAATGACCTCTCGTCAAAGGGTTAAAGAAAAGACTCTGCGGAGATTTTCTGTGTATGCATGTTTTCGGGTTGTTCCGCTATATAATTCAGGTAGTTGTCGTAATCGGCACACACGATTTACCCCACCCTTCGTTCCGATTGCTGATAGTCTGCTCCTGATGACCTGTCTTAATGTTGGTGCCTCGGATCAAATTCGTATATTGTGCAGGCGTTCTGGATTCCAAATTTCGGTTCAAGATTGTGTACTAATCCAAGTTTGTTTTCCATATATTTTGGGCCATGAACCTCGTTTGCAGTTTCATCAAGTCTTAAAACAGTGTATGACCATGTAATTTAACTGATTGTTTGTATAATTATTTGAACCTGCGGTTGCCGAAATTTATTTGTGCAAATTAAAAAAAATCTATGAAAGTGTGGCCGTTGGGAACAGTTTAAAAAAGTAGGTTAAAAATTGTTTAAGTTCCATATATAACTCAGCCAAAAACGTCGATCTATCTTCATTTTACCGCGAATTCATTGGAATCTCATCGCGATTTCAACCGACTATATCTCAAAGAATAAACAAGATATTTAAAAACAAAAATTTTTAATAGGGAAAGTAAATTTGCCATAAAATAAAATAAATTGTAGCGAAAATTCAAAATGTTATTGTATGTAAAGGGTCTGCCAAATAACTTTTTTTTTTTGAAAATGCTATAAAAAAAACTACTGAATATTTTCTCAAATTTCTTGTTTTATTTGAAAGTACAATCCTTCCGGTTAATAATGGAAAATAATTTCATTCAAATGGCTGCCTCGGCTGGCCATGCAGTAGCCTACACCATCGGTCCAATTTTTAAGCACATTATCGATTGTGTGCAGCTGTATTTCACCAATGGCTTCACGAATATTGTCCTTTAAAGCGTCAATTGTCTCTGGGTTGTCGGCGTAACTCTTGTCTTTGAGGGCACCCCACAAATAATAGTCCAACGGTGTCAAATCGCAGCTCCGAGGTGGCCAAACGGTGGCCATCGTCAAAGTGAAACAGATAATACATAATTATACGTAAGTATTTAATATGTAATAAAACCAATAGTGTAAATATAAATGGTTTTTTCTTTAAGAATGAGTTTGGTTTGGCAACATTTTACAAAAGATGGAAACAATGCAAAATGCAATAAATGTCCCAAAGTTTATAAACGTGTATGTTCCTCCACTTCTACGCTTATTTACCATTTGCGCCAAGTGCATAACACTACTATAGATGAGGAACCAACAACATCCGCTAAACTCACAACTGGTCCTATGACTAAATGTATAAAAAGAGACACACAATCTTCTCTAGAAGAAATAATTTGTAGATGCATTGCAGAAGATGGTATGTCAGTGCGTTCTTTAAAAAAATCAAAAGTGATCTCGTCATTTGTAAACTTAAAAGGTTTAAAAATGCCTTTAAGTGAATCCACAATATGGAATAAAATAGATAAATTTTATGCTACAAAGAAACACGCACTTATTTTAGAAATTAAAGAAATTCTAAATGGAAATGGACGATTTACGATCACTTTAGACGAGTGGTCCGAAATCTCTTACACAAAATACGTAAACGTAACATTAAGAACTTATAATTCAAAAACAAAGTCTTTCAAAGTATTTAATTTGGGCCTAGAAGAAATTAAAACAAGAGGAACCGCTGCAAATGTTTATTGTTTAATAAACAGAAAGCTTGAAGAATTTGGAATAAACTTCCAAAAGCATATAGTTGGAAGCCCCGTCTACACATGACGGGGCCGCCACAATGAAAAAATATGGAAATGATATTGATGCGGAATCACAACTAAGTTTAAACCTTGCCATTCATTTGTCTGTTGTCGACACTCGTTATGCAAAAATCACTAAAATAATGCCAGATGAAAATGAAGAGGAAAATTATGATGAAAGTGAAGAGGAAAGTGCAGATGAAAGCGGTAATATTGATATAGATGAAAATGAAATTGACATAGACGATCAATTTGACCTGAAAATAGAAATAAAAGATGTTGTTAATCGCGTACGTAAATGCTGCAAACTATTCAATAAGTCGAACGAAAAACAGCAAAAGTTACAAACTTACGTCGTTCTTCAAGAAAAAAAAGGAAATTCGACTAACACATTCGACTTGGTCGTCGTTGTCTAACATGATTCAAAATTTTCTTTGGATTTATAAATGTGTAAATCATGCATTATCTGATTTTGGTATGCCAGTTTTTACAGACAAATAAATAAAGATATTATCAGCATTGAGTAATACCTTACGACCACTTGATGTGGCTATTAAAGAGCTCATCAAAGATTCTGCCACATTAATTGAATTGCAAGGTATTATAAAATTTTTAATTAACAATTTAGACAAGGCAAATAATTCGTTTGCAAAGGATTTGACTGTCCACCTTAAGTCTAGAATAAATGATAGACGAATAAAAGTACTTAACACACTTGTTTTATACCTTAACTCGGGAACATTCCCCATAAATGATAACTTTTTAAAATATAGCTTCAAAACGGAAACAATAGACTTTGACTCGAAAATGTATGATCGGTTATTTCACACTGAAGCTAATCAAAATATATCAGATGATGATATTGTGTTGGAAGAAGAAGAGGAAATAATTGATATCAATGAAAATAATCTTTTATTGGAATTGAACGATACTATAAAAAGTATTCAAATTTTAAAAAATCGAATGTAAACTGTAATATAATTGATGATTTTCTGTATCTAGATAAAACAAAAAAAAAAGATCAGAAAAACTAGAAAAACTTTTCAATGCAATTACATATTTCAGTTTCACCAACATCTACTTTAAGTGAAAGGGTGTTTTCAAAGTCAAGCTTCATTAAAACGAAACAAGAAAATCGACTAAAAGCCAAACATCTTAATTGTATATTATTTTTAAAATATTATTTTAGAAGATGTGACTAAAAACTTTTAAAATAAAAAAGATCTCATGTTGTATGTTCCTAATTAATTATTATTTTTATTAAACGTTTTTGAATTCACATGAATTATTATTTTACGTTTGCTTTTATGTTTTAATATTATTTTTATGTGTTTTATTCATTAAATTTAACGCCGACATTAAATTTGTTTATTTTTCATGTAAGGTATACAGACATACATAAATTATTCGAGTTATACGACATATTCGATTAATCGAATTATTCGAGCAATTTAAAAACCTTAATCAATTAATCGAGCAAATTACAAATACCAAAATCGATTCATTTTTTAATAGAACAATACCTAAACCCGATTAATAGGATACTCTAATAACAGTATACTCTGGTCTCAGGGTTAAAAACTTTGCTGTCCTGTGTAATCTTTAAAATAAACAAATTTTCCCATGTTAAAGGATTTTTTATTACCGCAATGATATGATAGTTTGATGGTATTAGAAGTTAGGAATATAAATATGAATAATTTTGTTTTGAGAATTATTCTTCTACAAATTGAAAAACATATCCTCATAATAAAAGAAATAAAACTATACAAAACATAGATAACATTTGTAGTGTATTTCAAAAAATAAAAAATTAGGATTCAGCATTATACAAATTTTCGAATAATAAACAATAGTAAAAAATAAATCATAGAGTAGTGACGTATAGAGTAGCGATTTGTCTCAGTAAATTTAGGAAGTGTAGTGTCGTTGCATATGAACGTTGCATGTTGGAAAGTAGTTCTTTAATAATACCAGATAGAGGCAATGGTTCAAACCAACAAACAAGAAAACAGCAAAGGCATTTCGTTTCGTGCGTTAAACTTTTTGTGTAAATATACCACAAATATAAAGTATACTAACAATAATAGATAACAAAGATGCCCAAAATTCGTTCAAATTTCCCAGTTTTTCATCAAAACGACAAGAAAAATTTAAGTCAGCAAATGTTTGTAATTCTACCTCGTGTACGTCAGTTTACGTCAAATAACTCCCTATCGCACCGACCCACATAGGAGTATTTTGGTAAAAAACTGGACAAAATTATTTTAAACTATTTTCTTACTGGAAATTAGTAAAAATGCATGAGTAAATACAAATAATATATTATTTGGTACGAATAAGGAAAAAAAAATTAAAAATTTTTTTTAATTTTTTAGGCGAAAAATAACATTTCTTCTTTATACATTTATTTATAACTTCAGAACTATTGACTATATAGAGAAATAGTGTATGAACAGTTTATAGGTATTGTAATTCTTAATTTTTCTAAATTTGTTTCAGGAAAATCAGACTAATCTTTCTCGAGTTATGTATATATAAGTAACCAAATCGATTGAAAAAGGACCTGTGGAACTCAAAGAAGCTTATTTGGATGAAGCGGAAACTTTCGGAAAATGTTTTGAGGTATGATACCTAGTGAATCTCTTATAGTTTACTATAAAAAAAAATTAACGCAATCTCGCGCCGAACATAAACAAAAATACTAATTTTTAAAAATAGCATACAATAAATTAGGAAAATTTCTTGCATATCTTTTTTGGTCCATTAGAATACTAAATAGTCATCATAACTACATACATATATTATACATTAAAATTAAGTAGAGACCTTGTTCTCCAGATTCCATAATTTTTTTTTTTTAGGATTTACTTCATACAATAACAAAAAACACCAAACACAAGTTTGAAAAAAAAGCGTATCGAAAATGAATGCGTGCGTGCTGAACGAAGTGTAGTTTCAGACTACTTGCCAGGAGCGTGGTGGCCGGGGGGGTTCAGGTTATCATAATATTATGATAGTACATTAAGTCAGTTATAGAAAAACCACAATTTGGGTGATATTGAATGCAGTTTGTATATCTGACTTTTGTCCAGTTATTTTGCCAAAATACTCCGTAGTGCGACCGCACCAGGAATAGCGTGTAATGAAATGTCAGATGAGAAGACTGGCTGCTGTATATGAAATCACTCTATGATACGATATAAATAAATACCTACAAATGTATTTACACACACTCATATGAAATAAATTTAAACAAATATTTGTCTCCCTGGACGTTGGTTGCGTCATCGCCATTGCTTAGTATGTACGGGCATGAAAACAAAAATAAAAAACAAACAGTCCTTGCTAAAATTTTGTAAAAAAAAATGCATTTGTTTCCTGTGTGTAACCACACGGATGCATGTGTGCAACATACAATATTTGTGTAGGAATTTTGTGGCTTTTGTTGTTGTTGTATGTTTGTATTTTGTTAACAATTTGTTGTTGTATAATACCTTTTATTTCGCTTTAAGTTAAACCAATAAACAAACAACAATGTGCAGATACTTTAAAACGAGTATCTATCTACATATACGTACATATACATACATATGTATGAACGTAATGTTTGTCTCTAGAATTTGTCTTTGTACTCGTTTGTATGATAAAACACAACACAATATTTTCACATAAAACAATAAAAGCAAAAATATGAAGGGGAGTGGAAAACCAAACGTTGCATAAGAATCACAATGAAAAACTGGTTAAAAGAGAAAATTGGTTTATAAATGAATTTTTACTGTTTACAAGAACGACGAGTATGTAGTACACGCTTTCAGAGTATGTAAATATGTGCTTATATATATATTATTTCATATAAGGACATGTAATGCGGCTATGTAAAGCTGGACCTGCAACGAGATATTTTTTTATTACACCACTAAGAAGCACATTTATGCATACATGTACCCATGAGGCTGTTTCCCGATTTTTTCACTAGTCTAGAAGTTAACAGTACTAACAAGGTCAAAGTTGTCAAACAAATGTTCACAGAATTTTATATTAATACACATATTCGTATATTTTTTAAAAGATGCAAAGGATTTCACGATTATACAATCCTTATAGCCGAAACTGACAGTATAAAATATCTTCCAAAAAAAGTGGTACAAAACATAAATCAATTTTTGTTGGTCTAACTTCATATCAAACATTAATTTTGTATCACAAATTACAAACTTTCTTATTTAATTTCGTTTTTTTTTACAACCCCAGTCACAGATTGATACATAACCTGACCAACTACCCCTTTTTTGGTGTTTAATCCCAACTTGAATCTAAAATAACAATGATTATATACACTGCAAGAAAAGCACTTCATAGCATCAATGAATGGGTTACATTAATGGGTTTACATTGGTGCAATGAAAAGTTTCTTTGATGCTATGAAATGTTACATTACTTCAATGAACTTCTTCATTGCTGCAGTTTTTGCATTTATGGACCGTCATTAATGCTAAGAGACCTTTTACATTGATGGAATGAAATATGTTTTTCATGTAAATATGGGAAACTATAAAGAAAAATTGCAGACATTTTATCGACATCGTAAAGTAGAATCTATTAAATAGGTCATTCTTTACATTACACTCATTTTATTGAATTTTAAAATATTTTTTCTAAAAAAGCAATAATGAAACATCTTTCTTTAATATAATGTACCATTTCATTAATTTTGAACGATTCATTAATTTGGTTAAAGGATAATATGTACACATGTAGGTACGATTTGTATAAATGTATGTATTTATGTATTATTTATGTATTTATGTACTGTAGCTGTGACATAATAAATGAGTGCCAGTATGAGATAAGGAATAAATAAGAAAAAAATAAAAAGCTGAAATGCAGAATCCCGCGCCATTAAAAAAAACGAAAATCGAACAAAATAAGGGGATTTCAAAAATCCAAAATTTTTTTGCCGGCCGGTCCTATTGGAACCCACAGGTCCAAAAAATTTCCAAAAATCAAAAAATTCCGAAATCCAAAATTTGAAACAGAGATATTCCTCTCCTTGGCCCCGTCCCAGAAAACCTAATAATCGTCGAAAAAATCGTGCCACAAAAAGCCCGAACTTTGGAGACCCATAAATCCTAAAATAGGGATTCCCTCTTACTTTTCTATTTAACATTTTTTGCTTAGAATCGTGTGTTCTACCCCCCCCCCCCCCAACATTTTTTTCTGACCATTTTTGGACCCTATATGGACCCCATATTTTGCTCGATTTTCGTTTTTTTTTTAAATGGCGCGGGGTGCATTTTTTCCAAATATTTTACATGATAGTGTGGCAAAAGTTAAAATTGCATTTAGTTATGTAAACTGTCTTATACCAACGATGAAATATATTTATACCATGAATGAAGCCGGTTCATTCCACCAATGAAACCTGTTCATACTATCAATGAAACCTATTCATACCAACTATGAAACTTGTGCATACCATCAATGAAACGTGTTATACCATCAATGAAATATGTTCATTCAAATTCAATTGTGAAACATATTCAGACCTTCAATGAAACATGTTCATACCATAAATGAAACCTGTTTATTACATTAATGAAACATGCTCATATCATTAATGAAACATGTTCATAGCATCATCATAACATCAATGACTATATTTCATTACATCAATGAAACGGTTTATAATATCAACGTAACATTTTTCTTTAATACAATGATAATGTTCCATTCCGGTTAGAAAGTTTACATTAATTTCAGGTCTATGAAACATTTTTCGTTTAATGTAACATTGTTCACAGCATTAAACATCAAAACAATGTCACTTTTCATTGATGCAATGTAAGCATTCATTAATGGTATGAAGGTTTTTCTTTCAGTGTATAAAATATTACGATTTATTATACTATACATGTATATATTTAGTTTTAGTTTGGTTAGATACATGTATTTTTATTTAATTTTTTATTTAAACCCAAAAATTTTAGCATTGTTACTAGAGTGTCCAAAACCGAAAAACCGGTTAACCGGTTTTTTGCTCTTAACCGTATGCCGGTTTTTTAAAATACGTAATTTTCGAACAAACCGGAAAACGGTTATCTGCCGTCGGTTAACTGGGTTTTACTTAATTTGCGTTCATATCCTTAAATGAATTAATAACACTGTAAGTCAAATTTGAAGTTTTGAAATGACACACAAAAACACCGAGACAGCCCAACTAATTTTTGGGTCATAGAATCCAGCGGTATACTCCGTTTTAAAAAGTTAGCTCAAAATAACGAGATAATTCGATTTTAAATTTGTAGTAGATTTAAGGTGATTTTTGATTTTATTTAAGGGAAAAACTTGCAAAAGCTCTTGCTAAATCAATATATTGATGGCTTAATATAAAAAGGGCCTCACCCGATTTTTTGTTACTTGACAGGAGAAGGAAAAAACTTAATAAAATCCGTAATAGTTTAGATACAAAAAAAGTTTTAATGCAATTTTTAATACAAAGAGGCAACACATTTTTGGAAATTGCATTAAAACTTTTAATGAATGAAATTATGGTGTCTTTATGGCGTCTTTTCATATACCCTTCAACCAGAAGCTTAAAAGTAGTCTTGATATTTGAAAACAGCAGCGTTAAACCAGTGCCATTTGATGTATGCTCTTGGAATGCATGAGTCGTATGATACCATGAAATTAATTCTGGAACGCATCCGTTATAACGAACACAATTGACGCGTAAATTGTGATTTTAAGGTTCTTTCACTATTAGCTGGAATGCAAACTGACTATACAAAGTACATGAGTAATTCCATGGGAAGTGATCACACAAATTTTGGCTCTTCTCTCCGATTTTGATGAAATTTTCAGAACATGTACTTGGAAGTGCGCAGAAGAAGAATCAATTTTTTTTTTTTTATATATGTAAAAACTTGAATTGTGGCCGTATGAAAATTGTGGTAATTTTTTTTTTAAAAATCTTTTGACTGAGTTGAGGAATTGCAAATTGGTTTTTGGTAATAATTTGCTAAGAGATTCTTCTATTTAAAATACTACTATAAGATTTTTTTATTTTTTTTTTTTTTTAGAAAAATCTAGAATAAAAATTAAAACTGAATTTTAAGAAAAATATACCTTCAAATTTTTCAGTTTTTTTTTCCATAGTAGATAATATTGTAACTGAACCCCCCTGTTAGTTTCATGATGGTGTCTCTTCAACTTATTGAGAAAATAAATAAATAGATGAATGAGTAATTTAAAATTATTTTATTTAAGATAATGAAATGTCGAAGAAATTTGAAAAAATTTATAAGTTCATGATTTTTGATGGTTTTGGGTTGTCTACAGCATTGGAGAAACTTTTTGCAATAATTTCAGTTTTTGAAAACGGAATAAACGCGTGATATTTTTGGGTGCCAGGAAGGGTAATTGAGCTTTCAAATCGTTGCTTTAATATGACTTCTTCTTCAAAGTATTCTTCATGTGTACAAAACTCTACATTAATTTTCTCCAAACCTCTTGCAAATAGGAACAAATCATGAGCGTTCAGAATTTGATTTTCTAATGGCCTTTGTAGACTTGCCATTGCGGCTGCTCTTTAGGGCACCTCCTACTCTATCGCATGGCCCCTTACCATGAGATGTTGCAAAGAAGTGCCACTCTGCATCACATTTGAAGTCGAAATAGTGGTGGGTTAGGTTAACAAAGTTTTTTCTATTTTGGTACTGGGTTGCCGATCCGTCTGAAAAATATATAATTTTTTTTAATTTTTCTGTAACGGTTTGTCTTAAAAACTGTATTAATTTCCTTTGAAATATAGATACAGATACTGAATTATGTTCTAGAATTTCAGTTATAATAACGAAACTAATATGATCTGTGTCATTTCTTGAATTTTTGTAATAAGCTACAAAAGGGTGAATGGTTGCTTGATTGTTTGTCCAGTGGTAGCTTTGCGTAGAATCTTGAACAATAAATGAATAATTTTCAGCGAAATTGCAAATAATTAAAAATTCTCCTTCAGTTAAATTGTTTTTAACATAGTCAAGATATTTATTTTTCTCTCTTGCAATGAAGCTGTTCAGGATTAGTTTTCGTTGGTGTTGTGCAAGATATTCAGTAAATTCATCTGCTGGTTTTTGGACGGTTAGTAAGTTGGAACGATCAGTTTGAACCCATTGTTTAAAGGTGATAGTTCTTAACTGGTTTTTGGAGTAAGTTTTCTGTAAGCTGAATTTTAATTTAGAATCTCCTGGACAATATGTGCAAGCCCCAAGATAGCAGTCTATATTGGGTGGATTACATATGCATTGCGCAATCCAGTGAAGATATGTAGGGAATTCTAAGCATTCTTTTTCGGCAACATATTTTATTTTTCCACCTGTAAACATTAATTTTATGTTTTGGTGCAGCGCACAGACGCAAACTGTGTGGGAACCACTTCCGCCACCTAAGATGCATTCCTTTGGTCTGAGTTCGGCAAATTTCGAAAATCCTACTTTTTTTATCTGGATACGCATCTTTGAAAGATTTATGTAGTTCCTTAAGGTTACACAAAATAAGTCTATTTTGTTCTCTCACTTTTTCACGGGTATTTTTTGAGTCGCTTACAAAATCTTTTTTGCCGGGCATGACACGACTGTTAATGTCGCGGTTGTAAAAATTCTCGACCAACACTTTTGTTTCTGTAGAAAAAATATTACCTTGGTTTGGTAGAAAAGTTGTCAAAAATTTGTTGGACGAAATAAGTTTTTTCGCATTGCGAGCCATGCAATTAGAAGGTCCAAATGTGTTTGAAATTTTTTTTATAGACCAATTTTTGGGTATGGTTGTTAAAATTGTAAGCTGCAATCTCCTGTCAGAACTGGACGATTTAAATTTTTCCTTTAAATTTATCAAAATAGCCTGTCCATCGTCGATGGAATCATCAACTTCGAAGAGTTTTCTTTTTAATACAGAGCATATTTTATTTATTGCATATTTCTTTTCAGCTCCCTTATAACAGTTTCCAAAATCAATTGGCGGTTCATCCAAAACACTTAAAACTTTATTTAGGTAACAAAATGCAGCTTCTTTCTCAGCAGAAACATTCACAAAATTTTCTATTTTGTCGTCACTATCTTCTTCATCTTCGGAGTTTTGCTCTTTTTCATCCTCGCTGTTTTGGTTGTTGGTACTTGACTCTTTTTTATCACCGATAGTTACCTCTTTTTTATCTTCGCTGTTTTGTCCAGATTGTTCTTCAAACACAATTGAATTTTTTTTTCTGTTCAATAATATTCTACAATTAGTGCAGATGTATCTATCCCTCTCCAGATTAGAAAAGGATTCCAGTAGATCTTGTGGAATATTTCGGAGGTTTTTTTTAAAATATTTGTGCTTGAGTTTCCGCAAAGGATTGCAACAAATCTTTTGGAATGGCATCACAACAGTACAAGTATTTTTATGTCTCCTTAAAACGGCGGACTTAATGTGCTGGTTGGTCGCAACGAACTTTTAAATCAAACTGCGAAGCAGTGCGGTTTATTTTTCGAAATTAGCAAAACAATAATTTTCAAAGCCTACTCTCTTAAAATTTTTTAATTTCGTAGCATTTATTATTAGAAGTTTAATTGGCAAAAATCAAAAAAAAAAGATTATTTTTTTTACATTTCTCATTCATCTATTTATTTATTTTCTCAATAAGTTGAAGAGACACCATCATGAAACTAACAGGGGGGTTCAGTTGCAATATTATCTACTATGGAAAAAAAAAACTAAAAAATTTGAAGGTATATTTTTTCTTAAAATTCAGTTTTAATTTTTATTCTAGATTTTTCTAAAAAAAAAAAAATTAAAAAAATCTTATAGTAGTATTTTAAATAGAAGAATCTCTTACCAAAACCAATTTGCAATTCCTCAACTCAGTCAAAAGTTAGAAGATTTAAAAAAAAAATTACCACCATTTTCATACGGCCACAATTCAAGTTTTTACATATATATAAAAAAAAAATTGATTCTTCTTCTGCGCACTTCGAAGTACATGTTCTGAAAATTTCATCAAAATCGGAGAGAAGAGCCAAAATTTGTGTGATCACTTCCCATGGAATTACTCACTCACATGTGTATTTTTTGTAAATGATAAAAAACGCGATTCGCAAGTTGTTGGCGAATTTAATGAATTCGTCCACCATTGATCCCACTTCAGAAAATAATGCTTCCGGATCTTCATATCAAGCTGGGAGTTGTAAAGAATTTTTTAAAGCGTTTGGTTCGGGTTAACGAAAATGCATTACCATACTTGAAAAACAACGCGGTTCCAAAATTATCAATTGAAAAATTAAAAGAGGGTAATTTTGTGTAACTAAAAGTGTGTGACTGCAATATATTTTATATCAATTTTTTTTAACAGGTGTAGTTAATGGTCCAGATATACGGAAACTTTTAAGGGAACACTGATTATATTGACAACATGATGAAATCTTTCGACAAACTTGGCGTTAATATATCGTTGAAAATCAAGATGTTACATCTGGACAATTGTGCCCACAGAAACAGACGAAACTGGCGAAAGATTTCATCAACCTATAATGCCATTCGAAGACCGTTTCGCTGGAAAAAGAATAGACTCAATGATTGCTAATTTCTGCTGGTCGATTGCAAACAAACAGTAAAAATTGAATAACTCCAAAAAAAATTATAAAATCATCAAAATAAGAGCAAATATAGGTTCATGTCCGCTTGAAAATGGACGTCCATTATTTCTAGATATAAATTTCGACAAATAAGTAATAAACAAATCGATTTTAAACAAGTTTTTAATGTTTTTTCATTCAAATTAAATCTACTACAAATATAAAATCGAAATATCTCGTGATTTCGAGCTAACTTTTCAAAACGGGGTACACCACTGGATTCTACGATCCAAAATTAGGTTGACGTGTCTCGGCGTTTTGGTGTCATTTTCACCTACTTACAGTGTAATCAATTAGACGATTTTCGAATTTTAATGACATTTTAGAACTAAGAAACATGATTTATATTCACAAATATGTTTTATGTTTCAAAAAGTTTAAATGATATTTTCAAACAAAAAAAAATTTCAAAATGATTTTATAACTTGAATTTTTTTTTCAAATTCAAAAATTAAAATTATTTTATATACAAATGTTTTAAACTTAATATGATTTTCATACATGAAAATCCCTTTCGAATTTGAATAATTTTCGAGTTTAAATAAAAAAAAACAGATTTTCCAGCGTCTTGGCTTCCAATTACTCAATCGTAGACTTTGGACTTTACAGAACCCTAAAGTAAAATATCTAGAAATAAGGTATTATATGATCCAGGAAAAAGCGTAACATTAGCGTGAATTAGTTGTTGTTCTCGTAATAATGCCACCGTTGCGCGGTGTCGCCGCCTTGGTGAAACAAAATTGTCTTTATTGTTCAATAATACACGATATAGACGACTGTGTTTTAGCTGACATCTCTTTTTGTAGAAATGTTTACTGATGACTGGATTTACTGGGAGCTCTTAAACCTATTCTTGACGTAGCCATTAAGACAGAAATGAATCCCATCACTGAAGAAAATGTTGGTTTAAAACACTGAATCTTTTTGTAATACAGCTGATTAATCTATACACGATGAAAATGCAGTATATTTGTTGTTGTTTGGATGCAAATATAACGTGTGTTTAGAGCCGGGTCCATCATAAAGAGAGCCAGCTTAAAAATGTGTGTGCATTTTGAGTGTGGGAGTGCATTTTGAGTGCACTGGGAGAAATTTCGTGCTACATATGTGTAATATTTTTATATAAACACAAGTGAGCTCCTGTACATAAAAATTTAACGCAAGTATGAGTAAATTTTTGATTGTATGAAAATATGAATGCGTGTATGTTTGAATATGTGAATTTATGAATATTACAGTTTAAGTTAAATCAGTTGAACAAAATAATTATTTTCTTCAAACATTTTTCGAATATACATATTTAAATTACAATACATATATATATTTAAATTACATATTTAAAATATAAAAATTACAAAAATAAAAAAAGTTTTTCCCACTCTACTTTCCACAATAAGCGAAAAATATTCCAAGTATACTGAAAATATTTTGTTTTCTCATTAAAGCTAAAACAGAAATAATGTGTTTTGTTTTTGTTTTTACAAACACATAGCGACACCGACCTGCTTTCTTGAAAGCTATCATACAACTGAATGAAAATTATAGTTTTACGCTCTTTACACAGAGTTTCGTTAACAGTCGTGTTGTGTACGTGTAAAAAGCCGATCGCATTCGGCCCCTAGGGCAATAGCATGATGACCACTGGTTTAGAGCTTGTAGCAAGCATACTATACTTGTGTCCAAACACATCGTGTTAGCTATTCAATATTGCATACTGCAGACACAATGATTAATTAGTATGTTATAATACATGGGTTTGTGGCCTAAGCATAGCTGTGTTTGGGATACAAATAAAGCTGTGTTTGCTGCACTATTTGCTCTCTGCTGAGTGCACGACAATAAAAGAGTTTCACTAGGTAGAGGTAGACTTAATATTACCTGCTTCAGGTAGAGTATTCACAGTCGAAGTTGTATGAGTAATTCACAGACATTAACTTACAAAACTTCCTAAATGGGTGTGTAAGTTGAAGATGAAGTGAGTATTTCTTACATCTGTTGTGATTTGGTTTCGTGCATTCAGTCGTCATTCGGACAGAGGATAGCAAATGCGCTTGATTGATTAAGTAAGCATGCTGTGGAAATAATTTATTTTACACACTAAAAAATCTGTCTTTTTGTTGTTTGGTTTTTGTGTTTGCTGATGAATATTGCATGTTGTAGACACAATTATTAAAATGATATAATATATGTACACGCTGAAAAATCTGTAATTTCTCTTTGTGTTTGGAGCTTGTCGCAAATATAATATACTTGTGCACAAACGCTTTGTGTTTGCTATTCAATAATACATGTTTTAGACACAATGATTAACATGTTATAACATACGTGTTTGCGACCCAAATATATTTGTGTCTGTGATATAAATACAGACGTGTCTGCTGCACTGCAATCTCTCGAGAGCAAGAGGATAAAAGAGGAGCAACGAGTGTATTCATATCTCGTAAGTGCGTATCTGTTTTTTTGCATTATTCTACCAGTCAGTCATAAATATTCCTTAATGTGCGTGTAAATTGCAGATGAAGGGTTTCTTATTTTGCCTGATGTATTGCGTTTTAGTTTCATGTATTCAGTCGTTAATGGTTTTTAGGACAGAGGATATCAAAAGCTATTGATCAGTAAATAAAGAATAAACGAAGGCTCGGACGTTTAAATGGTTTGTGATGTTACTTTGGTTTTTGTGTATGTGTTTCGTATATATATGTATTTGTGCATGCTGCTGTTTATATTTAGACACAAGTGAGTTTGGTACTTGCAAACATATTAATGTTTGAAGTGTGTTCCAAACATATACATGGTTCCTGCAGAATATCTAAAAGAGGCCGTTATTTTTCAGCGTGTAGAGGTAGACTTACTTTTATTAGCTTCAGGTAGACATTAAGGGTAGTATTCTAAAAGTCCCGAAAGTGAACGTAAACGCAGAAGCCAACGCGAACGCCAAAGTCAAAAAATTATAGTTTATATATCACTTCGCGCTTGCGTTAGTTTACGAAAGCTGTCACTGACATATGCGGTTAATAGAGTTGCCCAACTAAAATAAACAATTATAGATCAGAAAAATTTATCTTGAGTGAAATGCTCAGAATGAAAAAGATTAAAAAATTTAGCTCTATTTCAGTAGATCAACAGATTTAAGATTGCTATTATTTATAATACTGCAAATACCAACAATATTCACACAAAATGTGTAAAAAACCTATGTTATTTTGGGGTTCAATGTCCAATAAATTTCCCCATCTATATTAAATTAGTTGTCTTTTCAAAAACACGTGCCATTTGGCAGTATGTATTGATTGTAATGTATTGGTCTTTTGTTTATTATTGTCAACATCAACTGATGTCTATAATTTTTAATTATAATTATAATAGGTTTGCAACGCTTTATTTATTTAAACGTTCTATTTCTATTTTTATTATTGTAAATAAGAATTTCAGTGCGTAAACAGTATAATTTTGAATTATTTAAAAAAAAAAAGGTTTGAGCTAACAAAATGATGAAATGCAAAATACTTCCATCTGCCTATCGACATTTTCTTTAAATTTGTAATTTCTTCAGCTAACGCGAAGAATTGTGGCGTGTTCAATTTGACAGCTGAAGTGATCAAAAAAGTTGCGCTGCGTTTTATAAACTACCTATTAAATAACGTAACTCAAAGCACGTAGTCACCGAACAGCTGTAACGTTTTATAAACTACCAAAACGACAAAAGTAACGCGAAGTGACTGATTCACGACTTATAGAATACCACCCTAAGTCAGAAAACTTCCTAAATGGGTGTGTAAGTTGAAGATGAAGTGAGTACTTCTTACATCTGTTGTGTTTAAGTTTCTGTATTCACACGCTGAAAAACTGTCTTTTTTTGTTGTTTGGATGCAAATATATCGTGTTTGTAGCTTGCATATACAAACATGTTTGAGACACAATGATTAATAGGCTATAATATATGTTTTTGAAATCCAAATCTCCGCTCTGACGGTTAAATGGGTTGTGATGTTGCTTTGGTTTTTGTATTTGGCCTTCGCATATATTTGTCCTAACAAAATGATAGACGATTTTGTGCAAAGAAACTGACAAGAGCAACAACGTGTAGCTTTTTTTCTGTCCGAGCCTTTACTGCGAAAATCGGTGCGGAGTTCCATTTGTGAAATTTAAAAAAAAAAAACACAGTATTTAAAGCACGCTTGGCTTCAATGAACGAGCTTTGCATCCACATTAGTATACTGTTTGTGTACCAACGCATAGTGATGATCCTGATTTAAAATATTGTAACGATTGGCGAAGTTGAAGCCTTCTGAAAAAAATCTCAGAGATAAGACATAAATGAGAAGCAAAAGAGCAGCAGATTCTCATTTCATAAAAAGAAAACAAAAAATGCATTCGATGCAATTAAATGTAAAACGATATGTTTTAAATATTTTACTTTGTTTTTATTAATTGGTTATAAATGTAGATTCATATTGATAAGATTATTTACAATAAATACTATAAATGTATATATTGAAATCAAAAAATAATTTGTTTCTATTATGTTTGGGAGGAAATACGCACATGTAGCGATTTCTTCATTACGCACACGTAAGAATATGGAGGTTTGAGAGGAAACAAGCGAATGCTTCCACGTAAGTAAATAGATGCTTGGGATATATATGGGACGGATATATTTCCACATAAAAGTATGTGGAACAAACATATAAATGTTTGAATTGTGAGAAACAACTAAGAAAGGAGAAACAACAGACCAGCAGATTCAAAACAAAAAAATAATGCATTCAATGGAAGTAAATGTAAAAATCATTGAAATCTTTTAATTTTTTGTATTAATTATTTATATAAGTAAATGTGGATATATATTGAAAAAATTAACAATAACAAATAAAGAAAGAAAGAATAATTCGTTTCTAAATATTATTATGTTTGGGAGGAAATACGCATATGTTTCCACGTAAGTATATGGATGTTTGGGATGAAGCACGCATATGTTTCCACGTAAAAGCATACATATTTGTCAGTAAACATTATAATGTATGCATTTAAATACACCTGAGTTTGGGAGTTGCAACCATATAAATATTTGAAGTGTGTTCCAAACATATACATGGATCCTGCAGAATATGTTTGGGAGAATATGCTACAGAGGCCGCTTTTTCAGCGTGTACAAGAAATCACGTCAATTTAGTAAAAAAAAACTATGTGTGTGTACACGCTGAAAAAAACCGCCTCCGTATCATATTCTCCTAAACATATTCTGCAGGAACCATGTATATGTTTGGAACACAGTGCAACAAACACGGCGTATTTGTATCACAAACACAGATATATTTGGGTCGCAAACACATACGTTATAGCATATTTCAATTCAATATTACATGTTTGAGAAACAATGAAACATGTAATATTGAATAGCAAACACAATGCGTTTGGGCACAAGTATATTATAATTGCGACAAGCTCCAAACACATGTTATATTTGCAACCTAACACCAAAAACGACAGATTTTTTAGCGTGTAGTTTTAAAACGTGAATAACTATTATCTTAATAACTTTAACAAAGTCAGTTCGCAGTTGAAACTATGAGGAATCTCTCTTACCCATGACGTTATATTTTATACCAATATGAGCTCATTTGCCGGTAGTATGACCACCAATGCCTCGAATAATACACTATTTAGCAGAAAAATCGAAGTGCTGCACCCAGGTACTACTGGAGTTCACTAAAGAGCGAACATTGACATAATGTTAGTCTTCTTCAATGATATTCAAATTCGCGGAGGTCATTTTTAAATATTTTTTTTAATTCAGTGCGTAAAGTTGCTGATTTTTTCTATCCAAGGCAACAATTTTTTGAGAGCACCGAAATTATGAGTCATAAAAAAGGCATAACTATGAGCAGCTTCAGAGTATTCAAGTCTGGGAGTCATAAAATACACTTTCCTGAACCTTTTTTATAAGTCTTTCAAAATTTACGGTCTCAAAACAAACTTAATTCTGACTCTTATATGAGTGTTTATAAATGCTTGAAAAATAATCAGCCAAATGAGGGAAATGTCAAAAATAGTTTCACGTACTATACGAGTACAAAACACGTTCCAAAATTAAATTTTTTCATGAATGTTTTTGAACCCATAAAAACTTCATCCACAAAGAATCATAATTGTAGGAAAAAAGAAATTTCTTTGTAATCTTTAAAACATTTTCAGACTTCAAAAAAATAATTTGTCAATAATTTCTTAGTGAGATTGAGTTTTATAAAATTGTTTCATATAAAATCTACATACTACATAGTAATTATTTGGTATCTGATAAGGTCAGACAGGAAAACACTATAACTTGAAGGTCGTGACAAGGACACAAAATAGTTTATTAAGTGCACCGCACGGCTAAACACGTTGCCAAAAGTAATCAACAATCACATTAGTCTTCAGAACCTCACTTCAGTGTATTACTGGAAGCACTGGACCTTCATGAAAGAGGCACCTTTGTTTATTTTATTATTATTTTATTAATAAATAACTGAAAAAGTCAATGAAAACATTTAAAATTTTCAATTTTGATTGGGAATATCTGAATAACGGCAAAAGATATTCCGGAGCACTGAGTGTAATTTTTGCGTATCTTGCATAGTAGATTCTCAAAAGTAGAATTTTCAAAAGTAGCAGGGTTTGAAAGTTTCAACAGCACCAAATTGGTAAATTTTGACATTCTGCAGCACCAACTGTGTTGGCATAGGGTAAATACAATATTCTGAAATCCTGACTCCTGCTCTATGAATGTTTAGTACATTCCACAATGATCAGAACAATACTTTAAAAACTGTGATATTATTATCGTGGTTTTTCAAATCGGCCCCACTGTGCACTGCGTTACATAAGGTCCATACATTATATCATTTCATTATTACAATTGTGTTCCCTTACCAATGTTGACAGAAAAAATCTTATTTTTTACCCGAATTCTCGTGAATCTAATTCTTTAAACCGCATTGTATGTTTCCGTACCTTAATTTTTTTTTGTTTTTGATTTTATTAAAGCCTTGGCCATTTTCACTTGGTATCTTGATTTTAATAACCATTCCTATGGAATGAAGAACAAACCTAAAAAGAGTTACATAAAACGAAAGCTGTCTACGAACTTTTCGGCCAAAATAGCACAACATAACCGCAGTGTGAGAATAACACGACCACAAAATTGTGCAAAATAATGCAGAAACCCACAAAAAACTATTCGAAACATTTGTAACAGTTCTACAAGAAAATAAACGAAAACAAAAAGGTATGTACAATTTGGCCAAGATACAAAAGCCGAACCACCATCTAAACCATTTAATACCCTCAGCAAATACAATTACATACACAACAACCTCTGGCCCAAGCTCCCACAAAAGGATCACAGTATAAAAGCCACGTGCAAATTGTTTCACTAACACAGAAGGTCCAGAGAAACGCGAATGAATTAACGTGAAAGGCTGCTTGCTGCCAAGGCGTTACATGACGGTTAAACGCAAAAATTTCTTCAATGCGTTTAAACCATTTATGTTTCCACATTTTGTACGGACGTTTTCTGTTGAATGTGTCGGTTGTTTAAAAGCTGAAAATGCTTTCAAGATCATAATTATAAACGAGGTATGAAAGGGGTTTGTTTAAAGAAAGAAACGGCCAACAAATAAAGAATCTCACTATTTGTTTGTATATCGTATCTTAATGTGAATGGTGTTGTCTTAACCTTAGCCTTAAACGGAAGCAAGGGTCTAGAAGGATTTTGTTGTTGTGGTTTAAATAATGTACAAATGGTTTTGCCAATTTTTTTGTGGCCCTGTTAAATTCAATGGGAAATTCGTGTTTTTCTTATCAAGAATTTTCTATGAACAGAAATATGTTGAGTGGCATGTATTTCCTACCTTCTTAGTCAGTCTGTTTTTAACAGGCAGTTGAGTTTTGTTTGCTGCGTTGAAATGCCCTTCAACAACTGCGGAAAATCTCAAGAATTTTTAAGAGGTATTTACTTTTTTGTTTACAGTTTGTTGGGTACTCCAATATTTGGTTACGAGTGCTCCACAACACGTGTACAATTGTATTACTCTTGAACTTTGTGAGGCATTCACAACCTGCTTAGGTCAAGGGCGTTCTAATGCATACACGATGACGGTTTAATACGTATTAGCTCAAATAGTGTTATTTCGATACACAGGAATAGACACATCTTTAATACGAATTGAATCCATTCAGCGTGGCATGATAAATCGAATTTTCGATGCGAGAATTTTCAATACAGAACAGGGTTAAGTGTCACTATAAACACGACCTACGTACGTAAACACTGTTTTGATCAAATGCTATACGCTTATCATTTCTGAGCCAGTGTTGCCAATTCAAACACGAAAGTATTTGATAACAATGACAATTTAGTTAAATGACAACCTAAAGTGATTTGACTTTCTGACTTTATTTATACGATGCAATTGCAATATATTGTGAAAACAAAAACAATGGTTTTTATTTCGTTCGAATCGGACTTCAAATGACGACGCAGCACAAAAAAAAACCAATTCGGCCGTATTTAGGGTGAGCGAAAAACATTTTTTTTTGTGGTCCCGGATTTGTTATGGTTTAATCTTTAATTGTAGGGTGCGACTCGCCAAACTTTTTTTCCGACCCTATCTAGTGTCTGCAGAACTTAAAACTGCGTACTAGATCAAGAGCTATTGAAGTTTGGCCGATGGAAATCGATTCTAAACCCTTATTAATGTTTGCGGATAAATGAGGTGGTTGGTGTCAAGATCAGAATATAACAATATGTCATCTAAACATAATTTTTGACCTTTCGTTATACTTAAATAATAGAACACATGAAAAAATTGAAATTCTGTTCCAAAAAAAGTATTGTTGTACAATTTTGAATATCGTAGCCCAAATCGGATTATTATTAAACAGTGTACTGAGGTAACATATTACGATTTGTGAATTCATAGCCAATACAACTTTTACCAAAAACAAAACAAAAACTCTTGGGATAGACAATCAACCAACCAACCACCAAATTTTGCACACATAATCCCTCTATACTCAGCAGAAAATTTTTAGTGGTTTGGAAGCAGGTCAGGACGAAAATTTTTAGTTTTTAGTGGTTTGGAAGCAGGTCAGGACGAAAGCATTTACGTAAGTGCTTCGAAGTAAGGTTTACCACGAAGCAGTAAAGTAAGTAAACGAATTTAAAGAAATACGCTATACAACCTGCTTCTGGGTAAGGGGTAAAATTTCAAGTTTTTGTTTATCCCTTACGTCGAAGCAGTAAGTAATGTCTTTAAAAATTACCTTACAACTTGCTCTTTGTAAGGGATAAAATATTTGAACTTATGTTTGTCCCTTACGCCGAAGCACTAGGTAATGTGTTCATTTTATACACGAAAAACACAAACTTTCACGAGAATTAGCCGATTGTTTACAATGTTGCAATTAAAAAAGATGATGCAATTTTAAAAAAATGATTAGTCATTCAGTTGCCTGTGATCTACATACGTGCGTAGTTGAGTTTTTAAGTGAAAAGTGAAAAATAATAAATACGTAATATATTTAAAACATTAATTAAATAAACTTGCAAATAGAAATAGTAATTATTACGTGTTAATTTACATCACTAAATCACTAGCGAAGCGCTTCTTGTAAGCACGAGCGAAGCGCTTCCAGTAAGCACTAGCGAAGCGCTTCTGTTAAGCACCAAACACGCGTGAATTCAGCGCTACGTTAAGCCATGAAATACGTGCTTCTTTTGTAAAAAGGTATTGCTTCCAAGTAGGAACAGCCCATATAAAACTCCTGCCTTCAGTAAGGGAGAGGGTAAGGGATGGAATTTGATTTTTCGATTACTAACCTGCTTGCCCGGAAGCTCCGTTCATTGCTGGGTAGGTAAATAATATTGTATTCAAAAATACGAGGATACGCAACAGCAAATAACTTTATTACCGTATTTCAAAACAATGCCTTAAGGTGATTCATGCGAGATCTTTAGGGCGTTTGAGGCACGCCTCAGATCGGGGAAAATTTTTGCGCATACCAGTGGAACAAAACTAGACGCTGGGAGATTAACTTTTCCAAAGTTGAAAAATAAAGGCCACACTATTGTACAGGGTATGGCAAAACCATCATCATCACATTTCCATTCGCTATAACTTTAGTAGAAAGTTAAAACCAATTTAGTTAGATTGTATTTATTCGCACTTATGCATTTTTTTTCAATTAATTGTGGAAAATTATGTCCGACCACTGGTCGCTGTCGGCGTTGATGCAAACTTGGGCTCTTTTGATTACATTTTGTATAAATGTGTGCAGTATTTGAGGTATCACACTGTCAATTTCGGCTCGAATATGGTTCCAACCAACGACCAACGACTTCAAATATACGCAGAAAAATAAGTGCAGGACAGTCAATTCGGGAGATCTGGCTGGCCACGCCGAATCACCGAAACCCGATATTTCACGAGCTGGGAAGGCATACTTCCAGATACTAAACATGTCATGGTGAGAATGGCAAGTGGTTCTGTACTATCAATTTTGATGAAGAATCATCCACTTCGTCGTTGAGTTACAAACTCTTACGGCTGTATTCCAAACGGTTTATTGGTCTACCCTGTAATGCCTGGCACCTCCGTTGTATATTTGCAATTATTTACATTTAAATGTGATTTGGGACATTTTTAACGATACCAAGAACCACTACATCGGCTGTGTTGCATTCTTCCCCCGAGAAACCCACGACATATGAATTTATACGTAAGGCAAATTGATTTTATCTAATACATGTCAACAAATTATTCTTTTCGAAAATTCAGACTTTTGATGGAAATGCTAAATTTGGTGTCGGAATTTTGACGACCAAGTATCCCAAACTCCGAATCCACTACTCCGACTACAAATACGACTACACATCACTGGTTTTTACATTGTCTGAGGCCTCGCCTGCAATGAAATAGTTCGGTGTGTCGTTTTCCAAACGTCTCTGAGAATTTGGGGTTAGTCAGTGTCCTTATAGTGATGTCTCCCTCAAACATAATTTCGTAGAGTTTTTTTGCCCCATTTTGCTATCAAATGTAGCGTTCTAATTAACGAATTTTGTACCCTAAATATTAAAAATGTGTAAAGTTCATAACATTCATAAAAATCTGAATCATAAAATCTGATTTTTCTATTCCTAGCAATTTGGTTTAGTATCTGCTTTTAAACAAAAGTATGTCAACGACCTGAGCGGTGCTCATAATTCCTTTTAAACCCATATTTATCCTTTTATAAATATTTTAAGGGTCTGCAATAATAATCTATTATGTACTTTCTTTTGAATATAATTAAAAATTCCGCTTCTGTGTACGCTGGCGGTGTCAAAAACAAGACTGCCATCGTAATCCTACTTGTAGAGTGTCGTTATCATAAATGGCATTCCTAGAATATAATTTTTCTAGAGATTTTCCAAATCGAAAAATGTCAACTTGAATTTCATTCTGCTCTTGCTTATCGCGTGCTGTGTTAGTGTAGGTTAGTAAAGTGTCCTTTAAAAGGAAAACGTTTTATAATATTATCAACATTTTACAGGTGGGCAAATAAATGACGGCGAACACACAGAGTCGGATGGTTTTGTGTACAAAAAATTTGCGACAAAGTAAAAAAATAAAATGTTCCTAGAAAAATTTGACTCACTTAAGGTAGTGGTGGGGTGGTATTGAGGATTTTTTGTTACATTACAATTATTTGACTGTCATTCGTGGTGAATCTTTATGGTTGTTGCGGTTGAATTTAGGACGTGTCGTCACATACAAATAAGTAAATGTATTTATACTTATATAAGTATAACCGGTTCTTACGAAGTTACGGAGCACAATGTGAAGGTTTGTTCGAATTTTCAAATAGCATTTATACTAATTAGAAAGCTCAATATTTTTATTATTATACTGATAAACGTACATTATTACATACGATATATAAAACATCAACAATTTAATAAAATTCATACCTTCTAGACTGCCGTTGTTTATTTTTAATCAGCGCGACAAGCACCATTTTCTAGTGGTCACAAATAATTGATGGTAAATGTGTTGTCAGATTAACAGATCTTGGGCCATTGGCTGTTTAGGTTACTTTAAAGGACTGTTCAGAGTCCAAGTTTCATGTAAAATTATGGTGAAACTCTATACAGAACAATACAAAATAGAAGTGCAGGACAAAAGAATGCTAAACTTATTTTTGATTTGCATCCAATAAAATCGTGTGAGAAAAAATAAACTTACAAATAATTTGACCCAAAACTAGAACTGTAAGATTTATCAATGACAATTTATTAGAAAATAATGTTATTATAACACTGACTTTACATTACATCCCATTATTACAATGGGCATAGACCACCGCTATTAGTGATGAGTGAGGTTCTATGTTTGACCTAAATCTAAAGGTATTTGAACAAGATACAAATTATATGCCGATCTGACAACAATAATACAGATCTGGTATTAAATATATATGTAAGTATTCAGTTGTTATCACAACTAAAACATTCATCAAAAATTCTGTAACTTTTTAACAATCTTAACCAGTAGTAAATTGTAAAAATTCGATAAATTTCAATACATAAGTATTTACTGAATTTTGCTAATTTGACTTCAGTTTTTTTCATTACAAATGAAAGAATTAATGTGCAGAACCGAGCAAGGCGGTTTAGTAAATTTAAGCCCACATTTAATCCCAAAAAATATTACAAGGATACACTTTTTTAATATACTAGACCTAATTTTCAATTGATATTTTTTACAATAAAAATGTATAGACATTGGTATCATTTAAACACCGCTTGACAACCTTATTAGCTGCCCCCACTAGACCATTGCATCATTTAACACTCACAAACAATAGCCCACATCTGTCTGACATTTATTCACCACGCACATTTGTTACCTTTCGTTTTGATTCCCTTCAAATCAACTATTTCTTTGTTTTTGTTTACTTCGCGAATTTCACCACGCGCCGCGACCGCGATTGATCGGCATTTGTTGTTTTCTTACACCGACATATTATAGAAATTGACATAAACTTTACACTTATTTTTCTCGTGTTTAAACAATATATTTTGATAAACTTTTTGCATTTTCTGAATAGATAAACGATAAACACTAGATTTATGCAAAAATATTAACACTTTCAACACTTTTAATGAATTTTTATATCGATTGAAGTTGCGAACTCCGACTTCGCGTCCGAATTGAAGAAATCTAAAGCGCGTACTAAAGTAAAAGTTGTGAAATAGGAAGAGGTGAAATATTTATTAGTGGTGCATTAATAGATGCAAACGAGGTGGAAAATTATGTATGTATGTATGTAAATGTTGTTGTGTGAATTCTAAATGACTGAACTTTTTTGTTTCAAGACATTTATGCCCCTATTATGGATTGACAACTAGACCGAAACTAGTTGTAATTTGAAGACTAGTTGTAATTTCGGGGAGAGTACGGTTTCCGAGGCCCCTCGATCCGACAATGTTTTTCATTAGTCGACCCCAAAATAAGACGAAAAAATTTAATAAAACTTTTCGATAACTCGCTTAATTATCGAGATATCGAGTGTTAAAATTTTAAAAAATCGACAAGTTTTTTGGCTGAAGTTCAGGAGCAGGCAAAAAAAATTTTTTTTAAAAAAAACAAAAATTAAAGAAATATTAAAGAATGTGAGAAAATTTAAAACTATCCGCCGCACGGACCTATGGGGCCCACAGGGTCCAAAAAACCGTCACACCCAGGGACATTTGGCTATGGATTAGTGTGGGTACTTCAACGAAAGGTCTGTGTGTCACGAATTCCGTGGTGTCATTTTTTTTTTTCGTGGTATGTCTGTAAGTCCATATAAGTGCGTACAGTAACCATGAGATTGGTCCAGAAAAAAAATTTTTTTTTAAAAAGTACCGAGTGATTTTTACGATTTTGCCACACATCGACTTAAGGTACAGAGGGAATTTTAACCCCCCTGACTTAGTGCAATATAAATTTAACGATTTTTCAAAAGTACGGTACGAGCAACATAGGTCCCTGCGATGGCTACTTTTCCATGTTCTCACATTCTTTACTTTTTCTTTAATTTTGGTTTATTTTTAAAAAATTTTTTTTGCCTGCCCCAGGTCCTGAATTTTTGCCAGTTTTTTAACTCTCTAAAATAAGCTCAACAATTTTCTAAAAATTTCGATAACTCGTTTAGTTATCGACATATCGTGGGTTAAAGTTTTAAATTATCGACAACTTTTTTACCAATTTAATGTGGACTAGCGTGGTACAACTCAAAATAACCCCAACAAATTAAATAAAATATATCGATAACTTCTTTAGTTATCGGGATATCGGTGGCTGCAACCTTTTATATGTACAACTTTCAGCAATTTTACTTCTTATTTTTTACCACTCAAGAAAACTACACAAAAATGAAAAATTATTTTAAAAAATCGCGCGACTATCTCGATGACTGAGCGAGTTATCGATAAATTTTATTTCTTTCTTTCGGCTTATTTTGGGTTGTTCGAAAAATAAATTATGAAAATTAATCAAATGGCAAAAAAGTTATTGATTTTCTAAAATTTCAACGCCAATATCTCGATAACTAAGCGAGTTATCGATAAATTTTATTTAATTTTTTCGGCTTATTTCGGGGTGCTCCAAAAAAAAGTTATCGAAATTAATAAAATGACGAAAAAAGTTATTGATTTTTAAAAACTTCAACGTCCTATATCTCGATAACTAAGAAGAGTTATCGATAACTTTTATTTTATTTTTTCGGCTTATTTTGGGGTGCTTGAAAAAAAGAAGTTATCGAAATGAGGGGCCTCGGAAACCGTACTCTTGCCGTAATTTCGGTATTACGATTTACAACCAGTAACACAATTCGTTAGTTTATATAATATCTAACAAATGTGAACACAATAGCTACAAAATGACAACACAACTGAAAACTAACGAATTGTGTTACTGGTTGTAAATCATAATACCGAAATTACAACTAGTCTTCAAATTACAACTAGTTTCGTTCTAGTTGTCAATCCATAATAAGGGCATTAGTCTTCGTGATAAATTGTCTTAACTTTCTATCAAGAAAGCGTTCAGAGTTTTGCCAAAATTGAAGATGGTCGGACGGAGATCCAAAAAAAATATTTATGTATAATAAATAAAACAAAATTGAGAAAATTATTAGAACGCGAAAAATTAATATATTTATTAGCGCATAGACCCACGAAATTCGAAGGGCCCAACAAATGGGTCCTCATAGGAAAAGTCAAGTGCAAGTACTCACTTGAACGGTATTCCTCTCACAAAGTCAACGTTGACTTTACGATTTTCGTGGGGCATCTGTGTAAAGAGAGAACTTCATTTTGGCATATTTTATAGCTAGATTTTCTTTAATGCGACCATCGTAGCATTTAACACCGTCTTCGCGGATTAGGTATTGCTTTTTGTGCTACAAAGCTTTCAGAGTGGCCGTCTAACTTCCAACGGATTAAGGGTTTTCTCCTCTAGGGTAGGCTCTCAGCACTGGTTTCACTGCTTCGAAACTGTTTTGTGTAATAAACCCGATAATGAAATAAAGCCGAAACCGCTAGAAATTAAATAGTTACAATTAAATAGTAAATTTCAGGACAACAATATTATATGCTCAAATAGATTTATCTGGGCTGAAAGACGTCCCACGCGAATTGTAAACACATCGCTGAATTCGTGAGAAATCTACCTTTCATTTGAGCATTTAAACTTGCTTGTGTGTTCCTAGGTGTTCCCTGGAAGGAAACCCGTGTATTTTTGTACCGTGCTCCACAAATTTTATTTTAATTTTTCATATTCTTAACTTTTTTCTCTAGAGCTGTTGGTCTTATTTCTAAAAGAGAAAGGGCGCAGGGAAATAAACGAGTTTCGAGCGCCGACTTTAGGAATTTACATAGCTTTTTGACAGATTCCATTTTAGTTTTTAGTAATAAAAAAAATTTATGTATTTGAAACATTTGTTTTTAAGCACCACTGGATTGAAAAGCGTCGTCGTCGTAAAAATTTAATTTTTTTCTTAATTTGTTTTAAAGGTTGTCTTGCTTAAGATAGTATATTTATACATTTAAAATCCTACGATTTTTGTACTCTATATTTCCAGTCATATTGTCTAGTATTTGTGATGCAACTACTTACACAAACTTTAAGTCACTTTAGAAATTTGCCTGTAAAAACCAAATTTTTTAACAGATGACAGTTTAGTTTACAGATAATTTCGAAAATGAATTTGTTGAATTGTGTTAAAAGGTATTAGGAACACAAAGCGCCGAAATCGAAAAATTTTGCCCAAAAAAATCATTCGATTTTATTTTTAAAACTTCCGCATTTTATTTGTCAATATGGACCTCAAACGACGTGTCATGTATGGCAAGCACAAATAGAAAATTTTTTCAAAATTTTGATATAGTATTGTTTTCACGACGTCATTTAAAAATCTTAATCAAGCATAATTTATCTTCCTTAGCACAATGGTCTTCCATAAGTTGCAGCAAACAGATTAACGATTTGCAACATTCAGAATGTGTTCCCCTTAATTCCTCCACGCACTTCATTGTACAAATGTTGATACCGCCGGATTCCGGACCAAACTGTAGAAATGTTATATCGGAAATTACGTCTTCTCTATAATTAATTGATGATAAGTTGTCGAAATTCTGAAGCTGCAGTTTTAGAGAGTAAAAACTGCAAAAAGCTACTTTTAACTGTGAAATTTAATGAAAACTGAATTTATGCATTATACTTCAGAGATTTTCCTTAAAATCCATTTGTGCACACTCAGACGTACTTGTACGTACGCTAAATTTCACCACCCTTAATATTTTTAAAATTTCACAGATGTGAAATTCCATTTCGATTTTTCTTCAAGTGCATAATTATATTTTTCTGATCATTTGAATTTCTGATTCTTCTGGAAAATTTTAAAGAAAAATTGTGGTTATCGACGAAGCTAATTTTTGGTTGAACGGACCTAAATAGCATCAAACAACACTGCAAGAGCTGCCAATGTATCCATCCAACTCTACCGTTTGGTGCGGTTTATGAGCCGGCGGAATTATCGGTCCATGCTTCAATTAAGGGCGAGGCCTTCGCCACCAATGTCGTTTGAAAAGATTGAGTTTTTTTGCTCAAAAGAGACGAGTTTAATCTGACCGACATCTGGTTCCAAAAAGATGGTGCGACATGACACACAGCATGTAATAGAATGGACAAATTGACAGATAAGATTTTCAGGTTTTTTAACCTGGATCATATTTTAGTAAAAATTAAAAAACTATTTATATAAAATTGTTATAAAAATATAATTTATATAAATTGTATAAAAATCCGCAATAGTTGAAATCTTACAACTTTTTACTCATCCTAACAACTGTTTGGATAGATTTTGTTCAGTGTCATGGCAAAATATTGGGATTTAAAAAAAATCTTTCTTAAAAAGGTGATAAACTGACCAAAGTTAAAATTTAAAATTTTTTTTAAACAAAATTTTAATCAGTTTATTGCTTTTTAAATTCAAAATGTCTGCAAATTCAACGACTAAAGTTGTTTAATGCATTTACTACTTATTTAAAAGAAAACTTTATCTGTTTCCAAGCTCCCTATTATTTTTTGAACATATTATGTTATATATATTGTTCCTGATGGTACTGAACTTATTCCATCCCTGATCTCCCTGGCTACAAGAGGCAGAATTTTTGGGCTCTATTATCAACGTGATCTGCAGCAGAAAGGACTTTTGCAGCCTCATAACTTTGAACAAAAATATTTCATAACGGGTTTTTCAATAAGAGCGCTACAAAGGTTTTTTTTAAATAAAACCTCTTTTACCTTTTAATAACCACTTCATTTCAAAGTTAAACAATAGAGGGATGCGACAACCCTATCAATGGAGAGAACATTCTTTATTCCTGTGAAAGTACGTTCGATGCTATTATGTATGGAACTCGATTTCTTTTGCATGGCCACCATGACCACGCTTGCAGAAGTCCAGACGCCGAACCCAATTTTCGACGGTTTTCAAGCATAAATCGGCCGATACTGCTGCAATTTCACGTTCGATATTCGTACGAAGTTCATCAATTGTCGCTGGCTTGTTGGCATAGACCATAGACTTGACGTAGGCCCACAGGAAATCATCTAACGGCGTCAAATCGCACGACCGAGGCGGCCAATCGACTGGGCCATTTCGTGAGATAACACATTCACCAAACTTAAATTGATTGTGGCATTCGCTGTGTGGCTTGTGGCGCCGTCCTGTTGGAACCATATGTCCTCCGAGTCCATATTATTCAATTGGGGCCAAAAATATTCGGTTATCATTGAACGGTAGCGATTCGCATTCACAGTAATGTGCCGGTCTTGATCATCACGGAAGAAGTACGGCTCAATGACGTCGCCGGCCCATAATGCGCACCAAACCGTAATTTTTTCGGGATGCAATGATGACTCATGGATTACTCTCTGACCAATAACGCATATTTTGCTTATTGACGAAGCCATTCAGCCAGAGATGAGCCTCATCGCTGATGATGATTTTCCGATGAAAATCCAAATCATTTTCAAGTTGTTGCTCAGCCCAATTCACAAACATACGACGCTTATGGTGGTCAAGCGGATTCAGTTCTTGCATCAATTTGATCTTGTAAGGATGTAGGCCAAGATCTTTTCGCAAAATTCGCCACAACGACGTCACAGAGATGCCCAATGCTTGAGAACGACGTGTGAGAGACACATTTGGGTTTTTTTCAACTGCAGCCTCAGAGGCAGCAATATTCTCGACAGTACGGGCACTTCTCTGTCTCACTGGCACGGGAACATTTTGTACTGTGCATGTGGATTCAAATTTTTCCACTAGACGCTCAATTGTTGATCTGTACCTCGTTTCTGTAGTTCTCGAATCGAAAAAGTTTTCACATGAAACATGTGAATTGAAACAAAAACGCTACGAATCGGTACAAAAACTCGCTTCTCACATGTGACTGTTTCTACAACGTTTGCTTTGCGAAAACTTTCTGTCAGGTAGTGTTTTTTTTCATGCTTATTGGAAAAATGCGAGAAAAAGTGTTTCTAAAAAGTAGGAAGTCGAAAAATTTAAAATTGTAAATGTCAAAAATACTCACAAATTAAAACGGTGCGAGATTATGATATTGTTTCTACAAAAAGGCTTTTAAGAAATTAAGAATTAATATTTTAAATGGAGAAGGCAAGAATTATACCATTTTCTTATGTATTTCAATTAATTTGTCCTAAATATTACAGAAAAATCAAAAAAGCAAAAAGAAAATATAGTTGAATATGTGTCAACTAATTTAGAATTTGCAAGAGACAATTTGGAGGGTTAAATTCCAACACAAATTGTAAGAAGCAGTGAAAATATCTTAAAATATTATTTTGTTTGTTTATATTTTTGTATTAATTGACAGCTTTCTTGGAATATTCCAATAAAAACGTCATCAGTGTTGCCTCTTTTCGCATTGATATACAGAAACACTTTTTACTCACAAATCGAGAAACGATGGAATTTTTTGTTTAATGCATAATGTGAAAACTTTTTCGATTCGAGAACTACAAAAACGAGGTACTGGTAGGACGATTATGACGACCATAAATTGGACGTAGCGCACTTAAAGTTTAATAATTTCGACGCGTTGTTGTCTCGTAAATCTTTCCATGTTGAAATGGCAA
Source organism: Phaonia tiefii (assembly GCA_963931995.1). Classification (NCBI taxonomy): domain Eukaryota; kingdom Metazoa; phylum Arthropoda; class Insecta; order Diptera; family Muscidae; genus Phaonia; species Phaonia tiefii. The sequence continues at coordinate 116,771,057 of OZ008370.1, read as the reverse complement.
ACCTTACTGAAGCGAAATGTCAAAAGAGCGGGAAAAAATATGGCGTCGTTTGCTGTCCCTATCGATTTACTTTTGTAGCGTCTCTGTTGAAAAACCCTTTATAATGTGGATTATGATAACGCCTACAATGCGGAGTCAACGCGGATTTCTAAGTCTAATTACAGTCGCAGTCTAATCTAAAGTCCCCCTTAGCAGTGAGTTTCGATGCCATAGCTCATAGACTATGAAGTTGGAAAATCTTGCAAAAGAAAGTGGATGCCAGAATGAGCGATAGGCAAACTAGGTTTAAATTATGTTAATTCATACATATAAATTATGTGTGACGGTAATTTTGTAATCTGCAACAGCAACTTGATGAAATTCCAACTTGCGACTTGACATCCCGTGAAAGCTTAAACAGCTGTTGCTGAATCTATGTATATTACTCTATGATCCTAGGCGTAGTCTGTCAGTCATAGAATAGAATACAAAAAATCATATTCTCTTTTTTCACATAATTCAATTTTATATAGGGTTGTTATATATAATTTCAGATGCTGGAAATTTCACCCCATGCAATTTTATCCCCAAAATTCTATATAGACCCATAACTCGCAATAAAATACAAAATTTTCGTTTTGTTATTTCTCTTGTTATATATGGGGCGAATTTAATTTTCGCTTTGGGATGTAATTTTAGAATGTCTATCTTTGTGACGTCAAATCAGACATTTACTTTCGAAAACAGTGTGTAATTTCCCCCCATTGTGAATAAGAATTCTTCAACTTTGTACTCAATTTTAAAATATATTTAATATAACATTGTTTAGGTGAAAACTTTTTCAACTGAAAATCCATGCGACTACAACGTTTGATGTGTGATGTAATTCCCAAAAAAGGATTTAAACAAAGAGCCCTTCCATCATTTTACTTGAAAGAAAAGCAAAACAAAATTTAATATCTAAATTGATTTTATTCCTTTGATTGAATTTCATGTTAGTCTTTCTTTTTTTCCTACAGTCTTAACAAAGTTTTTAATATTTGCTTTTCAAACTCTCACCCTTTCATGTGCCCTTTTTTTGGGTCTAGCCCTTTTTGTATGTGCTGGTATTCATCCTGAGTACGTTTGCCTTGTTTTGTAACTTCCATTATCCCAACAGGTAGGCCGACTTTGACTTGTATTCACTTTGCCATTGCATTCTCCTTACTGCTGATGTTGTTTCCCCCTTTATATAGATAAATAGCATGTAGTTGGCTGTATTGGCAAGTTTAGCACTGCTCCCAAAAAACGAAAAAGTTAACAAAGTTTTGTATGTTTTTCTTTCTTCTAACTGCTGAATTACGATGAAAAGGAGCTGGAAACAAAAATTTAAAAGTATTTTTTGATATTTTCATGTTCAACCTTCGCTCTAAGCTTTAGTGTAATTACGCGTAAAATGTTACAATTTGATGTATGAGAAAAAGCAGCCTTCTTTGAGAAAATACTTTGAAAAAAGAATTGGAAATATTTGGTAGCGTTACTATATGCCAATTTTCAAACGAAGTAAGTGGATTTTAAATCAACAAATTTAACTTTAAATTTTATTTAGAAATTGTGTCCAACTGAACCTTGAAGCGTCCCTCTACATGGAAAGAACAATTTCGTTCCTCCCTAACGACGGCACCATGATTAAATTTCCTCGCATCTATTGCCAGAAGCTCTAAAATAGTGCAATTTGGAAAAAAAAATGTCGAAACCAAACAAATCAGAAATTTCTGTACTGCTCCCTTTTTACGCATTAATTTCGATAGACATAATATCGTAGACTATACATTTTTGTCGAGTTATCGTTATCGTTTTCGTCAATTATCGATTCAATCTGTTAAAAATTATTTTTTATGTTTAAATCAAGATATAAATTCATATTCAAATTGGAACTATATTTTTACATTTTATTTATGTAACTAAAATTAGAAATGATATTGTATTATCAGATTCAATAAGATACGAAAAATGATTATATATAATAGCATCAGATTATATTAGAACCGATCTATAACTATGGAATTATGAACAATTAGATAAAATTGTATCTCAATTTTTTTCCTCCAGATATAATTGGATTTAATGTGATGTTTAATTAGGTGTAACGTGAGATATAGCTAGGTCTGGGGTAAGAGATAAAGATATATTTAGCTAAATGTCTGTGGGCTAATTATTTAAGAAACGATATTGAAGTCATTATCGTGTTGTCGGTAGTGAAGTTTTCTGAACGCATGAATTTCCCATGGTAGAGGAATTGTCATTATCGACATATCAGTATCGTTCAGACGATTATCGTCATTCAAAATTTAGCTCCTGATTATATCTAACGAGATATGTTATATTCTTATACATATCGCACCCTAAATACAAAAGAGTCATAACTCAAAATTTTCCAATTTTAATTTTTTGTTTAAAAACAATAACCAAGGACCATTTCTATCCACAGTAAAAATCTGACGTCGTTTACTCTTCTCTTTCGTGAAAAAAATCCTTTATGAATATGTCTATTAGTGAGTATTTTCATACATATTTCTAATTAACCAAATCAGTTTTTTGGCTGTATTGAAAATTTGAATATTTTGAGCTATGACTCTTTTGTAGATAGGGTGCGATATGTTCTCTGGAATATCGTTGTCGATTCATCTATACATTATAATATGTTCGACGAAGTGAACCTAATCCTTGTACGGAAATCACCCCCAGGCCATAACATGCCCACCTCCATGTTTGATCGTCTTTATACAAAACTTTTTTTGAAGGGATTGGGGAGAGCCACTCACAACCAGTGAGCTATGCGTTTTCTAGTTTTTACACTCACTGATTGGGACCAAAATTTTTACTCCGGTTCCGGAAGGTATTTTGAGAAGCTTTTTCTTGGTACTCGATAGTGTCTCCATCACTAAGCGAGGTGACCGTCGTTAAGAGAAATGTAAGGTGATCGGAGCATGGATTGAACCCACGTACTCATTAACAAGAACCGCGCACACTAACCATTGCACCACCGATGACCTTTAGGCATTCGTACGTATGTTACTCCATCGCTGGCAATATTATTCAATTTGGATTCGTCGCTAAAAATCACGTTTTTCCATTAGCTCGCTGTCCAATTAACATGTTCTTGTGCAAAAGTGCAGCAATTTTAATTGGTTACTCTTAGATGTAAGGTTTTTTGTTTCGCTGGGCGATAAGACATCAAACCGGCGTCAACGAGGCATCGAGAAATAGTTCTTGAGCTAACTGGAACTCCTAAATCTTTTGCCAATGCCGGGTTCTATTTGAAAGGAATTTTTTTAACTTTCGTTACTACGAGTATTACGCGTCTGTTCTTCGATCTGTTTTTCAAGGCCTACAACCTTTACTATTCATTTTCACAGAATTAGGTTTTCGTAATAAAATTCATGAAATTTAAGATTTCTACACTTTCTATTTATTATAAAGTTCTTTTTGAGAAATTCCTTTTCTAAACCTTCCAAAATAAGTTTTCCTTAAATGTCACCAAATTAATCTTGCGCCATTTCTATATTTATATATATATATGTATATATATATATATATTTCTGTATACTGGCCGAATAATCTTCTTTGTCTAATAACTGTGCAAGTAATAAATAACGGTTGTTACTTGATACTTTCATATGGGAAATATCACATACTGGGTAAGGGCTTTTGACCTTTGGTCCATATATCGAAATACATAAGACTCCACAAAAAATAAAAGAAAAAATCCTGAAGTTGTTGAAGTCCTGAAGTTTCAAAATTCAGACATTTTGTATTTTTCTGAACTATTCACACCCATCTTAATTTTCTTTCGACGGCGGTCACCTCGCTTAATGACGGCGACACTATCGAGTATTTAGCCATGAAAAAGCTTCTCAAAATACCGTTCGGAACCGGTGTAAATTTGTAGGTCCCAATCAGATATTGTAAAACTAGAACAGCTCACAGGTTTGTGAGAAGCTTTGCGCACAGCTCACTGGTTTTTGAGGAGCTCTCCCTAATCCCTTCACGGGATGTATCGGGAAACCGTTTATTGACGTAGAATACGTCTTACCTTACGGTATGAGGAGTCATGTCAGGTTTTTATTGTTGTAATCTTTATTTCATTGAATTTGAGGAAACGGCTAGATGAATTTTTTTAAAATTTTTTTTGTAGGTAAAAGAAGATGTTATCTTTCGTTTGATATACATCTCATATTAGTTGATATATTTCTAGTATTTTAATTTCTCAAATGAAAATTGTTTAAACACATACACTCAAACATATGTGTGGTGTTTGGTTGAGTGTTTTTGGTTGCTCAACATTGCTTAGGGACATGTATCTAGTAAAAAGTGAAACGAACAGCAAGCTAATGTTGCTTGGCAACATGTATCTAGTAAAAAGTGAAACAAACAGTAAGCTAACGTAATAAAGCTTTTTTGCGAAAGCTTCAATAAAGCTGTTGTAACATTAATTTTGAATTGTAAAGCGTAAAGCTTTCACACAACGCTCGAATGCTAATGCGAAGACTCGATAAGGTAAACCTTTTTTAATATTAGGGCGGCCCTCTCAACATTCGCAGAACTTATTTCAATAAAAATATTAATTAAAATACATAAATTAAATTAAGTTTAAAAAAATTGAACATAATATTTTTTTTTTTAAACGGACTTGAATCAAATGCCGTTGGTAAATATAAAAATTACAGCAGACAGTTGTCCGAGGCCTTCGGCCACGGACTGTCCCTGCAGGCTGTGTCAGAGACACGGCCATTAAGTTTAACGTAGAATACGCCATCCGATAAGACAGAAAACATATATAACACTAAATGATAAATAATATAAGCAAATGAATTTATTGTTATATATGTTTTCTGTCTTATCGGATGGCGTATTCTACGTTAAACTTAATGGCCGTGTCTCTGACACAGCCTGCAGGGACAGTCCGTGGCCGAAGGCCGCGGACAACTGTCTGCTGTAATTTTTTTTATTTATGTATTCAAAATTTTATGACTTGAGATATTAGAATTTTTTAGGAAAAATAAAAAAAAAACAGAAAATAGCTTACACTGAAAAATATTTTCCGAAATGTAGTTTAAAGAAAAGAATCGAATTTTAAATAAAGAGCCGGAGAAAGAAAAATAATCAGTCATTCATGAGAATTTAGGAAATTTAATTATCTTTCAGGAAAATAAAAAAAAAATTGGTATTTGCAAGTAGTTTCTGAGAAACACAATTTTTTAGACTCATGGCGCGCTGAAAGCCGAGCCGAACCGAGCTGAAAGCTGATTGAAATTCTTAAAATTGTGCCCATAAAAATTATTACAAATGGCCGTCAGTATGACAAAGTGAAAGCCGAGCCGAGCGGAGAGCAAAGCTGATTGAATGCGATAAAACTGATTCAAAGCTTATTTTTGAGCTGATTCGCATTGCTGACATGAATTCTTTACTTTAAAGTTGTATTTTTTGCAATCAGTTTTAATTAAATATGGACAATGAGCGTATATTAAGCGAAGTATTTGCTCGACCTGCTTTGTGGGACCAGAAAAGCAAATATTAATAAAAATATCAGAAACTATACATATTCAAATATCAATAATATATGGGAAAAATATATATGTATGTATATATAAAAACATATTCTTGAAATTTAGAAATTACATTAGTCGGATGCTTTCCAAATTTTTTTTTGTTATAAATCAAGTTTAAATACTCTTCATCAGATGAATCCATTACTGTTCCCTTCAATTTTATAAACACAAATGAATAACTACAATATACACATTCATAAATACAAAACACAAAGGAGAAACAACGCCGATTCTCGCATTCACTCTAACACCCCCTATTTTCCTTCTCGCATCAAATAAGTTCGCTGCTTTGGGCGCGCAGTCTTCCATTAGCCTTACGCCTAAAGCCCCGTATTCAGTTCATGCCAAATTTGTGTAAGAAATTTTGTCATTTATCTTTAAACGGAAAATATTATTGCAGAGAGTTAGTTACCACTTATCTTTGATTCACCTTGCACATATTTCATTTATAATTCCTCTAACCATTAAATTTTATTTTTAACACACGTGTTATTATTTTTGGTTGTTAAAACTAATGAAATGTCAACATTCCGCTCCGAAAGAATTATCAAACAATTGTTTTCGTACGAAATAACTTTGACGTAACAACTCTGTAATTGATTTTGCCTGCGAAAATGAAAATTAAAAATGAAAAGTGAGCGAAATTTTCGTTATTTTTTATACACGTACTTCTTATGGCAACGAAAATTTCATAAAAACTGAATACCGGGCTTAAAGGCGAAAACGCAATGTTTTGCAACAACAAATAAAATTTTTCAAAATACTTTCAGTACATATGCACTCAAATCCTCAGTGCGTCAAAGTTTAAGGCTACAATCATAGTGCACGCGGTGCCGAAGCTGATGCCGAAGACGAATTGCTTGCGGTGCGAGCAAGCTAGTAAGCACTGATGCCAACTTAGCTCTTTTGGGGGCTATATTTAACACTTTTCGACCTAGCAAAACGCGGAAAAAAGTCATTGTCGCTTTTTTGGAAAAAAACGCGTAATGCGGACGCGTTTTGAGTTTTTATTTAGGCCCTTGGCCCGTTTTTTATACAACACCAACTTGCTAAAGAATGTTACATTTTTGCCTCTACCGTGTAACACCGTTGACCGTTGGCTTCAATTTTTGTATTGGTCATTACGCTTAATACTTATAAATTTTTAGGTGGAGAGACACCCAGAAAATCCAGCCGTCGCCTTTGGAAAACCACAATTTAGCACCACGCAGAACCAAGTGCGAGAACTATGGGAAGGATAGTTTAGGACCACCGTCCAGAACATGAATGAATGGCAACGTGTATGTACAAATACATAACTTGCACTGGGCAGCTCAAGAAGATTGGATGCATCACGAATATTTCTCCTTAAATGCAACACATCTATATTCGCGTTTTCGACTCAATCTTCATAAAAGAAATCTATGCTACTTATATTTATTTCGATTTTGCAAGCACAACGCAATTGTTAACTTCTTTTATTTTCACATAAATCAGCTGCTTTTACTTGTCAACATTGATATTTCGAGCTGGTAACACCATAACAATTGCAACTAAAACCAGTTGTGAACCACAATACAAACGATAAGTTTGGTCGTGTTGAAGTTGGGTCGTCTCTAGGTCGACCAAACTAAGTTGAGTGGTGAACGGTAATATGGGCATGAGTTAGGAAAAAAATACATTGTTTCTACACTCTGCACAACAAGTAGTTTCTACTATTTAACAATAAAGAAATTAAATGCGAATGCGAGCTCCTAAAATACAGATTTCAATTGCCCTCTTCTTAGTTGGTTTCATGTAATCCCCACGTTATTCTGCTGATTTTCCTAATAAAAACCACCTCAAAGACATATTGATACATAATCTTTCTCTTTTTATCTACTCCATTGTTTTGGCAACTGGTAATATTTAGCACTTTATGAAATTTCCACCTTTATCATATTTTTAACCATTCACTTGCCTTTACCCGTAGTTGTGTGAAATTAAATCGATTGGAAAATTGAGAAGTTAAACACGAAAAAACGCCCAAGTGGAAAACTTTACACTTAAATGCTTTCGAGTTTGTTCTGTAAATACTGCACACATACAACTTCAACACCACTACAACTGAATGTATTCATGCGTACGTATGCAATGAGAAAGTCGCATACAACTTTAAATATGTTCTCACAGGTCTCGGTAGTATATAAAGGGTGGGCCATGTAAAATTTAGAATGTGAACACCCCGTTATTTCGAAGCAGATGGCCAATGTGATATTTATGAAGTGACAGATTATTAGTTTAAGGTTAGAAATTTACGAAATTACGAAAAAAATTGGGAAATATTATAAACCTTCTTCCAAATTTCTCAGTCTTCAACTCAAACTATAATAAATCTACGAAATAAATTCGATAGAAATTGAGTGCCATCAACGCAGTATATAGATCAATTTATGGAGCTAGTTAGTTATTTCGTCAATTATGGGATAAAAAACGTAGTCGTCCAGTTCGTTTAGAGGAAAATATTGAGAATGTGCTCGAACTCATATCGGTATTTTTACTTAAAAATAATTTTTTCCGATGAAGCCCTTTTCACCCCGGGGATTACGTTAACAAACAAAATATTATCGCATTTCGGGATCGAAAAACCCACACGTTGTCGAGGACATGACGAGTGACTGCTTGGTGCGGTATTGGCATGGCGGCATCATAGGCCAATTTTTTCGAAAAATGAGCAAAGAGTAGCCGTTTGCGCCCTGTTTTCGAAACCCCCATAATCAGACGAAACTCGGCAATCCAAAAGTACATAAATATAGCAGAAACTATGTGAAGTATTTATTTACCAAACTATGGATCTAAAACTAAACGCTGAAAAATCTGCCTAAATTGTTGTTTGGATGCAAATATTGTTGCGTTTATGACACAAATACAGCTGTGTTTGGTGCAATGTTTACATAACAAATTTTCTGAGGCTATGCTCTGTCGAGTGAAAAAGAATAAAAGAGATTATTCACAGTTCAAGTTAACGTCATGGCAAGTGGGTACGTGTGTAAGTGTATTTTTGTATTATTTCTGTCTTTTGCCCTTTAGTAAGAAAAGTCGAGACCATTTGTGATCACTTGAAGAAATTTCAAGAAAGTATGAAACCATGCTTTGTTGACATTAACTACATAAGTCCGTATGTACTGTATACATATATATATGTATATTGTATATATACCAACTCATAGTGACAATCGTGTGGTCAATTATTGTTGCGTTTAATGACGTTGAAACATCAAGAAAACAAACCGGTACGACGGCGGTCCCAAAACTAGCCAACCTTACGCATAGATGGTGCCAGTAGTTTAAAAAAAATATTTTGGTGAACCATGAAATGTGGTTATAAAACATATGTTTTAAGTTTCAAGGCCCCATGTTGTTTATTATTTTTATTTGAGCCATTAAAAGTAAACGATTTCAGTGAATTTGTAAACATGGAAACAATTGGTCACCGTTATGTAATTCAATATTTCCATTTGAAAGGTCTCACTTCAACCAATGTTAAAGCCGACCCAGATTCTACTCTGGGTGGGTCTGCTCCTTGGTTTGCGTTTGTAATATATTGGGTAGCAGAGCTTAAGCGAGACTGTATGAACTGCAAAGACGAACAACGTAGTGGTCGAGCAATTGAGGTGTCCACGCCGGACACGATTAACAAAACCCACAAAATGACATTGGATGATTGACGGCTGAAGGTGCGTGAGCTTGCTGCAATGATAGGCATTTCAAAAAGTGATATAAATCGAATATTGACAGAAGATTTGAAAATGAGAAAGCTGTGCGCAAGATGGATGCCGCGCTTGCTTACAATAGAGCAAAACTAGAGTCGTAAAGATGTTTCAGTAGAGTGTTTGGCGATGTGTTACCGCAATAAAGCAGCATTTTTGCGTCGGTTTGTAATAATGGATGAGACATGGGTCCACATGGAAACACCTCAGACAAAGGTACAAGCAAAGCAGGGGACTGGTATATGAGAATCGTGTCCAAAGTAGACGAAGACTGCTCCATCTGCAGGCAAGGCCATGGTGTCTGTTTTTTGGGATGCGCAAGGGATAATTTTTAGTACTAGCTTTAGAAAGGAAAATCCATCAATGGCAACTATTATGCTAATTTATTGCAGCGTTTAAGTGATTAAATTGAAGAAAAATGCCGCACTTGGCGCAAAAGAAAGTGTTGTTTCATCAGGACAATGCTCCAGTTCGCACATCCACTATTGCGATGACGAATATTATTGAATTAAAGTTCGAATTGCTTCATCATGCACCTTATTCGCCAGATTTAGCTCCCTGGGACTATAAGCATTTTCTATTTCCAAACTTGAAGAAATGGCTCGGTGGTAAAAGATTTGCTAACAGTGAAAAGGTGGCTATTTTAAAGAGTTTGACAGTTCTTATTATAAACAGGGTATCGAAGCTATTCAATATCGGTGAAAAAAGGATATTATGTTGAAAAATAAAGAAAATTATTAGCAACTTTTTTGTGTCTTCTTTGTTAGGTCAGCTAGTTTTGGGGCCGCTCTTGTAAAAGTCAAAAAACAAAGGAGAATCAAGAGAGCAGTAGATTCTGATTTCATCGAAAATGAAAACAAATAATGCAGTCAAAGCTAGTAAATGTAAAAAAGAACCGGATTAATTTTTTATATTCATTGGTTATATATGTAGATTTAAATTGGTAAATTGAATTATAATAAATAATATTGCAATCTAAAATTAAGCTATGTCTAACAATTATTATTTTTTGGGAGGTGCCACGCATATGATTCCATACATTCAATATATCAAAAGTACATATGGGGAGCCAAAAAATACTGCAGGTGCACGTAAAGGCCATTAAAAAGTGCATAAAGTGTACCAAAAATTACCCACAGTGTACATTGTCTGCACTTTTTTGCAAACTTTACGTACTTCTACTCTTTGTGTACTTTCTTGGTACACATTTCTTGGTACACATTACTTGTGCTACCATTTATGCACCTCTTCGGTCGTACGGTAATAACGCCCAAAACAAACAATGTCAAACTTCCCAAAAAACGACATGTAATTTGTTGTTGTAGAAATTATAGATTTTTTGGGCTGTCATATTTTTTGGATTTTGCGGCATTATTTTAAAATTTTTCGTTGTCATACTGCCCACATCAAGAAATGCTATATTGTCCAAAATTGGCATAATGCCCAAATTTTAATGGGAAAATAGTCATAAACCCCAAATCATTGTTTGGGCATTATGACGTTTGCATAAAATGAACAATTATTAAAAATGCTAAATACTACAACCGTTATTCTGTAGTTGCGTGTGGCTGGAACCAGAGCAGGGACTTTTTTGTGAAATATTTTCGTTACACATATATTTTTGTAATGTACTCGTATTGAATTTTGTTCAAATATGTTCAAAAAAAACAATTTGTTTTACTTCTGTTTATACGCCGAGTGAAAATAAATCATCGTAAAATTGGACAAACATCTATCACTTATCTTCATTAACACTGTATTGCTACGTTATGATTGGGTTGTTAATTTTTTTTTGTTGTTTTTATATAGTGTTCAGAAAATGTTTGTGTTGCGATTAACTGGGGGCTGATGCTGAGAGTCGATAGCGAAATAATTGCGTATCGCTTTTAATTCCGACAGTTCGCAATTTTCTAATTCTATGAGTCGATATGTAACGAATCGTTTTATGTTCTAGTATTGTACAGTGGAAACAAAAAATACTTGTCTAACACTGTATAAAAACGTAAACAAACAAAATTTTTCGTGAAAATTACATAGAAAATTAAATTAACATTGTTTAAAAACAAAAATAAATTGAATTTAATAAACGTTATTAATGGATCCGACTTTATTTTGTTTTTCATCTTCTTTGGATGAAGATGAAGAGTGTAATTTAACTGATATAAGAAAACAAATCCGTATAAAAAGTGAATCCTTAGCGTTGGCAGACTTAGAGTAAGTTACAAAAATATATTTCCATAAAAATTTAAATTTTTCTTCTTTTTCATAGATTTGTGAAGCATTTCAGATTATCAAAAGAAGCCTTCAATTATGTTCTAGAAGAAATAGAGTTTAACACAGTGATTTCAACCAGCGTACCACCAAAAATACAGCATCTGGGGGCTTCCAGCACACTGTTGGAAACGATTTTATTATTGGTCTCAGTCAAAGTGCAATAAGTAGAATATTACAAAAATTTATTGTGGAAGTAGAAACTAAGTTGTGCCAGAAGTTTATAAAATTTTGTGCTGTAGAAAGTGACGACAGTAAGGAGTTTTTCTTGAGAAAATATAAGATTCCGGGAGATCTGTTTGCAATATACATAACTAAAAGTCAGGAAGTTTTTCCTGTTTATTTTATTTAGTAATTGGTTGTATTGATGGAACGCATATCGGATTGCAGAAACCAAAAGAAAAGGAGAAAATGTTTTTTAACAGGAAGACGGTTCATAGTCTTAATTCAATGGTTGTAAGTATTAGGTATATTCAAAGTATGAATATTTAATACAAATTTATTAATTCAGATATGTGACCATCAATATAGGATTTTGGGCATTAATTCAAAAAATGGTGGTGCCGCCCATGATTCATTCGTATGGAAGAAGTCCAACGAAAGAGCGCCAGTGGAAGTGAATATATCGGAAATAGACAATAGCAGTGACGCTAGTATTTCTAATATAGGGCAGAAAATTAGAGATAACATTAAAATATTGTGTAACAGTCAAAGAAACGTATATGTAGTTATTCTTTTGTTCCATTTATTTAATACATAAAATAATTTAATTCACTTTCTATTAAAAAATATAAAAAATAAAAATAATTCATTTACTTATGCTACTTATGACACATATATTAAAAATAAATTCAATTTAAAAGTTCATACTCTTTTTTTTTTAATCAGCAATTCTATTTGTTTTATTTCCATGCTGATGCCAAACTCTTTCTGCTTCATTTCCAGAGACTTTTTTTAATATCAATAAGCATGTCCATTTTTTGGAGCATCTGTAAATGATAGTCTTCATTCGACTCCATATTTTTCTTTAAAAGACTAATTTTTGTTTCCTTTGGTTTAACTTGTTTAACACAGGGTTTCGATCTTTTGTTGACTGCTTGGCCTTCTTCAACATCGGACCTTAAAAGACAAGCCAAATCGTCATCCAATGTTCTCTTCTTGGATGAAGTTGCTTCAGCTTTTTCTGGAGAACCACATCCAAAACTGCTTACATTCTTTAAGCCATCTACTTCATCTTCAATTCCTGCAGCTTCCAAAATCAATTCGTCCGTTTGGCTCAAATGTTTTTCTTCGCATGTACCGCCACCAGTTATCAATCTTGACATTTTATAAAACATAATGTTTTTAATTTTAAACATACTTTACGCTTTGCTTTGGAGTCCTTAGTTGGTGGCCCCGAAGCGTTTAATTTTGTCGTTAGATTTTCCCACAATCTATTGACAGTCGCTCTGCCTTGTGCGCTGCATGTTATAACCCCTTTTGCTAGCTCAGAGTGCTCCGACATAAATTCACCCAAAATCTGCTTTTGCGTACAGTTTATTTTAATTAAATTTGACCAAAAATGAACATATAAATTAGTTAAGGAATGAAAAAATAATTTTACTTACATTTTCTCTCTACGATGGTGATGTGGAGAGTCCCTTTTTTCTGTGTTTTTTGACGCTGATCTTTTTGCGATAGCTCACATGTCATCGTGCAAAATAGCGAATGCTTGCGGTCGATAACTAGATCATTATCGACTCATAGCATACGAAATTACGATAAAGTTTACGCGATATCGGCGGACAGAATACCAAAAGTACGAAATTTCGATCGTATGGCAATAATTCCGAACGCTATCGACTCTCAGCATAAGCCCCCTGGTCTTCGTTTTGATTAAGAGGGGGCGTGTCATAATCAAGGGGCATATTGTATATATATATATATATATATATATATATATATATACATACATAGTGCCTACGTAACTCCGAACAGTTCCACACGAAGCCCAATGTTTTCTAGTAATTATTATTGGAAAACGCCTCAGTAACTGTTATTGAAGAGAAATCGGAATATAAATCAAAAATAATTGTCCAGAGATGACAAAATAAACATAAAATATAAAAAAAATTATATAAAAAAAACAGAACTAATTGTTACTTCGGAAGATATTATAAATAGCAATATGTCAAAAACGACTTTTTGCGAAAAAGAACTTTTTTATTGTTGAATATGAATCTTTGGGGACTCAGAAACAATATTTATTCCACGAGTTTTTTTTTTTAAATTAGTTGTATTTCAAAATATAACACAGTTTAACCATTTTCGTGGGCTTAAAAATTAAAAAATTAAATTAAAAAAAAAAACTGGAATTTTTTAATTTTTTACAATAAACTGGGTTAGTAGCCTTTCATTTAAGATGAATATTTCATTCGTACACTGAGAGAAAAAAAATTATTATAATAATAAGTGGTAAAGGTAGATTTACGACTTTTTCATTTAAAATGGCACAAAAACGGCTAAAGATTTTTGGCCAAAATTTTCTATTTCTCGTTTAGAACCTTAAAATCTAAAATTCCACCAAGGCGCTTCACGTCACAAAGCTTAGTTTGGACGTTATGAGTTGAGGAAGGTAAAAAAGCTAAACATTTTGGATTTTTTCCATTTTTCTTGAAGTTTTTTCAATTTTTTTCCAAACGAAACATTGTACTGCGAAGCGCCTTGGTAGAATTTAAGATTTTAAGGTTCTAAACGAGAAATAGAAAATTTTGGCCAAAAATCTTTAGCCGTTTTTGTGCCATTTTAAATGAAAAAGTCGTAAATCTACCTTTACCACTTATTATTATAATAATTTTTTTTCTCTCAGTGTACGAATGAAATATTCATCTTAAATGAAAGGCTACTAACCCAGTTTATTGTAAAAAATTAAAAAATTCCAGTTTTTCGGATATTAATAAAATTACAGGAAAAAATTCGTAATCAGTTGAAAAATCAATGACAACAAGAACACCCTATAATTCACATATCATGTAATTGAGGGCCACCCTAATGAGCATTTCAGATAGCCGAATGTATCCCCAAATCAGTACATATAATTTGGTACATATATCTTTAAATTGGAAAAACCACTTTTTTTTGACATATTGCTAATTATAAAACATGAATATAATTTTTGTTTGTAGAGCGATTTCATAAAAATCGAAACTAATTCTTGAACATTGATTTTTTTATACTGTTTTGAACTTTTACTGTTCTCGGTTGAACACATCAAAAAGACAGGACTTGAGTTCCATGCTCCTTCAAAGTGGCTGCAATACTTTAAGCGATATACGAAATGTTTTCAGAACTAAAAGACCGAGCTTAGTGGTGGGAAATTTTAAATTTAAGTCCGAATGGATAAAAGATGCGCAGCGTGGCCAAGCGCGTATATCGCGACTTATAGATCGATAGTTTATTTTGTAACGAACATTGTGAGCCTGTTTTGATTAAAATTGCTGAAAATTTTCGCAATTTAGAAAAAAAAATCCCTCATTCACCAGAAGTTCCGTACCCTATTCGTCCGATGCAAAATGCCCAAAATGATGGCGAGTCCAGCGAATTCAGTAGCAGTGAATCTGAGGAGATGCAAACTAAAAAGCCTCTTACGCAAGTAGAACTGAATGATTGGATAAGGAACTTTGGGATGTCGAAGGAAATGTCAGAGCTGATGGCATCGCAAATGAAAGAACGCGGCTTTGCATCTTCGGATGTCAAAGTTACTAGCTATAGAACCCGTCATAAACGATGTGCCAAGTTTTACTCAAAGGAAGACAAAATTTGCTTCTGTCATGACATCATTGGTTTATTTGCAGAATTCGGTGAATCACATGATCCACCTGAATGGCGGTTGTTTATCGACAGCAGCAAGTTGAGCTTAAAGGCAGTTTTATTGCACTAAGGTAATGAAAAACCATCAGTGCCAGTGGCACATGCTGTTGATATGAAAGAAACTTATGAGTCAATGTCAAAATTTCTTGAAGTCATAAATTACAACCAGCATGGCTGGAAAATTTGTGCAGACCTTAAATATGTAGCTATGCTAACAGGTTTACAGCATGGATACACGAAGTACTGCTGCTTCCTGTGCAAGTGGGACGCACTATACTCGTCAAGATTGGTCAAAAAGATTGAATACTACTGTGGGACAAGGCAACGTACAATTTAAGCCTCTTGTCGACAAAGACAGAATTATATTTTTGTTAAAGCTCTGCAAACGAATGGTAACAGTCTGGCATTTGAACATTTGAAAAAAAATTTACAAATTTATCGAATGCAAAAATAAAAGAAGGTGTGTTTGTGGACCCACAAATTATGAAAATCCTCAAGGACACCAATTTCGGTTCGACGTTATCTGCGGATGAGGGCAAAGCATTTGAGTCATTTCGTGCTGGTTGCTCTGGAATCTTAGGAAACTGTAAAATCCCAGATTACGAGGAAGTCATAGCAAATTTGTTAAAAAAAACTATGAGAAAATAGGTAAAATTATCGCATTTTGATCTATTTTAATATCTTGTTTAAATGCATTATATTTTGTTCAAAACAGGCGTAAATATGTCTTTAAAAATACACTTCCTTCATTCTCATTTGGATTTTTTTTTGCAAATAGTCTTGGTGATGAAAGTGACGAACACGGTGAACGATTTCATCAAGAATTTAAACAAATGGAATCGCGCTACCAAGGGTAGTGGAACGAATCGATAATGGGCGATTTTTGTTGGTTTCTTGTCCGAGAAACGGATAATAATGCGAAGCGCAAAAAAAAATTGTCATCAAAACATTTTTAGTTTACAATGAATAAAAACAGGTTTTTTTTTGCGAAATTGCGAATAACTCAGTCATTTTTGCAGCAATTTTAATCAAAAGAGGCTCAAAATGTTCGTTACAAAATAAACTATCGATCTACAAGGAGAAATATGAAGAATATCTTTGTTTTATGTTACAGCAAATTATGTAAAAGTTGGTAAATTGCTAAAAATGACGAAAATTTACACAAATTATAGACTTTGATTAAGCATAACTCTTTTGTTTTTCGACGAATTTCAATAATTTCTTCACATTAGAAAAGATTATTCAATAATATTTGATAAATGAAATAAAAATCGGTTAAGAAATATTGAATATATTACATTAAAAGTGAGGTAATTTTTCTCAAAACTGTTCTACTTTTGAACAATCTGACTTCGATTCAGCGGAAAATTCTGCATAGAAATGATGTATCAAATGTCGAGGATATGAGAAATTTTGAAAATCTGTGGTGTAATAATTATTCATTGCGCCCTGAAGGGTTGGAGTTGGGTTCGCCTCAAATATTGGTTTAATGGACTGCTTCAATTCAGTCAAATACCTTGGTTTCGTGTTGTAGACCTCTTGCTTGACATAACCCGATAAAAAAGTACGGTGCAGTCAGGTCAGGTGACCTTGGGGGCCATTTCATGTGAGTTCATTTGTTTGTGAGTTTCCGTTGTAGGTTCGCCATAACCGGTATGGTTATGCGTGCAGTTGCTCCATCTTCCTGCAACCAAATTCTATTTAAACGGGTACGTCGTCGGCGCAGTTCTGGGTAAAAAAAAACTCCTTCATAAAAAAGTTTTAAATAAGGGACCGCATTGACAGTTACTGTTACATCGGCTTCTTCAAAGAAGTATGACCCCAAAATGCTCCATGATGAAACTGCGCACCATACAGTGACCCATTCTGGGTGTAATTCCATCTCATGGAGTATTTCTAATTACATTCACCACATACAAGGTAATTTGGCTTGTTTACATTGAAGTTATATGAAGTTATTTTTTCCTTCGGTCATTTCAAGCAATTGTTGGCAAAATTACAGACGAATAGGCAAATCCAGAGGGTTGGACTTTGTACGGAAACAAGTTGAAGTCATCCGTTTTATTTCTGCTAACTCCAATTTGCGCCGATAAGTTTCGAGTCGAAACGGTTGAATTTTCTGAATGAATGTTACAACCTCGATTGTGTCTTGAATCCGAACATAGGGATCTCCATGGTACGGTCTTCGCGAGATATTTCCAGACGTGGCAAACAAGTGTACCCATCTCATAATGGTCCATCTCCATCAAACTCCCGCCTAAATTCGCTTTGAACA
The DNA here is from genome assembly GCA_963931995.1 of Phaonia tiefii. Taxonomy (NCBI): domain Eukaryota; kingdom Metazoa; phylum Arthropoda; class Insecta; order Diptera; family Muscidae; genus Phaonia; species Phaonia tiefii. Next base: position 116,753,364 of record OZ008370.1, on the reverse strand, counting down.
GAAATGAAGGACTGCAAAGCATGGTACCGCTGCACTCTCCAAATATCCCTTTTCGATATCTCAAGCAGTAATTTTAATAAATCTAAATAGGAACCTGTAAAATAAAAACCAAATAAGCCGATTACTAACACGGAAAAACGTTATTACGATTTGTTTTTGGTTGCACGATTCGCGCGCCACTTTGTATCTATATACGAATGATATACGTAAGAGGCAAAGCAGCGACACAAGCCATTTCCACCGGCCGTGACTTTATTTACTATTTGTTTTCACACGTCATAAATATTTTCCATAAATGTACATTTATTTCGGAACATACTTGATCGACCAAGCGCTTTGCTATCCTGCCCGATGAACGATTGGCAACTGAATGCATGAAACTAAACCGCAACAGGTCAACCAACATAATAAACACTCACTTCATCAGAAATTTACACACGCTAAAATACAATTGCACACTAACAACAACATTTACTTAGGCCGATTATAATGTCGTGTTGTCTCTCGTCTATTATCTTGCTCTCGGGAGAGCATAAACAAGGCAACAAATACGGCTGTATTTGTATCAGAAGCAAAGCTATATTTGGGGCACAAACATATATATTATTACTTATTAATCACTGTGTCTCCAATAGCAAACACAATGTGTTTGGACACAAGTATACTACATTTGCGACACGCTCCTAAAATACGTTATATTTGCATCCAAACTACATCAAAATACGGATTTTTTAGCGTGTAGTTATTCTGTAAAATATTCGTTACCAATTCTAAGATTTACTACCATTTTATGATATAAAGTCACGTATTTATTCTCAGTTTTGATTTCATTTTAGCTCGTTTACAAATCAAGATCAACGTTGCGTTCGTTTCGAAAAATTTTAAAAACATAATCAATTCCTCTTTCTTTCCTCAAAAACGAACAACTAGACATAAAACCAACTTTTATTTTCAATCAAAATTCAATGGTTTTATTCCTCTCCCATACACAGTGTCACGGGTTTTATCAAAAAAGCGTTAAATTGCATTTGTGGTAAACAGTGAGAACTGAGCCGCCTGCCATGCATTACGTGACTTTTCATACCACATAAAAACACAGACTGCACAGCCACCGATTCCAATAAATCCGGATGCCTCTAAGTGTTTGTATTACAAATGCAACTGCAGCATAATATTGCAATTCCATGATTTGTGTTTCTAGTGCACGATTTATATAAAACGATGATAATTTTTAATGAAATTCACGATTTTGTTGATGTTTGTTTGTCTTTTTGGATGTTTATTTTCCGGCCCTACTATGCTGACGAGTGGTGTGGTTGGAATTACAACAAATGTAGCTGAAATGCAATTTTTGAAATTTAAACCCCTTCATATACACTTTCTCCCCCACACCACTCGCCCTGTGCATGTGACTAGGAAACCACTAAACCAATTACAATATAGCAAACGAGTCAGTGAGTAAGTATGCGTGGGGGTTTCCGTTTCCTATTTAGTTTAGTTTACTTTACGTGCATCCACTTCATTCAAATTCAGGCGTCACATAATGCTGTGTTAAGCAGTATAAAGGGAGCAAATATGATGCGCCACATATAAGTATAAGCGTTCGTCAGTGAGCGTTACACTCAATAAATATGTTAATAAACAAGGGAAAAAATACTGCTGTAAAGGGAAATCAACAAACAAGAAGATTGTTGTTTTAGCAAACATTTTGGCCAGTATTTTCTCAATAGAACAAACAACTTGTTGTTATGGTAGTACATTTGCAAGTAGCCAGTATTATTTTTTGGGTGTAACAATGTAACAACCAACAGCCAGTGAAAAACACCAACCGGGGGGATGTGGTGCATGTTATGGTAACCAGATAATTCTCAAAACACAAATCTCTATTTACGTATGCATTACGTGTTACATCAAGACTCATCAATCTTTTTTTCTCTCTCCTCAAACAAGAGGAAATTGTTTAGTTGACTATTTGTATATTAGGGATAAGGGGTAGTATAAAAAGTTGGATGCAAAATAAAAACGAACAACAGTATTGTCTTCAAGACCCTTACTCCTTGTTATCGAGACACCCGTGACGAAATGCAAGAACCATGTATATGTTTGGAATATCTGTGCAAACAGTACTCTCATGAATTGAAAATCTGCTGCTATTTTGTTCATTTGTTGACTGTCGTGTTTTTGTTTGAAGCAGTTTTCAACAAACAAAGCCATTTTTGGGTCACAACGACATTGTGTGTCTATGTGTGTGGCTACAAGTATACTGTATTTGTGACAAGCTACAAACGCGGTATATTTGCATCGAAACACCAACAACAAAGACAGAATATGAATTTATAAATAAATTATGAAAGTATTCAAACAGAAGTGAGGATATTTATTGTATTGTAATGTAACACGTACGAAATATGCAGCTAATTGGACATATTTTCAGTATATCATGCAAGATATATCAGTTCGTTGAAACCATTACCTTTTTTTAAACAGAGAATTTGGGGTTGATTGTCGATGATGCAATGATTATCACATGCGACTCTTGTACATGAGAACGTGGATTCAATGATTGACCACATATCGTTGCCTTCGCCGTCGGTCACCTTACTTAGTAACGGCGACATTATCATGTAATTGATCACGATAAAGTTTGTCAAAACCTAATCGTTCGAATGTTGTGTTAAACTGTATGTCCCGATCAGTAGGTCTACAAATTATAAAGCACACATTAAAAACAAATCGTCACCTCATCAAAGTTGAGATATCACGGAAAACTTTTCGCTGCAACCACAACAATTAATTGCTATGAATTGTTTCGCACATCTGATGATCTGGTCGTTGCTGCTATGAATATTTACATCGTGACGATAAATGTATACGTTAGGTAACTTTCAGGAAAACATTTTTGTTGCTGGACAGCCTACTAATTGTGAGAATCTATACACTATTCCTTCATGGGATGTAAAACAGTATATACAGGGTGGTTCAAATGCAAGTATCTTTTACAAATTAAATAAATATACCTGATTTCTTTTGGTATAGTATGGCTTTATTAGAAATAATAAAATTTCCCAATATTTATAGATTACTGGTTTCGCAGTAGCTCATCCTGTCAGTCCAATTTCCGAACACATTTTTGACATTTTCTGGTTCCATTTCACGAATGGTTCCGATGATATTAGCCTGAAAGGTGCGTGTTGTTTCTGGATTATTCGCTTAGCGTCGATCTTTAAGGGATACCCTCCGAGGTAGCCAACTGACATATCGAAGACGGCTGATAACACTATTAACACTGTGTGGCATGGCGCACCATCGCGCTGAAACCAAAGATTATCCAAGTTTATATCTTCCATTTCAACCCATAAGAAGTCTGCAATTATGGCTCTGTCGCGCTAGCCGATAACCAAAATGGCGATTCCAACAACATTTTCCATAAAAGTTCTCCAATGATGCCCCCACTCCAAAATCCACATCAAACTGTCACCCTCTGTGGATGCATTGGCTTCTCGACAATGACGTGCGGAGGTTCCGATCCCAGATACGGTAATTTTGTTTGTTGACATAGCCTCTGAAATGTAAATGCGCCTCGTCAGAAAATATGAATTCTCGGCTAAATTCAATGTCCAATTGGAAATTGAACTATTTACCGACGTTGTTCAAACGTAAAGCGACTCACTTTTAGTCCGCGGAGGTATGATACTGACTAAATTGGTCCACGGAGGTATGATACTGACTGAGCAATAGACAAGACGTTCTCTCGATGACGTAGTTGTAGTAGGCTGTATCATCGACTTCGAGTTGCTATTGTATTTTACTCTTCTGGTGGACATAAAACGGATGCATATTTTTGTTCGATGCAACCAACATAAAACATAATTTAGCTGTCGCCTATCCACTCTGTTTTCTACCAATTTCCTACTAAAAAGTCGATCAATGGTCAAAGAGATACATCTATCATTGCCAAAACAATATATGATTTAAAAATGTTAATGTTTGTCAAATGCTGATTTTCCTATTACTAGACAATAGACTGCCGCCATGTCTGTGGTTACGGTTGGTAGCAAATGGAAAGTGAGATTGTTTATAAACTTTTGCTTAGGATTTGGTGCTAATTCTGCAAATAACTATCAGCTTAGAGCAGGGATTTCTATGGAACAGCTGATCGAAACGGTACTAGGGAACTGATGTAGAATGAGAGACCAAAGAAGATCATGCAGCAAACTAAGTTTAGATAGAGGTTGATTGATACTAATGACAGCCAAACTATGTTTTATGTGTTTGCATCGAACGCAAATACACATTCCCTTTTATTTCGTTCCGTATTATGTTCAGCCAAAGAGTAAATTACCTACTAAAATACCTACTACCTCGTCGTTATCAAAAGAACGTGAAGAGAGGGATATCAGGTCTTGTATATTTTTCCATTCTTAGAGGGGATATAAAGGTAAAGTTGATTCTAATCCGTATCTATCTATCGCGGGTTGTATTGTAATCGGCAAACAGGTGGTATTTGTTGATATGTCTTTGCAAGGCCTTGTCTGATCATTGGTTTTAGGCCGCAATTTAAAAGTTCATTCCGATTGCATATGAACTTCTTCGCGAAAAAGCGGACCGTTTTTTGTCCTTTTTAGGATCCGTCTCGAACTCGTAATGGACTTTATATTCGAATCCGTTTCGGGTTCGATTTTTGCAAATAAAATGGATTCCAGACAGATCCACTTTTATCAATTTTTGGTGTATTCGAAACGGATTCGTTCTGATTTACAAAAAAAAAAAAATAAGTCTTGAATAGTCGTGGGCTTCGGATTGATGGAAAATGCTTTTAAATGGTTGTGGACTTCGGTGTCCATCAAACTGAACGCACCAACCTCGTTTGCACCGCTTTGCTTGTATTTGTGAATTATTTGCATATGTTTGTGGGCATAGCGTAATGTTATATAGAGCTGTCAAATATCTCGTCTGACGTTTAATTTCTCACTCCTTCTGGTGCGGTCGGTGCGATAGAGAGTTATTTACGCCAGGTGGAATTACAAACATTTTTGACTTAAATTTGTCATATCGTTTTGAATTTAAACGTATTTTGGACATTTTGCTATCTTTTATTTTTAGTTTTATATATTTGTGGTGTATTTACTCAAAAATTTTAACGCACAAAAGGAAAGGCCGTTGCTGTTTTCTTGTTGGTTGGTTTGAGTCATTGCCTCTATCTGGTATTATTAAAGGAATACTTTCCCACATGCCAATGCAACCACACCACACTTCGTAAATTTACTGAGACAAATCGCTACTCTATACGTCATTACTCTATTTATGTGGGTTGTTTATATGTATTTGTGTCTCACAGTTCACAGTGTCAACTGTTTGTGTGTGTTTTTTTTTTGTGAAATATTTACTGACTTGGTAAAACTTATTTTGGCATAAAATTGAAAAATTCCCAAATATATTGTTTGACTTTGTTGTTTCCACGTTTGTTGTTCTCTGTGCTTTCCTCCATGAAGGATGTGTAAACAAGAAAATAATACATAGGAGCTTGAAACAATTAAGAACATTTCAGACACGAATTACAATTGTAGTTAAATTGACTAAAGTAAAAACCAACGCAAGAATTCTATATCAAATACAACATCAAAAGGAATATACTGTTAAAAGAACAATACAATGGATGCATTTTGGTGGGGAAGATCAAAAAGGGTGAAGGAACGTGTTTTCATTACATTTATATATGATTTGGAATAACCAAAGATACTTCGGATGATGATGAGGAGCAGATAATCATGAACTAAAGCGCAACAGCAACACCTTCATCATCAATCATGTATGAGGTGTACATGACGAACCTACTGATATGGAGGAAAACAAATTCTTTATTCAATTCTATCCTCGACATAGTTTTTAAAGCAAAGTAAATAACGATGCTATTGAGGTGGACACTAACTTGACAAGGGTTAAGGAAATAAACAAATGATCGACAAAAGTGTTTACAATTTGTATCAAAACAAAATGTAAATTAATGACCACAAATGCCAACAAAAAGTTATCTTAGATAAATTTTGTTATAATTTCTTGTGCATGAAAATGTTATCAAGAAGTAGAGCCTCAAAAACAGAAATTTGCAAATTGGTAAGTTCATTCAAATTATTTTATTTAAAAGAAGACTGTGTATATTTTTATATCTTGTATAGTTTTATACAGTTCGTGGTTCTCTGGAGTGCTTGCTTAGCTCGAAATGGCACCTGTTTGCAATCACAGTTCTCCGTTTAATTTCTAGACTGACGTTATTGCTTCTGTTCACGGCAGACCCGAGGTAAATGACTTCGTCCACAATCTCGAAGTGATAACGGTTATCAACGTTCACCCTTTCATCCAATCGGGTGGATGTTCTGCTTGTCGACACAAGTAATTGTGTGCTGTACTCGTTTACTGCCAAATCCGCTTTTGCTAATTCCTTTTCAGTTCTCGAAAATAATGCAGTATCTTCTCGCAGATTTCGTCCAGTGATGTCTACATCATTAGCATACGTGAGGAGCATATGACTTTTGCTGCTGAGAGTTTTATTTCACAATTTTCTCACAATGATCTCAATTAATATGTTGTATGATAGGGTATCACCCTGCCTGAGGCCTCGCCTCATACTAAATGGTTCGGTGAGATTACTAATCTTTGCAGAAGACTTCGTTCTACAAAGACGTGCCAGATTAGCAGGAATACCAAGCTCCGACATACCTTGGTACAGTTTCACCCGTATCGGGCTGTTGAAGGCTGCCTTATAATCTACAAAGAGGTGGTAGGTGTCGATTTGGGTTTCGTGGCTTTTCTCCAAGATTTGTCGTAAAGTGAATATCTATTCGATAGTTGACTTCCAGGCCTAAATCCACACTGATAAGGTCCGATCATGTCTGCAACAAACAGCTTTAGACTTTCACAAATGACGCTCGAGAGGACCTTGTATGCGATGGATAAATGGCTTATACCACGTTAGTTCGTATATTTACTCGGGCCGCCTTTTTTAAAAACACGACAGAGTATGGGAACGTTGCAATAGCCAGGCATACGTTCGGCTCTCCAGATTATGCATATGAGCGGCAGAGGCGTTGTTGTTCTTAAGCCGGGAAATTGCAGTTTTAACTTCGCTTTGGCTAGGAGGGGGCAGTCGAAGCCATCGCTCTGTTTGTGAGTCACACCCTCATCTATGTTGAAATCTTCTGGGACAAGTAAAGTAGAGACGTGATCTCTCCATATTCCCAGCATACTGCACATTAGGGTAATAACTTTTAGCATTTTTTGCAAATATCAAATCTCCCCAGACAAAATCGTGTAGGGCATGGACAAATATTAAGAACTGCGTTTTTAGTTTTTCGCTATCGTTGAAAAACGTTATGCACCAAACCCGTTAAAGTTTTGAATCAAATGTGGAATAAAAATAGTACAAGATCGCCTACTTTGAACCTAAAGTTTATATCTTATAATACCTACTTTTAATCATTTATTGTTATTATTTGTTTACATACTTACATATGTATAAACCATATTTTAAAAAAAAATTGTTATTAAAAAAAAATTTAAAAAATATGTATTAAAAGCAATTTAGGAATCGCTGTCGGTGCGTAAGGTTTTTTTTTACCAAATTGAACTGAAATAGTTTTTTTTTTATCATTAATACAATATTTGCCATTAGAAAAGCCCTGGGGAGAATGTTGCATAAAAAAAGGTATCACCCTGCTGCACATCTGTGACAAAATTCCCGTCCTTATCTGTACCAAAAGGGGGCCCGGATCCATTTCCGTTGGCTTGCCTTTGTACTTTTCAGTATAATTTATGGGCCTCATTCTCGCTTCTGTAGTATTCAATTTTCATCTCTTTCTCTTCCCCTTTCATCTCTTCTCTTCCCCTTATACCGCTATGTCGCGCTTCAACTGACTGAACCGTTGCCACACGTAAAGTGTTCTTTATTTTGTCTTTAGACGATGCTTCATAACCAAGTACGGTCTATGCAGCAGTTTTCATAGAGTGGGAAATGTGCTTCCACTGCGCTTCATGATCATGAGGTTCTGGTGCGTTCTGCGCCAGTACCTGAGTGAGCTTCTCTGCATGGGCAGTGGTAATTGCGGCTTTCCAATGTCCAGCTTTCTATATGTCTCATTTCGTACGTCCTTCGCTCTGTTTGTCCTCGAGCAAACCTTTGCTGCAACCGAATCGATATTAGCTCCTGGAATAACACGCACATACATTACACTTGTAGAGTGCCTTCCATCAATTACCAGGTGATCAATCTGGTTCTTCGCCTGTTGATTAGGGATATACAAGTAGCCTTATGAATGTCTTTATGTTGGAATCTCGTACTACTGAAAACCATGGTTTTCGACGCGGTAAAATTTATTAGTCTCATTCCGTTATCGGAAGCGATATCAAGTAGGCTGAATTTACCGATGGATGGTTCAAAGACACTTTCCCTGCCGACTTTAGCATTAGAATCACACTGAACAATCTTAATGTCTTAGCCAGGGTCGTATGTTACCTCTAGGCTCTCATAGAACATGTCCTTGGAGTCATCGCATTTTTTCATTCGGGGCATGTACACAAATTATCAATATGTTAAAAAATTTCGTTTTTATGCAGATAGTGGCTATACGTTCACTCATAGGGTTGAACCTTGAGCCCAGATGTCGGAGTCTTTTGCCAACTAGAAATCCGCAACCAAATTCTTGCTTCTTCTCATGACAACTCTAGTGTGTGCCACAGTTACTCTTCCTTCTACAGCAGAGACCTGTCCATCGCATCTCCTGGATAGCAGTAATGTCAGCCTAATAATTGTCGAGGATATCTGCCAGTTGGATAGTGACACCGGAACTGTATAGTGATTTAACATTCCAAGTACCAACCACTTATACCGTTTGCGGAGGTCGCCACCAAATAGATGGATTTTATGTTCCTCATTCTCACTTCGTAATTGTCAATATAACGGTGGTTGAAGGCAAGCCCAGCCTACCGTGGTTTTCCATTTTACCTACTGTCAGGATGATTATGTTTCAAGTGCCCATTATGGATCAGACGCAGCAGACGAATGCAGTGTGTAGACACTGGATTTTTTCATTTACTTTTGATTCGCCGTTAGCCAGTAGTGATGGCTCATCTGCCTTCAAAGGTCAAAAGCATATGTCCGCCAGTTGGAAGAGCGTCAGTGACAGGATCACCTATGTAACCTGAGACGAATCAGTGATCGTATAACCAATCAGGCTGATTCGTTTCGCCTTCTCACTCTAGCTAGCTACCGGAGGGTTCCGATAAAGCCATTGCCCGAGGCATACTACGAGGAAGTAGTGAGTGCTTGGACTGCCCTACACTAAACGGAAAAGCATCATCACACGGGTGAATATGTTCAACACCTCAACAACTTTTGTCATCGAAAGTGAGCTAACGTAACGTTTCATTCCTGCTATGAAAATGTGTTCACCAACTGCAAATTGTTCGTTACTGTGGTGAAAGTATGGTTGTTGCTGCAATGAATTTGCTTCATTATTGCAACGAATTTATTTCGTTGCTGCAATGCATTTGTTTCGTTGTTGCAATGAATAGGTATCGTTCTTGCAAGGAATTTGCTTCATTGCTGCAATGAATTTGCTCATTGATGCTTTGAATTTGTTTCATTAGTGCAAAGAATTTGAGTCATTGTTGTAATGAATATGTTTCATTACTACAATGATTTTGTTTCAATGTTGCGATGAACGTTTTGGAGTGCATATACTGTTATTATTACTTTGCAGGTGTTTTGATAACGATTGTTTTAATCTTTGTTTTCCAAAATCTATTTGCTACATAGATTATATTCATTCCATGTTGAAACACTCGTCTGGTGATGATTGTTGTAGTCGAGGGGTTGAGTGTTATTGTGGCCGACATATTCAGGTCCTGCAATTAAAAACATATACGAGGAATTTATTGTTAAGATTTCTATTTAAGATATGTGTATATATATGTCTGCACTTACCATGAACATAAGCTCTACTCCCTTATGCTCTACTCCTTTAACATAGAACCACATCAATGTTTTGTTAAATCATGCAATTGCTGTTGTGTTGAGGGTTTTGATATTCAATTGTAGCGGCAAATCTCACCGTCATTAAGCCAGTGATCGCTTCAACTGCTCTTTTATTTATTTTAACCAAGTTTGTTAAAATTTCGATTGCATTCATTTGACTGTACGTTGAATATTTATTTTTTATGTTGGTCGTACTTGAAACGCTTTGTTTCTTTGACTTCTTCGTTTTCATTGACTTCGACTGCGCGCACAAATGTATGGATGTCTTCCGTTTTTTTCTGAATCCAAATTTCAACACAACGAAACAGGCGCGACCGAATTATGATTAAAACACAGAAATACGAACATTTTGTTGCGACTTGTACCGTCAGTTACAAGCTCAGTTACATATTTCGGGGTAGTTATTCTGCTACCGGTGCGCCACTTTCTTTGCTGTCTTGTTGCTCCTTGCATTCTGTATATTAATCTATTTGATTTATAGATTCGCAAGTTACACAAAGGATCACAGCAAACACATAAATTCACACAATTTAGTTTCCACAATAAAAGATTGTTTTAACAAATTTATTTAAATTATTCCGGCGGAGAAATATGTCCACCACTTTCAATTGTCGCCATGGAACTGATTTAAGATGTGTACGTGACCCAGCACTCACGCTCACCATTTTCTCTTGCTGGCCTCTATTTTACGCTCGCTCATTTTGCCGACTGCTTCTCTCTCTATACTATCATAAAAATTAGTTTCGTTACTATAACGAAATTGTTTCGTCAACTAAAAATGTTGGCAAACCTCCAAAATAAATAAATAATAAATATAAACTATAAAAAGTAAGAGATAAACCAAATATTAGTAGTTTAAAACTCATGCCTTTACTTTTTTTTTAATTTTCAACACATTTTTCTACAAAATTCAAATTAAATGAAATTGTTGCAGGAACAACAAGTAAGTTGTTGCAGTAACGAAATGCAAAATTGTCAGAGAAGTCAAGTATGAAATATTTCGTCGCAGCGACTACCAAATTGTCGGATATACAATACGGATATATATATACGTTTTTCTTTCAGTGTATGAAGGAATTATTTCTGGCCAGAAACGTTGCACCTCCTCGGTCAGTCCCATGTCCTCTCTATTTTCGGTCTCTATTTTCTGAAAAATATAGAAAAAGAAAACAGACAACACAACAGAACCGCATGAACTGTCGAAATATACCCGTCCCTATTAAAAATATATAATAATTGTTTGACCTCCGAAACGTCGCATCTAATCGCAAAAGCAACGAAATGCCATGATCATCATTGCAGAAGTATACAAATGATCGTGTCTCCTAAACGGTGTATCTGATCAACATTAAAGTAATAAAAAACTATCTCTAATCCCGAAAAGCGCGAAATTTTGTGATCGCCGTTAATATCCTTGTCATATCTTCTAAAAGGACGAAATTTCCTCATCACCATTAAAGAAATATAAACAAAGCATATCTCCTAAACGGCGCGTATTGTCATGAACTGGACGAAATTCCGTAAACACTGTAAATATACGAATACACGAGTATCTCCTAAATGTTGCGTTTAATAGCAAAAACAACGAGATTTCGCGCGCACCAATAACAATTATTAAACCTGTCATATCTCCTCAACGGTGCGTGTAATCGCAAGCAGCTTCGGTACACTACTGTATATAGAATTTTCAACTTCAAAGGATTTATTATTTAAGGATTCTTGACTTCTTCGTGGATTCGAAATCAAATAACTCTGAAGGCGTAATAGATGACTAAAGTGAACAATGCCTTTAAACAGACCTGTGTATAGATCGAAGATTCCTAAGTATCAACGCACACTGTAAAGTCCATAATTCTAACACAAGGGCGGACTGATATTTTCTCCTCAACGGTGCGTGTAATCGCAAGCAGGGCGAAGTTTCATGATTATAAAAGCAAAAAATGTACATTGGATACACATATATCTATATTCAGGTGCAATTTTTTTTTAACAATTTTGAGATTCTCATGCTATTAGAACTGAAACCTGTTAGTCTTAGCATATTTTAAATCTCCCTATTTATTATCATCACAGTGAAAAAGTAATCATTAGTTTTACACGCTTTTTTTGATGTTTGGATGCAAATAAAACGTGTTTGTAAAATGTCGCAAACATAGTATACTTGTGCCCAACAACATTGTGGTTACTATTCAAAATTATATGGTGGAGACACAATGATCAACGAGTTATAATATTTTGGACAATTTCTGGCTTTGTTGTTTGAAAACTGCTGAAAACAAAAACGTTACAGAAAACAAATAAACCAAAACCAGCAGATCTTCAGTTCCTGAAAACATCGTTTACAAACATATACATCGTTCCAGCAATATGTTATTGGGCCGTTGCTTTTTTCAGCGTGTAATGGGAACACACAGAGGGCGGAAAAATCGTTCCCAGTCTCTTACGCCTTTGGCTTTGTGGATTATATCTCCCAAGACCTGCGTCTAATTGATTTTGATATAATATATATATGTAGATATAAATCCTCTTTTTAAAATTATGAAAGATGTATTCTGCTGATAATTTGATTGTTCGTGTAACCCTGAATGCCCAGTGTAACGATGAATGCATGTAACACAGTACCGTGTTATTAAAATTAAACAAATACAGATGATAAACTTAATCAAACACATGTAAATTGTTGTCATTAGAAAATAATTATTAGTGTGATTTTCTGGGATATATGTAGGTCGTGAATAAGTACGCCCCCTAAATTATAGTGCCGAACATTATGGGCTATTTAATATTTGGGGCTTCATTATGAGAAACTCAAATATTCGTCAAGTTTCACATCAATTTCCCCCCAAAAAAGGCGATAAAATCCTAAAAAATTAACTCAAAAATAAAACTGAATGTCAAAAATGGACTTCTCGACCCAAAAGAAGCCCCAAATACACATTTAACTAGAGGAAACAAAATTTTCTTTTGCCATTTTTGTCCAATATCTAACTCGATTATTGAATATCGACACATTTCCGGCATAATGTATTAAGCGACATATTTGGCGACAATGACTTTTCTCCATATTCTCAAAATGTATGCCAAGCTCCACATTTCGATCTACAGAGAGTGTCCCTTGCATAACCACGTCATGAGTTATTAAGCAAATGAAATAGTAATAACCGAAAAAATAATACAAATCAGCTACTTGACAGAAAGTATTGTACGTTTCCTGAACAATTTCCATTTTGTTTTGTTTTGCTTAATACATTCTGCCGCGAAAGTGTCGATATTTAAAAAAAAAACCTATTTCGAAAAATATGGGAGCTTGAAATTCATTTTAGAACTATGGTTTCTTCGGCAAACTTTCTTCAAATGACAAGAACCGCGATGAGCCTTTTTAAATTGTTTCTGCCCCCTAAAATTCGACCCGCCCTAATATACACATGTGGCCGTCGGTGGTGCAAGGGCAGTGTTCGCTGCAGTTGGTCCCTGCACTGACTGCCTTAGGTATCTTTTCACTGGTTGTGAGATGATCTCGCCAATCCCCTTATGGGAGGTGATAGGAAAGCATTTTTTTGTGTTGTATAAATATCGTTCTACTGGAGAGGAAATTGTATACGTGTGAAATCAATCACTAAAGAAATATTATAAAAACATAAGGAACTATTTAAAAACTATTTAATTTAATTGAAACGCAAGGTTTGTTATTAATTTCATTATGAATTTCAATTAGCCTTTGAATAAAAATATTCACGACAAATTAAAGCTGCAATTTGACATTATAATTGTTGATATTATAACGAGTGTGCGTTTTTGTCTGAAATTACAAACATTTAAAAATAACATCGACTACACCCACACACGCAAATGCAAATGCTCGCAGTCATATAAGAATACAAATACACGTGTAATTACCACTCCACACAACAAGAACAAATTGACCATTTGGTTTTAACCCTTTGACGACGAACGGGACACATATGTCCCATTTGGTTTTTTCAACATTACAGGCACATTTTTTAATGGATTTTGACGAAATCAGTGTTGCTCGAAAAAAAACAAATGCTTCCTTTGGGTTTCGTAATAAAATTAAGGTTTTAATGTTTCAATTGGGTTTAAGAGCATCTCAAAGTCAGAAATTTGTATTTTTTTTTGGCAATTCTAGTTTTTTAATATCTCGGGCTCTTAATGATACTGTTGGTTATACTTTTAGTATTAGATGTGCCAATGCCTTATGTAAATTTGTTGATCAACGCATTTTAATTTATTTCTATACTTTTCATGGGGCGGCTTAAAATATTATGGGACATATGTGTCCCATTCGTCGTCAAAGGTAAAAAGAGCGTAGAATTTTTTTAAAGATTTTTTTTTTGTATTTAATATTTTATAATTAAAAAACAAAGAAAACAAATACAATTCAGTAACAAACTTAAAATAAACATAAACAAAAATTTAGAAATGAATTCAAATTTATGAGATCCTGTAAATGGTTCATACAAACTGCATCAAAATCGAACTTAGTTGTGATAATTTTTAAAACAATTTCTCTCCCCAGTAAAGCACATAGGTTTTTTACATGCAAAACATATTATGTTTGTTCGATTTTCGATTCCTTGTTTTGCGCAAACAACACATCGCTTTCTGACTCCTCCTTCCGTTCTTGTTTGATAATGTCCAGCTAAATCCGGTGTTGCAACCAGTCTTGATCGTGTTACTGATTCTCGTGATGTCGAAGCAATACCAACTTTTCGACTACAATAGCCGTTTATTAACTGTGTAGCCAACTGCGTCCTAAACTCCAGATGTTTTATAGAAAACGGTTTTGAATTACTTCTGGAGATCATGTCATACACTATGTGTGAGTTTTGCACACCCAAATCCACTAAATCAAAAAACAGACGAATATAAAATCTGATCTTCGATTTACGATCATATTCATAGTATGACTGAAAATATATAAAAAAATCGTACTTACTTAAAAAGATACTTAGCAGATATTTACATTTTACTATACCTTTTTTTGGTCCATAAGATCAACGCCTCCCATTCCTGCGTTATATTGGGAAATCATTTTTGGACATGTCACATTAATTTTATTTGCAGATCCAGCCTGGCGTCTTTTGACATTCACGGTGTCGATTGGATTTATGAAATTGGATCCCATATGCACTGCACGATTATCCATCCATTTCACAATCGAAACTCCTTTTGACACAAAGCTTTGGAAGTCTCCACGAACAAAAGATTTATCGGGGTCAAATTTTGGCATTTGTGCACGATTTTTTCTGATTGTTCCACAGGCTCGTATTCCATTGGTCATAAGTTTATGTAATAATATTGGGCTATTGAAGAAGTTATCGAAATAAAGTTCTATTCCCATATTTTCCAATCCTGCTGCCATATCTATAACAACGGATTCGCCAAGACCAACCTCTCTCTCTTCCTTCTTGCCTGTATATATATCAATTTTATATAGATAACCACTCTTAGCATCGCAACGGCACCACAATTTAAAGCCCCAGCTTATGGGTTTATCTTTCATATACTGCTTCATTATATTGCGGCCCTTAAATTTTACCATATGCTCGTCTATAGATTGGCATTTGCCTTGGCTCAAATTTTTTCCAAATGCAGAGTTGAAGTGTGTTATTACTGGTCTAATTTTAAAGGCTCGATCGTATGATGGGTCATGACGGCTTGGCTGTTCAGCGTTGTTAGCAAAATGTAAGCTGGAAAGGATTTTTTCGAAACGATCTCGAGTCATAACTTTGGAAATAAACGGTACTGAATATATTTCCATCGTAGACCAGTATAATCTTATTTCTGGCAATCTGTGAATACTCATTGCTATAATCATCCCAAAAAACGCTTTCAACTCTTCTTTGCTTATAGAAAATATTGTACCTTTTTGCTCACAATAAAGTTTCGTTTGGTGAATTATGTGCTCTAGTAGTGTGTCGAAATCACAAACGGCATTGAAGATTTCTAAAACAGCTGGTACGTCCTCATCAGCGCTTACCTTTGGATTTAAAACCTGTCCGTATATATAATCAGGGTCAGTATAAGCTGGCGAAATGTAATTTTGATTGCCTTTTTTCCACTGAAATTTAACTAAAAGCTCTTTGGCAACTTTAGGTTCGGGAACACATTTTGCCATTGACGCATCAGCCTTAGAATATTTGCTCGTTGAAGGTTTTTCACTCTGCAGAATATCTTCGATTTCGATTTCGGCTCCGTTCGCTAAATCCGTAAAATCGTCCAAAACAGATCTATCCTCGATGTCTAATTCCAACACATTTTCTTCATCTTCACTATCCGATGCGTTCAAAAGCTGTACAATTTCATCCTCTGTTTTATAAAACCGACGCAATTTGCTCATTTTCAAAAAATAACTTATACACAACTAATAACACGAATTAATGCACAAATTGCACCATGCAAACCGTTGAACAGTAGATTAGAAACTAATAGCTAGAATCGCTTTCGCATGCTTTGCGAACCAGTTTTTACAGAACCAGTTTTGTGCATGCATTATCATGCAAACTGAATGTAAACAAACGATCAGCAGTTGGAATTCTTTTTTGTTTGTTTGCAATGTAAATATACCAACACTATAGTGCATGCGTGTCCATGTTTACTTTTTGTAACGACAATATGCTTTTTAATATACAATGCATTTGTTGCCAAATTTTTACCTTTGACGACGAAGGGGACACATATGTCCCATGATTTTTCTCGTAGAAGGAGTAACAATTTTTAAATTTTGACAACACTTTAGACTTGAAATGTTGTGTTTAAGAGTAAGAATCCGCAATAAAATTTTGAACATTCCCAGCGGAAAATTCTTCGTCGTCAAAGGGTTAAACTGTTTAATTACAGTATTAACAGCTTAAAAACACCACATGCAAAAACACAAAGGATATGCCAAAGGACATGTGTTCGGTAGCATGGAAAAGTTTGAATCTTTACAGGATCCTTGTTAATACACTCACCGTTGGGATAGAGTGTACCACTTGATATTGCCATACAATGTAACATAAAGGATTATGTACTCAAAGCCCTAGTTTTATTTTAACCACATGTATTGTATACTCGGAGTACTCAACGACATGTTGCAATTAATAGAAAATGCTTTCATGTTTATATAAAACAAAATATAAAGTAAATACAAAAAAATTCAAATGAAATTTGTATTCTCTGATTTATGTACTTTATTGTAGCGATTGTATATTTTGATTACTATTATAATTTGCCTCATTTACTATTTATCACTTCAAATTATAATCTATATTACATTGTTTAACTATTAATTGATACGTTTGAGCTTAATCGATTACTTTGAATTGCTATATTCCTAACAGACTTTCATTTCCATGTATTTTATTTAGCTTTGTGTATTTCAATTCCGTATTTTCTAGTCATCTAAACTGATTTTGCTTGTTAGCACCATATCCTTGTTGAAATTAGCCAGTATTGATCTAACATGTCAACAATAAAGTTCAATGTCAAAACTTCCTCGAACATCTTTCATTTTAAAAGGGTTTATAAATAATACTTGTATTAAGACTCTCACTGCTCGTCAGAGATTGAGAGGCTAGTGCTGTTCAGAGGACAAGTACTGATGTTTCATCTAATTTGGTCCGAAGACATACACACAGAGAAGAGTTTCGTTAAGTTGCGATTACCAATAATTGTGTTCCACATCACCAAAGGTTGGACATATCAACTGATTTGCAATTCAGTTTTGGTTGCAAGGACTGAAATATTTAGCTGATGTCACAGCAACAAGAAATTGCTGGACGAAATCAATCGAGTTTTAGTTCTGGCAATCAAATTGTAGTGATCTAGTAGTGAATATTCTATTCGTTGGATGAACGAAAAATGTAAAAACTAATTCGGTTGTACCAAATAATATATTGGTATGCTCAACTAATTATTTGAGTTTGATGACCATTTGGTGATGCTTTAACCCATAATGAATTTTATAGAAAAAAAAATTAAAAAACATAATTTTTTATTAAAATTGTGTATTTGATATTTAAATATAAACAAAGTTATTATTATTTATAACCAGGGTTCGCATTTCGTGCCCATTTTTGATCGAAAATATAAAAAATTCCTATATCTCGAAAACGGAGCGTCTAACCGAAAAAATAACAAGAGTTTTTAAGGGTTTCTCACAAAGTGTTCCAAAAATAATACATGTCTTTTTACCTCCATAGGATGTCTTTACTACGGCATCCTTTTTTTTTAATAAATCGCTAAAACTAAATTTTTTGAATAAAAAATCGCTAATGTGCCATTATGTATATATTTCGCAAACGGAGCGTTCAATCGAAATATAACTAATATTTTCGGCTTTATAAGGGGTTTCCTTAAAGTGGTCCAATTTGTATGGACTTAAATAGTGATTTTAGCGATTTTTTTAAATAAGTGATGTACTAAAGACATCCATTGGTTAAAGTCTTTAATAGAGATAACAAAGCTATTATTTTTGCGATTGCATGCACCGGTTCCGCGTTACAACCATATTTTATTTCAGCGATTTTCATATTTTGATGATTTTTTGAACAAAATGTTTTCCATACGAGTGGACAACTTTATGAAAAATCCTTAGAAACTCGTAAAAATTAATTTGGTTTTCGATTGGACGCTCCGTTTCCGAGATATTCAGCCTTATTACGAGTGTCGTTGTCGTATTTCGACTACGACAGTTTTGTAAAAGATTAAAGATAACACGTCTACTTTGTCGTTAATCTTTTACAAAACTGTCGTAGTCGCAATACGAGAACGACATTCGTAATAAGGCTGATTGGCACAGGGGCGTTTTAGCGAGTTTTGATTTCAGAAATTTTAGTTTTAGCGATTTCTTAAAAATAAAAGTGATGCCGTATTGAAGACTGTACACTCACTGCATGTCTAGTTCAAAACTCCTCGACAAGTCCATTGCTGAAATTGTTATCTTGCTGAAATTTCCACTCCAAGTGTCCAAAAATTGCATTCACTTCTGGAAAATCCTTTTCCAGTACGGCTTTATACGGCATCGCATTCATTTTTGACGACACAAACTGCAGCTATATGGTGTCATATTACGAAATGGCTCCACATACCATAACACCACCTGACGGAGTATGTAATCGGCTTAGTAGGTGTTCTTCCTTTCGTAGGTCATGAAAGTAATAATTATAACCATTGGGATCCTATAAATGAATTTTTTTTTCATCCATCACTCGATACCACTCTACTCCACGTCATGTTGTAACGGCCAAAACCAAGGCGACGTTCTTTCCATTCTTTTACATTCATGTGTTTTAGATGTGCAGCCTTGGAAATAATTCACTTTATTGTAAATACGTTTGCACATCTACTGGACTTTTCATTTATTTGGCAGCAAAGTCGTGTGAACTTGACGCATGTTTCAGACTCGCTCTCTTAACAGCACTAACGGTACGAGCTTTTATATTAGTCCCATAGTTTGTAGTATCGCGTAAAAAATGGGGTATAACTTTACGGACTCTATTCGTTTTTTTTCACACCTTACAAATTTAAATTTTCGCTCTCTCCTCCATACTTAATGATTAAGCTCCGCCCATTTCCTTTAAAACTAATAGATTTTAATCGAGGTATTCCAAATTCAAAATCTGACGCTGATCTGCAACAGACTTTCACCAAAACTGAAAATGGCTTATTCTTACATACTTTCTTATCCGGTCTCGAACAACTCCGAAGGGTCAGGGACCTTACAAAACGCAGATAACATATTTCGCCAACCAGTTCGATCTTTTGCTGTATCTCTCCAGTCGGCAATACCAAGTATATGAAGGGATTCGTCAACATGATCCTTCCAGCGGAGTCTTGGTCTATCTATTTTTCGCCTTCCTTCGAGTTCGGTTTCGAAAGCCTTTCGTCGTGGATCGTCTTCATCCATTCTACTGATATGACCTAGGCAGCGCACTCCCGTTATTTTGATCCGCTTAACTATGTCAATGTCGGGATATAGCTCATACAGCTCATGGTTCATACGTCGCCGATAGTCGCCGTTGTGCACTATAGGGCCATAAATATTTCGGAGTATTTTTCTCTCGAAGACTCGAAGATGTTTCGTCTGCTTGCGATAAGACCCAGGATTCTGCGTCATAAAGCAAGACAGGTTGTATGAGAGTCTGGTATAGTTGGACTTTTGCTACTCGAGTGGGATCTTTATCTCTAAAGTTATGTACCATCAGCATAGGCTAGCAGCATGTAACTTTTGCTGCTGATGGTCTTATTCATGTTGACTGCAGCATATCCCATAATAATCTCTATTAAGATGTTAAAGAGATCGCACGATAGGATGTTGCCTTGTCTGAGCCATCGCTTAGTTTCGAAAGGTTCGGTAAGATCCTTACCAACTTTTACTGCGGATTTGGTGTTCGTCAAGATCATCCGGCAAAGGCGTTTGAGTTTTGCAGGAATACCAAGGTCCGACATTGTGTCGTAGAGTTTCTTCCATATCGGGCTATCAAAGGCCGCATTATAATTGACAAATAGGTGATAGGTGTCGATTTGTTTTTCGTAAGTCTTCTCCAGGATTTGGCGTAGCGTGAAAATCTGGTCGGTTGTCGATTTTCCAGGCCTAAAGCCACACTGGTATGGTCCAATCAGGTCAGCGATAATTGGATTTAGTCTTTCGCACATTATACTTGATCGAACCTTATATGCTATGGATAAAAGGCTTATCAATGATCGGTCCAAACGATCGGTCAGTGATTCAAACGATCGGATGACACGGTCCGGTATGTGCGGCGTTATTCGGGCAATAGTGTCTGGAATATTGGAGTCGAGCTCGTCTAAAGTGACTCCTGGCTTGTTAGCGTAGACTAGAGACTTGCATATCCCCAGGGAAAATAATGACCCAGTCGTAAAATTTTTCCTTTACAATGTCGATATATGGGATATGTCGATGTTGCCGAGCTTGGGCCACAGGGAGTCGGTTAACATCGCTCTATACCGAGAATCATTGAGGGTAACGTTGTCTCCTTCTCATTTCGAAAGAAATAAGGTCGGATGATGCCGCTATGTCTTAAACCGGACGAAACAATAAATCAGTAATTGGAGTCATGTTTGGTCGCACAATTGTAGATTTGTTCGCTCTAATATCTGTTATTTGGTTTGTTGGTAACTGGGCCTCGTCCGAGATATTTTCTTGACCAAAATGCGGATCTCCGGCCAACATTTCCCGCGCTCAATTACCCATTTCTCGGCGTTATCTATGGTCGACTGGCTTCAATGGTGGCATCAGCACAAACTTATGCGGATGTACATAGGTCCAAATCCAACTGCAAAACAAGCAGGGGTCCCGATTGAGCTGATCGGCGCCGAATCGAAATTTCCGTGTCTTCTTCTACGATACTGACGTACATATGTTTTCTTAACTTCGCACCAGTCGCTGTGTGGTTTTTGACGTAAGGTCCAAAAGTGTGTACTCACGCTCATACTTTGCAAGGGAGCGGCGATTTGCCTGCGCACTGTAGACATGATCAGGACCGACCTCACCACGAAATTGATATTATGTACGGTCATCTGGTATCTAATGTTTTTATAACATTTAACTGGTGCCAGGGCACACGGACATACTAGGGCACTGCAGAACGGACTAGGCATGTTGGCATGCCCCTATTAATGTGTAAGGATATCGTGCAAGAACGCTCCTATATGGCAATGTAGTATACGTGTTTGACTGATACTAATGACAGCTAAATTATGTTAGAGTTTTAAGTTGTAATTTCCTTTAAGGCTGTAAGAGATCATGTTTTCTCCGGTTAGTGAAAAAAATGTAAATGCCGCGGGTGGGATTCGAACTCACATTCGCTGGACGATCGTTTCGATGATTGTGAACCATCATCTTCAGCAGCGTCTGGCCCGTTAAGCCACTGCGGTGTGTATTTATACAAGTCACTAACCGAAGACATTTATTGATTGTGTGTAGAGCGATTGTTGTCGCTACTTCACCAAACGCTTCCCTTTTAATTTTTCATTTTATGTCCACCCACAGAGTAAAATACCACAGCAACACGAAGTTCGGGAAATTTGACACAATTGTGGGAATGAAAGTTGCTTTATATCAAAATTAATGCCTGCTATGATACACAATTTTTATTTGCTGGAGTTTTGCCTGTCAGTTTTAAGTTTTGATATCTTTGTAAGACACTACAGCAAGTGACTGAAGACGGTATGACATCATGTCTTTTTAAAATACTTATTCACTTAGAAGATATACATATATATCATATTTGTAATGTAATTCATATATCTAGACTTCAGAGGAAATATTGCTTTTTCATTGCTGATTAAGCCTGGTGTGATATGAACGTTGGACGTTGAAAGGAATTGCTGTAATATTAGCAGATATATGCAATGGTTCAAAATAAAAAACAAGTGTTAAGATTATTGTGTTAAATACAACACAAATGTACACTATCAATACTCGTAAATACGTTTAAATTTCAAAAATTTCTAAACCAAAACGACATGAAAAATGTAAGTAAACAGTTCTTGTAACACCACCTGGTGTAAGCCGAACAGTTTTCTGTCACACCCACCTCACCACGAAGAGAGTGGCACGAAACGTAAGAAGAGGGAAATTTCCCCTTTATGTACGATTTACTCTATGTTCATATTTTATATACTTATATATTTTATAGACCATTTATAACACAAAGGACACATTAATGTAAATGCTTACCTTATAACTTATAAGTCCTGAAATTAAACAAGAAATATAAATTAATATTGTAGTGGTTATATTTCAAATTATTAGATGGTATAAATATATAAATGGTTTCCCATTACATCCCATGAAGGGACAGGGGAGAGCTTCTCACAATCATTGAGCTGTGCGCTTCCCAGTTTTCACTCACTGATTCCGAACGGTATTTCGAGAAACTCTTTCATGGCTATATACTTGATAGTGTCGCCGTCACTATGCGAGGTGACCGCCGCCGAAAGAAATTTGTAAGGTGGTCAGAGCAGGGTTCGAACCCAGGATCTCATTTACAAGAGGTGCGCACGCTAACCATTGGATGGTATAGATATATATATAAATATCAAATATTGTAGTCTACCTGAAACCAACTGACATGTTTCAATTTGTATTTGCCAAGGTCTTCAGATAGACCTCTATTTCAGAGAATTTAGATTCAAAATCAAATCCTACTAGAAATATTGTATAGTGCGCCGTTCAAGTAACCAGTTAAATGATGTTTCTTAATTTAATAAGAAAATTAATAAAGCACAATTTTTGAACTTGAGGTGAGTATTGCTTTTTTTCGATATTTCGCTACACCATTGGGTAGGATCATCAGGAAACAAAATTTACAAATCAACCAAGATCGAATAACAAAATACAATCATTCCCATGAAAATAGTATTGAGCTGTTTAGAACAACTGATTTAACTTTATTCATGTCGTTGTGTTCCCCACTTGCAAATTCAAATAAATTTTGATTATGTGCTTTTTATTTACTGTACACTTTTGTGTTGAATTTGACGACATCGTCCCTAAAACAAAACAAAAAAAAATTGTTGACTACAACACTTACTGCTATCACCTGTTCTAAATACATCTTGCGACGTCAAAAGTAATAATTATTGCTTTCAGTTCCATCTAGAAAATATACCATTTGTTTTTATCAACCCAACCTCAAGGGATGCCCCCTATAAATGCAGTGCATTGTGTTGGCGAAGGAAAATTGAGGTAGTGGAGGGTGGAAAGAGGGAGTAGTATCTGTTGACATTTGCCTTGAATCTTTGTATGTCACAATTGGTGGGAAATATACTAGCCGGAAGTTTATTCCACATACTGACTGCACGGCTGAAGAACGAATTTTCTCTATAGTGTGTAGTGCGGTTAAACGGCCACTCGATAAAAAACGGATGCTGGAATGCCGCGTAATTCGGCTAAATATCCGCACGTCTGGCATAAGGTGACGGATGTCCGAGGAACACATACCGTGGAAGTATCGATAGAACAGCGACACGCTACCAGCATTTCGACGATGCTCAAGGAAGACAATAGAGTTGGATACTGTCCCCTATTAACACCGTCGCTCTCCTCTGGACACGGTCGAGAAGCTCCAAAGATGTCCTAGGAGCACCTGCCCATATATGGGAGTTATATTCCATCTTTGGCTTGATGTAGGTGGTGTAGATATTGAGAAGATCAGATGGAGTGAAGATCAGATGGAGTATTTCTTGAGCCGCTTTAAAAAGCCCAGACACTTGAATGCATCTTTCGACACTTCAAATACATGTTTTGGCCAGCCGACATCACATTGTATTTTCATGCCCAGAACATCAAGAGCGTATGATTCATCAATATCCACACCGTCCATAGACAATGACGACACATCTGGGTCAGCAATCCGCTTATGCCACGACAAACAACGCTGGGTCTTAGCCGCATTAAAATCTACTCTATTCATTCGACCCCATTCAATAGTGGACACCAGATCCCGCCCGAGTGTTCCATTCATCGTCCGGCGTTTGACTTCAATCTCTTGAACACTTGGCCTACGGTGGAATGAATAAGAATAACAGAGAATAACTTTTTTTTTATTGAATTGATGAAATTTGTCATCAATTCAATGAAAAATAATTGATGAATATTTATTATCGATTTGATGTAAAGAATTTTTTCAGTGTAGGAACCACTAAAGTTGGATTGGAATCGACTCAAAACAATTTAATTATCCACTGTAGCAACACCTAGAACTATTGGAATCTTCTCGCACTTTTACCAACTTTCTTGCAAATAAATTTAAACTTACAATGTTCAAAACAAGTAAACTTTAACCTCAAAGACGCACGGCTGTGATTTATTAGATTTGCCTCAAATTTTCAGAATGAACGATTTAGACTAAATGCCAAAAGAAAGCGCTAAGGTTCATGTTGATGGCAAAGTTAGTATATATGTTCCAATGTCGAACCACTTTAGAATAATGGGCAGAGGATCGTTCTTCTACTCCACATAATAGCCAAGTAGGCGTTACGTATAGATTTTACGTACGTAGGCATGATTCAATATTTAATCCCGGTCATGAATACAATGAATGCAGTAATGTGTAGTATTTTCCTAATGAAAATGATAGATGATTTTTAATCAATATTGTCGTAACTAAATTTCAGACCGTCGGTGGTGCAATGGTTAGTGTGCGCGCTTGTACAGGAGATCGTGGGTTCGATTCCTGGTCCGACCACCTTAAAATTTCTTTCGACGACGGTCACCTCGCATAGTGACGGCGACACTATCGAGTACTTAGCCATGAAAAAGCTTCCCAAAAATACCGTTCGGAACCGGTGTAAAACTGTAGGTCCCAATCAGTGACTATGAAACTATAAAGCGCACAGCTCACTGGTTGTGAGAAGCTCTCCCTAATTCATTGATGGGATGTAATGGGAAACCATTTATTTATTTATTTAAATTTCAGACAGTTCAGTTCAAATAATGTTGCCATTTCATAATCTGTCTTATTTATTACAAGTCTGTTTTTGAAGAATGCTCTACAATCCCCTTTTTCATTAAATACGTGTACTCCTTCTACAATTTTTCTGCTGATTCCCTGATGTTCTAATCCACTGTGATGCACTTAAGCTTCGTTTCAACCAACACCCTTTGCCAGTTCTCATTTTTCGGAAAACAACTGCTTCATTACAAATTAACTTAAGTTATTATGTGTTAAGACTAAATTATGAAATATGAAACGCAAGAAGCTGAGCTGATGTCTCATGTTTGCACGATGCACACAACAACTTTCGGCAACTTAAGCGATAAGAAAACAACGGAAAAATCCTTTGAGCATGAGTTAAGAGATGATAACTTTTCTCAAACTGTTGCATGGTTTTAATATTCTGCGAACATAAAAGTTTTTAATTTCAATTAAAATCTGTAAACTCAACAACATGCAGGGAAGAACAGCGGATAGCAAAGAGTGGAGGGAATTGGACACCCAAGAAACAGGCGGTATTAGCTTTTGTGACAGGATATGACAGGAAACTTTCTTGCGAGTATTTGTAATGTAAACGCACTGCACAAATATAAAGTTTTATTTTGCCAAGAGATACTAGTACATATCATATGGAACATTATGATTATCTCCTAAAGATGTGTAATTATAAATAGATTAAAATCATGTTGACGGCAGGATTAAGTTTAACATGCCATATGTAGTAAATTTGAAGAACTTTGAATTGTACAGTGAGATCTATTACAAAGACCATAATTAAAAATGTTTATTTGTGCAGGACATTTTTAGTGTTTCTCAAATTATTATAAGTATAAGGCTTTTAGTGTCATTAGCCATCATATTGAAGTCATTACGACTTTAGGTCATACAACACGTCGTCATATAATGCTTTCATTATGTTGCTACGTATATTCGTGTGGGTAATAATTCATAAGTTATGCTTAAGTTTATGGCCAATAAATTATGAAGATTAAAATGTTATCCAATTTTCCGCATTTCATAGAAATATCTTAAGGCATAACTATGACAAGTTTATCGGACAAAGGTGTTTTAAGGATCACATCTTAAGGATATTGCAACAAAGTGTGCGTGCATTAGGATGTTATAAAATCTCACGGTTTGCATTTACCATACGTGGGTGGCTTAAAAAGTAAAAACATTTCTTAATGTTAGTCGTATATCGAAATAGAAATTGTTTACTTCTTCAGTCTTCAGTTTATTTATACATGTAAAATGTTTTTGTTTTAGCAATGGTTTTCAGATAAAGTCAAATTTAATGGTTTTTAATTTTGTTTTTTTTTTTAAAAAAAATCATTTAGATGAGCTAGTTGACCAATCTAATTACAACGGTCTCTCAGCTGAAGTCTGTACGCTTCCAACAAGGTATAACATGCCAGACGTCTCAAAGAGTTTACATATTTATATTGTGGGCCTTAGCAACTCTAGTTGTTTTTAGATGGCAGCTGATATTTCCAATGGAAATTTTGATATTTTTCAACAGGACCTTATTCAGGAAGAAATGGAATTAACTCCTGAAAGATTTCGTACGATTATATGTATATTATGAATTTCGGGGTGAATTATAAGTCAGCATTGCATGCATAAACTTTCTTTCACTTTTGGCGACGAGCCCCATCCTTAGCCACTGGTAGAGGGTTGCCATTTACATTTCAGGTCCAGCATTAAAAATGGTTGGAAATGGGTTTATTGTTTTTCAAAATATTCTCATATTTTCAATATATTTTGCATGCGCTCAAACCAATTTTCGAAACACTTTTTCCTATCCGAATGAGACACCTCCAAACATGGGATTTGAACGCCTCAACAGCTGCTTCGAGTGTCGAAAAACGTTGACCACGCAGTAAAAAGAAGTCATTGGGTGTCAAGTCAGGGCTGTAAAGCAGCTGACGCATCAATTGAGTACTCACATAGCCTATTGTCTCAGCTGAAGTGTGAGATCTCGCATTGTCCTGATGGAAAATGATGCGTCTTCCCTTGTTAGTTTTCCTTATTTCTTCGAACATCTTTGGCAACCAGATTGCGGTATACCACTCAACTCGACCGTCCTACGTTCCACTGATGACACTGTGGTCATATGACTGGTTATACGGAAAAAAGCGCGATCATTTGCTTCGATGTGCCACTTCCGCGAACAACTTTTGTTGCACTTAGCTCGTATTGAAAGACCCATACGGTTGATTGCTGTTTCGGTACGGGCTCACATGCATAGATCCATGATTCGTCACCTGGGACGATGTTATACGCTGTATATGGCGGTTGTATTTTTTCAACATTTCTTTGCTCCAATCGACACGAGCCTTTTTCTGTGCATTCAGGACCCGAAGTATAAATAACATCCCTCTATATCGAGTCTAATCGCGGTCGACCTTCGCTCTAGGGAAATCGTATCGCATTAATATATTGTTTCCTAATGACAACAATTTCGAACTCATACATGTGTTTGATTAAGTTTACCTTTTGTACTAAATCCCATATTTAGTACATTATAGCATTTATTTACAACCACGGTACTGTACTGTACTGTATTTTAAGTTGTTCACGATTGTCACTCAAAGAATCCAGCGAATCGAAGTTGCTTATTTGCTATTGCAGATTTCTGTTTACAAAACAACTTTCTTACTTTTCATGTTTGTAGTCTACCAGCAGAGTTCACAGCAAAAACATCTGAATATTTTCTGTTTATATCAAAACAATTGCATTACGTTCTTATGAAATATATCCGTATTAATTCTTCTACAATGGTGATCACGAAATTTCGTCTTTCTCGCGAATACGTACACCGTTTACGATATATGGTCCTTTTCTATTTTTTGACGATGATTTCAAAATTTCATCGTTTTTGCGATTAAACACACTATTTAAAAGATATGACCATTTATTTGCTATTGTAGCAAGGATCTCGGAATTTCTTCCATTTTACGATGAGACACAGCATTTAGGAGATATGGTAATTTCTATATATCTACATTGGTGATCACGCAATTTAGGAGTTATACAAATTTTTATATTCTTGTAGTGGTGTTCGCAAAACTTTTTTATTTTTGCGTTGTTTTCTATTTCATTAATGGTGGTCACAAAATTTCGTCCCTTTTACACTTATATACTTCTGTATTGGTGATTACAAAATGTCCTTGGAACACCTTTTAAGGGAATGTTGGTAGTTTAATATTTTTAAATGGTGATCACGAAATGCCTACTTTTTAGGAGCTGTGACCAGTTTTGTATTTTGTAAACGGCAATCAAAAAATTTCGCTCATTTTGCAATCAAAAATATTATTATATTTCGGGTCCTGGCAGTTCTAGTATTGCCAGATGAAAATTTTAACTTTCATTGGGAAGTTTGACATCTTTTAGCATAAAGATACATAGAACGTTGTCACATACGACCACTATTTGTTGTATTTACAGTGTGTTGAAAAATTCGTCTCGGTCAAAAAATTAAAATAACCCGTGAAAATTTTCGTGCGATGATTTTGTACTATTTTCGGCGTGGATTATCGAGCCAAGAGTATCCCAATCAATTTGCTTCGACTTTTGGTGATGCAGCACTATCAAAAACCTCTGTAAATCGGTAGTACCAAGAGTTCAGTCTCGGACGCCGTTCGATCCAGGTTGAATTTCGTGAAGGTCGTCCACCTTCGATCGTTTTGCAGGAATCCATCGATGCTGTGGGTGAAGTGTTAAAGCAAAACCGACATGTGACATGCCGTGACATTGAGGCTTCCTTGGGCATTAGTATCACTGACATCAATAAGATATTGCATGTTCATTTGACCGTGAAAAAGATTTTTTCGCTTTGCATCCACATAATTTGACGAATGGCTCGTGTCGATTGGAGCAAAGAAATGTTGAAGAAAATAAAACCGCGGTAACTCAAATGCAGTGTATAACATCGTCACAGTTGACGAATCATGGATCTATGCATATGAGCCCGAAACAAAACAGCAATCGACCGAATGGTTCCTTCAAGACGAGCTAAATCCAACAAAAGTTGTTCGTAGAAGAAGCACACCGAAGCAAATGATCGTGCTTTTTTCGCTATAACCGGTCATGTGGACACAGTGCTTTCAGTGGAACGAATCAGCTGAAATAATGGGGTAATTGAGCACTCAACATGTCAAATTGAAGCGTTCATAAACCATGTTTTGGAGGTGTCTCAATCGGAGTGGAAATGGTGCTTCAAAGACTGTTTTGAGCGCATGTTCAGTTGAAAAACACTAAAACCATTTCCAATGATAAAATGTTTTTTTTTATTGTTGGACCCGAAATATAAATAGCAACCCTCGAATGCTAATGGTGATCTCGAAATGGCCTGCTTTTTTCGATTAGCCGCACCGTTTAGGAGATAAGATCGGGTTTATATTGTTTTGTGAGATCATGAAAGTTGCTACTTTTTGCGATCAGATGCACCGTTTAGAAGATATAACCATTTTTAGACTTCTGCAATTGCAATTAGTTATGACAGTTCGCTCTATTTTCGATTAATATTTAGTACTGGTGATCACCTTTTCCAGTTTTATATTTTTTCAACACGAATTTCGAAATTTATGACAACTTGACAGATAATGGATTTGGAAACTTAGGTTTCGATCTGACAGGTTCTCCAATGGATTAGATTTTGACGGTTCATTGTGATTATGTTGTTCCACGAATAACTTATATTTCAGACGATAATGACAAATCACCATGTCAAGTTACAGCAACGAGCAACAAGTGCAAATTGTAAAACGTAATTATCAAAGCGGGGCCTCGTTTGTGGGTACGATACGCCCATTGTGCCCAATTTCCGACGAGACCCATATTTGGATGAAAGGGTTCATCCATAGAGTAACACATATACATACATATCGTCACCTAAAATGCAAAAGGCCGTAACTACACTTGTTAGTTTTTTACAGGAGAAGGAATAAACGTTATAAATTAATGACTACTTTAAACTTAATTTCCAAATTTCAGATTCAAGCTTAGAAAACTAAGACGGATTAGTTTCTGAAAAGAAATTAATGGAAAAAAGTAGTTTTTAAGAAATATTTATAACATTTATTCCGTCTCCTGTAAAAAAAACTAAAAAGTGTAGTTACGGCCTTTTGCATTTTAGGTGGCAATATATATTTAACATTTCGCTCAACTTATTTATGACATTTGGCCTGGTGTAATATGAACGTTGGCTGTTGGAAAGAATTGCTGTAATAATACCAGATAGAGGTAATGGTTCAGAACAACCAACATGACACCAACAGCGGCATTTCGTTTTGTGTGTTAAAATTATTGTGTTAAATGCAACACAAATATATACTAACAATAAAAGATAACAAAAAGTCCAAAATACGTTTAAATTTCAGAGTTCTCAACCAAAGAGACATGAACTATTTAAGTCAACAGTATTTGTAACTCCACCTGGTGTAAGTTGAACGGCTCTCTCTCACACCGACCTCACCACGAAGAGTGTGAAAGCAAACGTCAAACAAATTTTCCCTCTATACAGGGTGGTTCAGTCACGACTGGACAAGTTTCACCACCGTATTCCTTGGCTCATTTAATGAAAATATGTTCATCTACGACCATCCCCGAAAATGCAAGGAGAGGAAATGGCAGCGGTTTGAAAATTTTTGGATTGTTGGTCGGAGGGTCCTAGGGTAAAATTGCTAAGTTCTGAACCGGTGGTCGTCCTGTAGAAAAAAGCTGAATTTAGCTTCAAGTCAAGTCACATACCATGAAGGCGGCTATGCGAATAACCGCCCAAGTGAAAATCGCCCAAAACCCAAAAATGAACAATCGCCCAAAAAATATGGGAAAAAAAATTGGGCGATTGTTCATCATTTTTGTTCTTAAGTTAACTGTTGTAACTGTATTATCATGTAAAAGGCCAAATGTGTTGCGGATGGCCAAAATAATTATACCTGCCCTACTTGTCGTGAAGAAGTCAAAGATTCCATGCAAGTGTTTTCAAATATATAACAAAAATACAAAAATCGTTTTCTTCCAGTTGTGTTTTTTCTTAATTGGGCGGTTGTTCGCTACAGTCTTGGGCGATTTATCATTATGAACAATCACCACAAATAGTGGGCGTTTGTTCATAAATTGGATTTATATTTTTGGGCGAATGTTCTTAAATTTTTGGGCGATTTTACCTCTTTTTTGGGTCTTTTTTTTAATGAAAAAACACCCAAAAATTTTGGGTCATTGTTAATTTTTCGTTTTGGGCGATTTTCACTTGGGCGATTATTCGCATAGCCCATGAAGGCATAGGCTTACACACTCTGATTGGGACCTGCAGTTTTACACCGGTTCCGAGCAGTATTTTGGCAAGCTATTTCATGACTATCTACTCGGTAGTTGATCTCAAAATTCAAAAAGACTAAATTAAATATAAACGATGTTTATAAAATGCATAGTTTAATATTTAGTCATAAAAACCAATACCGGTTATTAATCGGTTTCTACACCTCGTTTTACCCGAAAACTGGTTTTGCCAAAATCGGAATATTCGAAGAAACCGAAAACCGACATTTTTGAAAACCCGGGTTTTTGAACACACTAGCACAGCCGATTGGAGGATTTTATATTTATAGTATCTATACAATGGCAGCCTTCCTGGCTATATAGGGCGATGTCAGAAATGCCAACAGCGGTATTATGGGCGCCAGGATATTAGGGCTCACGAAAATACAACCCAAATTCTAAATTATATTAGGCTCCAAATTTCTTTAGATACTTTCGTTATAAAGCCGAAAATATATTTGTTGTTTTTTGTATTGAATGTACTGAAATGTACTGTAATTAGGCAAGAAACAAAAAATTTCGTGGTGTTGTTTAGCGTAACATTTTTGGGGCCCAATTTCATTTTCCATTTGGGGTGAATTTTCGTTAGCCCTAATGGCATACCGGTATTGTGAGTTGTATAGCCACAATGCTGCTGAAAAAGCCCGATATGAGCTCAGTGGGGAGGTGTCACCACTACTACGGCTATTGGTGGACGTATATGACAGAATGGTAAGGGTACGTAATCGTGTATGCTGCGAATGATGTTGTAGTTCCTGGATCCAATTCTAAATCGAAAACTCAGCTGACAACTTAACATTGAACACAGAGTTAATACGCTTCTAAAACATGTGGGAAAACATAGGGCGGAAACCCGAGATGGTATTGTGGATGTATACGGCGATAGTTAAACCCGTTCTGACCTATGGAGTTTGGAGAAACTACCTACAGTACAGTGAGCAGAATGAACTGGCATGGCAGGGTCATTACGGACGTGCCTTTCTGATGCTCCCAAAATGAATTTACTTCCGATTAGACAATTTGTTGGGAACGAAGCCGCTGATGAAATAGCCAGGAAACGTTTTAGTGGAAATGCGGATGGGTGACACGTGATTGTAAGCCCTCTAAGAGAGTTGGGTAACGCGATTGATCGCCACTTCCACAACGAGGCAGACGGAAACTGGACAGAACTTACTACCTGCCGCATATTACGGGGTGTATGGTCTACATATGACGGTCGGAGGACCGAGTTCCTAATGACTCTAAACAGGAGTACAATAACCAGAATGACAGCTGTCACAACCGGGCACTGGACGATTTGTAAAGGGTCCGCCATCTAACGTTTTCTTTTTCAACTAGTGCTTATTTCGTGAATGGTTACACTTAGCTCATGTCTGATTTGACAGATAATTAGTTTTTGGAAGAAGAGAAGCTCGCTATCTTGTGAAAAAAGTGAAAGAAACTGGCATCCTCATCGATAAACCAAAGCGTGAAAAGCCAAAAATAGTACGTATACCCGAGAATATTGCTGCTGTGGCAGAAAGTGTGCGTGAAGCGTCATCAACATCAATTCACCGTCGTTCTCAACAATTGAACATTTCGGAGACATCATTGAGACGAATTTTACATAAAGCCTTTAGTATGACGCCATACAGAGTCCAATTGGTTCAGGAGTTGAAGCCAACTGACCATCCAATGCGTTTTCGCTTCGCTAAGTGGGCCTGCGATCGACTTACAGAAGATGCCGATTTTGCCAAAAAAAATCATCTTTTCAGATGAAGCTCATTTTGATCTTGGCGGGTATGTAAACAAGCAAAATTGTCGCATTTGGGGCACAGAAAACCCGCACTCATACATTAAAAAGCCGATGCACCCAAAACGAGTCACTGTTTGGTGCGGATTTTGGTTCAGAGGCATAATTGGGCCATTTTTCTTCAAAATTGAGCAAGGAGTGGCCTTTACAGTCAATGGCGATTGTTCACAAAATTTGAAATTGAAGAGGAGGATATTGGCAACATTTGGTTTCAACAGGACGGCGCTACGTGTCACACAGCTACACTCGATGTACACTCGATGTTTGAGGAGCTGCGATTTGACACCGTTGGACTATTATTTGTGGGGTGCCCTGAAAGATAAGTGTTACGCCGATAAGCCAGAGACAATTGACGCTTTAAAGGACAATATTCGTGAAGCCATTGGTGAAATACAGCTGCACACAATCGATAAAAATAAATAAATAAATGGTTTCCCATTACATCCCATGAAGGAATCGGGGATAAATTCTCGCTACCATTGAGCTGTGCGCTTTCTAGTTTTAAACTCACAGATTGGGACCTACAGTTTTACACCGATTCCGAACGGTATTTTGAGAAGCTTTTTCATGGCTAAGTACTCGATAGTGTCGCCGTCACTATGCCAGTTGACCGCCGTCGAAAGAAATTTTAAGGTGGTCAGAGCAGGGATCGAACCCAGGATCGCAAGTACAAGAGGCGCGCACACTACCCAGTGGACCACCGACGGCCACACAATCGATAATGTGCTTAAAAATTGGACCGTTCGTGTAGGCTACTGCATCGCCAGCCGAGGCAGCCATTTGAATGAAATTATTTTCCATTATTAACCGGAAAGATTGTACTTTCAAATAAAAAAAGAAATTTGAGAAAATATTCAGTAGTTTTTTTTATAGCATTTTCAAACAAAAAAGTTATTTGGCGGACCCGTTACATATGCTGCTAACATAGGAATACAATACAGTCGTTACTGTAGGAGTTGCGACGTACAGTGCCCCGGCTTGGGAAGTGTAAGGAGAACAACTGTGGGAAAGCCCTTTTTTGACGGAATATAGGAACTGGGGAGTTCTGTACTCAGTCTGTTACTAAAATAGATTAGCAGTACTAATTGGGTATAAGTGGGTAGCCTCAATTACATTACTGTCACACTCCTTTTTTCTCTATTTAATTTGTTGTGTAACAAGTGTACACAAAAGTATAAAATCTTTACACAAAACTTCAAACAGTTCACAAGAAAAGAACAAACGGTGCCAACAACGGATAGCCCGATCTAATAATTGACGGTAAACATACATATACTAAGCATTTCTTCTGATCTTTTCAGCTTACAGGATGAACTTCATATACATTAACATGTAATGTATCAAATACCATTTATCGGTTGCCATAACCACATTCTATTTTTAATTTGGTAAGACAACAGACTCATTACTACTGCTAGCCAGTTTAGAGGTTGTCACACCACAATAATTTATTTAACTCTACCGAATTTTTCTGTGAGTGTAATTCCTTTTGAATTCGAAGCTAATTTGTTTCATAAGTAACAAACAGTAAGCGACAACATTTCACTGGAGTTACAAGACATTCTTCGAATGTATAACTCGGTCCACCCAACTTAACTGTTATTGATAGTTCTATTAGTCGCCTAATAACTAGTTTGTATTTCAAGTAATATAAATACTAAGAGGTCAGTAATATTCACTTACTTACATGACTTTCAAATTGCAGCGCTCAGTGTTTCGGAATCAGTCAGTTTTAAAACATTTCTATGGATACATGGTTGGACTCACATAAACATAAACTCAAATGCAATTTCGAATGAACTCCTGCTATAATTTTTTATTTTATGAATACGAATGTGTGTTTCGGTTAGTAAAACGGTTTATATATTAGTCGTAAATTACTCAAACTGTCACATCTATAAAATGTTGCCACTATATTTTTACAACTACAACTGCAACTATCAACACTACTGTTTTCATTTGTCCTGTGACAACAATAACACCAACCGTATTTGCATACAACTACTACTTCCACTCACACTCAGGCAATGAATAGACTCACTTGAAAAAAAAAAACCTAACACAGCGACATCAAAAAGGACAAAATTCTAACAATAAATGCGATCAAATCGTCCTCAGACAATTTATGTGTTGGTGGAATTGTATGTGGGTATTGTTCAGTAGAAATAACATCAGGATATAACACTGTTATCATATGCTTGTAGGAGCATAAGGATAAAATATTTCGGTATGCATGTGTGAGTTATACACATACATGAATGTACGAACAATTGAATACATTGCTTCACTCCTACTCCAACAACTACATGTACAATGTATGTATGTACATATTCACCATTAATATGTAAATGTTTGTGCAACGAATGATTTGTTGGATTTTTATTTGTTTGCTGCTGTTGATGCTTGGAACTAACGTACTTTTCATGTAAAGAGTTAAATTTTAGAGATTTTGATAAACTGAAAATTTGTTTAACCTTTCTGTCAGCGGCAACATACCTGGGTATGTTTTGCGTTTTCAAAACGTTGTAGCTGTGAAATGGATAACCGGATCGACTTGAAATTTCCTGATATCCTAGCCAAAACTGTTGTACGCAATAGCCCCAAGTTTGTCTAGGATTGGATCATCCGTTTGGAAGGTAAAGCCCATTTACAAAGTTGCACCCTTACGTCGCATGCAAATATGATGATATAATTGAAAAGCCGTCGGTGGTGCAATGGTTAATGGTCTTGTACATGAGATTCGGGGTTCGAACCCTGCTCTGACTACCTTAAAATTTTTTACGGCGGCGGTCACCTCGCATAGTGACGGCGACACTATCGAGTATATAGCCATGAAAAAGCTTCTCAAAATACCGTTCGGAATCGGTGTGAAACTGTAGATCCCAGATTTGTCCCTGCATTGAAAAATTAAATTCAATTTAGTTATTTATATTTTCAACAATTTTCAACAATATTGATAGTACATGCAATGAATAGGACGAAATGGAGTCGCACACCCACCACACTTTTATCCCATAGTTGGCACGTTTTGATGGTATGTATTGCGTGAAGCCAGTTCCACCACGATAAGCATACAATTGTTCATCTATGGTGACGTTGGCTCCTACCACGTAATATCTACGAAGACAGCTGTTTAGCCCCATTATCAAAACGTATGAAGCGGCTTATTTCCCAAAATCGTCGTACACTCATTGCAGCACGATATAGTGGATGTGATCTAGTTTTCCACAAATCTGTCGTATGCACGTAACCACAATGTGTAAGGCCACTTAGCAAAAGTAGGCATAAATATGCATCAACTTCACATTTTGTTATGGGAATCCATGATCTCGGTTCTCTTGTTGGATGTTTTGTATTGTCATCATCATAGAATTGCCTTGCCTTTCGATTTGATTCACGTATAAATGTGTCGCATATTTCGTCTGACATTATCAATTTGAACGTTTCAGCAACGGTCAAACTTTGCGTTACCCGTACTGGTCCAGATTGTGCACTTCTTAGAATGTTGTGCGTACGGAATCTTACAGGTTGTG
This sequence comes from Phaonia tiefii, assembly GCA_963931995.1. NCBI lineage: Eukaryota > Metazoa > Arthropoda > Insecta > Diptera > Muscidae > Phaonia > Phaonia tiefii. The sequence goes on along the minus strand of OZ008370.1, from coordinate 116,716,221 downwards.
GTTGTATCGAAGACCAAACATTACCATCTCTGGCAGTAAAACATTCGCCAGTTTCAATTGGTGCATCTTCAAGTTCTTCATCAGATTCACTGTCGTCCTCTGGGTCATATTCCGGTAACGTGGGTTCTTCACAGTCTGAGTCATCACCACCAATGTCACCTACACATTCACCTAAAGCCTCGTCACCAACTATTGAATCGTGGTCACTTATTTCTTCCTGGCTCTCTTCAAGCGTTTGGCGTATATATGCTTGCTGTTCTTCGTACGAAAGTGCGCTTATTTGTCGTGGAGTAAGCCATTCATCATCTGCCATTTTACTTTTATTTTATTTTTTTATTTCCGCAAAATAAACAGTAACGTCTTTTCACTTCGAATCACAAATGTATACTAAATTTGCTGACGAAACTACAAAGGATGAAACATCTGCATCAATACATGTCTCTATCATATACATGCTTCTACCTATACAACCACTATTTCCAAAAAACAATGACTAAACGGAAGGGTAAAACTGGTTTCGAACCTTTTGTCTCTTTCTAACAAAATAAAAAAAAATGCAGAGATTCCAAGAAGAGAGTTATATATGCTAACGTCATGCCATTTCCCATACAAAACGTATGTACATACCCAGGTATGTTGCTGTTGACGTGCGTAAAGAAGATCTGCTGTTGACATAAAGGTTAAGCGAAAAGATTTATATTTAATTTTTTGTATGATTCGATCTGCAATTGTTTTATTAGAAGATTTTCATACGAGCTAACATATCAGGGTTTGCTGTAATTAATGAAAAAATTGAACGGTCGGAACTGGAATTTGCATTCACATTGACGGACGATCGTTTCGAAGATTGTGAGTCTTCTCATCAGCACCTTAGTGTTGTAACCGTTGCCAGTGACCGTCTTATTCACTTGTGCCACTAATTTCAGTTTTTCGTTTTCGATGTTTCTCTCCTCTTTCTCTCTCACGCGTGAGCGACTTTTTTTTCGTTGCAAACACATTTATATTTCCTACTTACATCCGCTTGTTCTGAAGTTTTGAAAGTAATGCTATTTATACAACATAATTACTAATTTTTGTTAACGTCCTACTTGGTCGGGCTCTACCATATGTTTCTAATGAGCTTTAAAAATTAACAGAATAAACATGTAAACTTTATTTACCCACAAAAAAAAACCTCGTTTGTAAAATATTTTTTGGGCAAAGCAATATTTATGATCATAAGAATCGCCACACCTGTCAAGGCGATAACAGCTTCGACCGGAAAACGGCATCAGCCAAGTCGCCCGGAATAAAATCCCCGCAGAGTCAAACACGTTTCTGATTAAATTTTTGATCTGGTTTCGCAAAAAAAAATATTACAATTTCGCTGCTAGAATTCATGGGGCATGAAATAAAATATGCCTTTATAATAGAGTAGCCTTTCTGGATTTTAAATAAAAATTAATCTTGGTACACTTTCCCTGAAATGAAATTGTACCCAGGTGCCATGATAGCTATTGCAGGAAATTCGCCGAGACGTGCAATACCTTAACATTAGGACAAGCTCGTTTGTTTTTGTTGAACGAAAGGAAAATTCAAGAAAGAAATTCAGTTTACGTGTATGCTTGTGTCTGAAAATGCTAGTTCGCTATATACATTTTCACAAACGAATATTTTTCTATAGTTTCTATATTTTCCGAAATAAGAAACAGCTATATTCCCAACCATCCACCATAATAATCAATTTCACACATTTCTTTATTAATAATATACAAAAACATGGTTTCCCATTACTACCCATGAAGGTATTGCGAAGAGCTTCTCATAACACTATGCAACAAAATGAAAAAAAGTTGAGAAATGCCAACCCAATTTTTTGACATAGTTTAGCAGCCTTATTGAAAAAAAACAACAACAACAAATTTTCAAATTCATTTGCTTATATTATTTATCATTTATTGTTATATATGTTTTCTGTCTTATCGGATGGCGTCTTCTACGTTAAACTTAATGGCCGTGTCTCTGACACAGCCTGCAGGGACAGTCCGTGGCCGAAGGCCTCGGACAACTGTCTGCTGTAATTTTTATATTTACCAACGGCATTTGATTCAAGTCCGTTTAAAAAAAAAAATATTATGTTCAATTTTTTTAAACTTAATTTAATTTATGTATTTTAATTAATATTTTTATTGAAATAAGTTCTGCGAATGTTGAGAGGGCCGCCCTAATATTAAAAAAGGTTTACCTTATCGAGTCTTCGCATTAGCATTCGAGCGTTGTGTGAAAGCTTTACGCTTTACAATTCAAAATTAATGTTACAACAGCTTTATTGAAGCTTTCGCAAAAAAGCTTTATTACGTTAGCTTACTGTTTGTTTCACTTTTTAATAGATACATGTTGCCAAGCAACATTAGCTTGCTGTTCGTTTCACTTTTTACTAGATACATGTTCCTAAGCAATGTTGAGCAACCAAAAACACTCAACCAAACACCACACATATGTTTGAGTGTATCTGTTTAAACAATTTTCATTTGAGAAATTAAAATACTAGAAATATATCAACCATTATGAAATGTATATCAAACGAAAGATAACATCTTCATTTACCTACAAAAAAAATTTTAAAAAAATTCATCTAGCCGTTTCCTCAAATTCAATGAAATAAAGATTACAACAATAAAAACCTGACATGACTCCTCATACCGTAAGGTAAGACGTATTCTACGTCAAAAAAATAGATGTTTTTTATTTTCCTATATAATACACTGGACTGTTCTTCAAAAATTAAGATACATACCACAGAAATTCATACACAAATACAAGAGTTATAGCCATTTTAGTAGTGAGACGTGCGCTTTCTAGTTTTACACGGACTTATAGGGTCCTACAGTTGTACACCGGTTCCGAACGGTATGTTGAGAAGCTGTTTCATGGCTAAGTACTCGATAGTGTCGCCATCACAAAGCGAGATGACCATCGTCTGAGCAGGGATCGAACCCACGTTCTAATGTTCAAGAGCTGTGCGCGGCTCGCGACCATTGTACCACCGACGGCCACTTTCTTTATTAATACTTATCGATAATAGTTATTGATCTTGAACCGAACTATTATTAAAAACATAACAACTGAAAGATCAAATAATATAAACTGAAACGAATCTAAAACATAAATTATAAGAGTTTTGGAGTAAATGAAAGTTCGTTTACAGTAATTCAAACGAACTTGACGATACACATTTTTGTTGTTGCGCAAAACGTATAAAATGTTGTCGTTGACCATGCGCAACAAAACAAATACTTTTGCGGCAAACAACCTACGGAAGTTTTTTCTTTACGCGTATGTAACTGCAGGATTTTCTTGTTCATTAATTTTCGCACATCCAAAAACCCAGATGGGTGGGATATTTGAAATTCAAACATAGAAAACACAGCGAATATTCTTCATTTCTGAAATCGATTTGGATTCAGTCACCAAATTTTCTACTTGTTATACTTTGCACAAGCAAATTCTTGATTTTGTTATCCCTTCATATTTTTTTTTTTGAAATTTTTACCATTTAAATTATATACATCGTAGTCCAAATCCCAACTGGGTGAGATCCATTTTTTCCTTACAAACTTTTGTATTCCAATCATCAGATTTAATGTAATCAATTTAATATCATAGTTAGAACAATTTTTTTTATTTATTATTTCAATATTAGAGGAATTTATCCCAAATTGAGGGATGATGAAGGTGTGTTCATATGACACTTTGTGTTCGTAATCCGCAATTTTTCTCCCCCAACGCATACAGAATTTGCCTTCTGTATTATACTCCTAGTGGCATCACGCTCTGGCATTTCGATGGCGATAAAGGCTAAACAACTTGTAAAGGCTAATAACATTAATTAGATAGACAATTGAGTGTTATTTCGTAACCACAATTCCAGCACTTTATAGTGCTTGAATCTACAGCACTTATATCTTCACTGTAACTTTGCTCCATATCAACTTCTACCTCTGAAATTTGTCTGCGCATGCCAACATTTGGTCGTTGAGACCATTGTCTCAGGTCCTTTGGAAAGTTTTCATGTTTCCTAACCTCAGACCGCAACGTGGAAATATTGAGTATACTGATGTGAAGCAACTCGTACCGCAACTCCGTTCTTAAGTTGCGGACAATTATCTCAATAAGTTCCTGTTCATTTTTTGGTGACCTACGTCTGTCACCCATATGCATCAGCACATTCAAGTCGTCGTCGAAAATCTCACCGTGACGCTGTTTACGCCTGCGCATGTCACCCCTTAGTTCATAATCTGTAATTGTTTCCTGAAATTGGCTTTTCAAAGCTTCGCATTGTTCGCTCTACGTAAAATCGTTTCCTGTCTGATGATGAAACCGCCAATACCACTTCTCAGCCTGGTCTTTCAACAAAATGTGGGCATTCTCACTGAAAACATCAAAGTTTTCTCTTAAATGAATTCGTATCAATGTGTTGATACGGTAAATAAAGTCCTCAACCGTAAAATAATCCTTTGTGCCCGAAAACGTCACTATAACTTTATTCGGTAGGTAGTTTCCAAAATAACCACACCTTTTTATTAGCCGGAACGTCAGACACCATGACCAAATTTGGGCTATAGCCAAAGAGACTTGAGGCAACATCTCGGGTTCTGGAGACCTTGAAATCTTGTAGTAAATATATTTTATTTTGGTCAAAGCACCAACTACTGAAAATTTGGACTTTATGGTTGTAGGTCGGATTGGTCTTTTTGTAGGCGACAGTCTTTGGCAGAAAGCTGTGATATTTTGGAGCTGAAATCTGTATAGGTTCTTAATTACTAACCAAGAAGATGCAATTTCGCAGTTTGAAGAAATTGCCTTAGATTTCGCTGAGAGTATAATAAAAAATAAAGCCAATTGAATCAGTTGAAATTCAAAGTGATTTATTGAGAAAGATAGTTGATGCTCACCAATGGGTAATAACATCGCAAATGATCATTTCTATTAATTTTTAGAGCCGAAGAAGTGGGGTTTTACATTTAGGAATTTTATCCGTACAATTTTACTACAAAACTATTGAAAATAGATACATACAAAGTTACCACTTTGGGATTAATTCACAATAGTATTTAATAAATAAATATTCAAATTCAAAGTTATAAGTTCAATTTAATTATTAAAATAATAAAAACATATTTTTCTTAAATACAGTCACGACTGGACAAATTTCACCAGTGCATTCCTTGGCTTATTTCATGAAAATATGTCCATCTACGACCATCCCCGAAAATGCAAGAAGGCGAAATGGCAGCGGTTTGAAAATTTTCGGATTGGTGGTCGGAGGGTACTAGGGTAAAATTGTTAAGTTCTGAACCAGTGGTCGGATTTTTTGTTTTGGGACTTGTGGGAAAGGTCTTTAAGAGCCGCCAGATTAGTCTTTAAGAGACCTTTCAGAATCATTCCAGCAATTTCGCCCCCTTGCATTTTCGGGGATGGTCGTAGATGGACATAGTTTCATGAAATAAGCAAAGGAATGCGCTGGTGAAATTTGTCCAGTCGTGACAGACCCACCCAGTATAAATCTTAACTGTTGCAAAATTAGACACATACAATCAATCAATTAATGACATTGTTCTGATTGTCAACACACGTTACAACCACAACAAGCAAAGAACTACAAACTATAAACGACTCGCAACTATAATCAGAATATTTCAGTCAGATTAATTTCCCAAGAATTAACTTATGGAGTGAAATGACAATTTAAATTTTCCATAACAAAAGCCAGCCAAAATTCTACATGCTACAACATCAACAGCCAGTCGCATTCTATACCAGGTTATAGCAGACATTGAACTCTTCACAGCAGTAGCCAGGTTAATTTCCTAATGATTAGGAATAGCCGCCGTCGCCAGATTAGCCGACCAAGCCACCGTCGCCGGTATCCCCAGGTCCCTACGCCACCGCTGAAGCAGAAACAATCGGCGTAAACCTCTACTCAGTCAGAATGCACTTTTTCATATTAAAATATTCTCATATTGTAAAGAAGACATGTTCCGATTAAGTATGGAATAAAATATCCGACAAATGGTCCCTCCTCCCTCCCCAGGCTATGGTTACATGCCCTACCCTTTTCATGAAATTTTCCATGACTTTTTCACAGATATGTGGCTTTATCTCACCGATGACGCGTTGGGTCTCGGATTTGAACTCAGGAACTGTTTCTGGTTCATTCGTATAAACCCCAAAGTAAGAAATCGCACGGCGTTAAATCGCAGGATCTTGGTGGCCAGTTGACATCAGAATTTGTTGAGATAATTTGTTTTGGAAGTCGTTGCTGCAATAAATCGATTGTTTCATGTGCGGTGTGGCAGGTGGCGCCGTGTTGGTGAAACCACATGTCGCCCAGAGCCATGCCGTCCAGTTGAGGCCACAGGAACTCCGTTATCATGATCCTGTAACGAATGCCGTTACCAGTCACTGCAATTTCGGCCTCATCTTCAAAAAAGTAAGGCCCAATCACGCCGCCTGACCAAAATCCGCATCAGATAGTTGGTCGTTGTGGGTGCATTTGTTTCTCATGGGTTCCATGAGGATTTTCTGAGCCCCAAATTTGACAAGTTTGGGAATTCACGAAGTCATTCAGATGGAAGTGCACGTTATCGGATAAAATGATTGTTTTTTTTTTGAAAAATTTGCATTGACTTCAGTTTGAAAGAATTGCCGGCGGTTTCCATAGTCTGGTGGTTTGAGCTCCTGGGTAAGCTGCATTTTTACACACGAAGGTGATGGTTATTTGTCACAATTCGCTGCGTAGTGCTACGTGAAATTTGAAGTAATTGAGAATGATGCCGTATTGATATTTTCGGGTTTTCGACGACACTCTCGTTTACAGCGGCAATGTTATCAAGAGACAGACCGGTACGTTGACGAACAGGGGTCTTACTGTCCATAACCGGCCCATTTTCTTCAAATTTTTTGACCACTCTTCGAATCGTTGGACTTGGTATGGACTAATGACAGTAAACGCTAGCCACAACGGAGCACTATTTCGTTTACTCGGAGAAGCTAAAAACATTACTCACAGTTCATAGAAATCATCGTGGTGCTGGAGGGTGACGAACACACACATAGAAGGTTTTCAGTGGATTCGACCCCACCGCACCCGCTTCTTAAGATTTAATGTTCCCGAACTTCTACCACATACTTTGATAATTCTTTCATGTCTCTGTTCATGTCTTTCCGTTCGCTACGAATCAGTTCAGCGAATGAACCTGCGAGAATTTGGCGAAGATTCAGAAATTTGAATTTTAGGTACACATTTTCTGATACATTCTAGTGAATCGTACTAATATCTTTATGCAGTTAGCGGGAGTGTGAAGACCGTCAACTGTCTTGCACAATTTTAACACAAATATATACCAAGTAAGCCATTTGGTGCTGTTGAAAATGGGCTTATTCCAACGAATTTCACATTGTATCTTCATGCCCAGAACATCAAGAGCTTCCGATTCACCAACATCCAACCCACCCATTGAAATCATTGGCAGGGTCGAGTCACCAGTGTGCTTGTGCGTTATTCTGTAACACTGTGTTTTGCGTGCATTAAATTCTACTCGGTTTTCCCTGCCCCACTCACTAATCAGATGCAAGTCATGATTAAGCGTGTCATTCATTGTTCGTCTCTTTCCTTGCTCTACGGAAATATTGGGTCGACGATCGAACGAATATGAGTGACATAAATTACTATCATCAGCGAAGGAGTAGATTGAATTGGTAGTCCGATCCAGAAGGTCGTTGATGAAAATAAGAAAAAGAGAGGGAGAAAGCACAGAGGCTTGAGGTACTTCCGCATTAATTGTATACTCATCGGAAGAGAGTTCCAACTCGTATGGAACGGTCCTAAACCAAAAGCATTAACCTTTGATATGAGTGCCTGGTGCCAAACTCTACCAAATGCTTTAGAAATATCAAAGGCCACTATTTTGCTCTCACCCAGTCTATGCACGGACCGATTCCACTGTTCCGTGAAACCCATACTAACGATCACTGAGTAGGTTGTTAATTTCCAGGTAACTCACCAAATTGTAATTTACCATGGTCTCCATCACCTTTGGGAGCGTAGAACATATCGCAATTGGCCGGTAGTTATCGGGATTAGTAGCCTCTTGTTTTTTGGGGATCGGCTGGACATTTGCAACCTTCCAGCGAGTAGCGAAATGCCGGAATTCCATCCGGACCCGGAGACTTTTCTACGTTGAGCTCCTTGAGGACCTTTTAGACTCCTCGCGTACGAAAAAATATCTCAGACATGTAGCAAGATTTATTTACGATTTCGGGGAGTGGTTGAGAGCTAATCGGCAGGGAGGAGTTTTCTGACAATATGTTTCGGCAAAAAGGTTAGCTTTATCAACCGGGTTAGAATACTACTACTCAATAAAGCTATACTCAACGACAAGGTTTAATATTCACTTGATATTACTATTACTCTGCAATGAATACTTTTCCGCGATTCAATACAAACTCGCTTAAAATGTGTCACTAGTCGCCTATTTATAGCAGTTATACTAGTAACACTCTAAAACGGAGAGAGTAGTAGTGCCATCTAGTTCTCGTTTCTTCCGGAAAGTTCCTCAGCGAATTCATCTACCGTTCGTGGTGAAATCGCAGAAGATACATAGCTTTCAACTAAAATCCATAATCGCCATTTCATTTATATTAAGCTTTATTACTATGACAACAGCCAGAACAACCGAGCTGCAACACTCACCTCAGTTGCTCATTAACATTGAAATGTTGGCGTCAGAGTTTGTAGTTGTCCGTTGGGATTCAAGTATTAGCTTAGTTAAAAATTAAAAGAATTTATCTTAGCAATTTGTTACTGTGTGGCCGTCGGTGGTGCAATGGCAGTGTGTGCGCCTCTTGTACATGAGCTCCTGGGTAGGATCCCAGCTGTGACCACCTTAAATTTCTTTCGTCGGCGATCATCTCGCATAGTGAAGGCGACACTATCAAGTATTTAGCCATGAAAAAGCTTCTCAAAACCATTTGCTTATTTTTTTTTTTAATTTGTTACAGTCATTATAGTTCCTAAGCAGGAAATGCATCCAAGTCCTAGTCGTCTTAATTACCTTACCTGTAAAACTATGCATATCTGTATTCATCATCTTCTGATAGTACCATTGGAGGTCTGTTTAGACGTAAAACATACTGAAGAAGCATACCAGAATCGTTTGTTGATGACAATCATAAACTTCGCTCTAGTTTTGATTTTTGAGAGTTCCACTATGCAGTTTGATTGATTAAAAACATAATTAAATTAGGAAATCATAAAAATTACATAAAAATAGAAAATATATAAATGAACTAGGTCTCTGCACGCTGAAAGATCTGTAGTTTTTTGTTGTTGTTTGGATGCAAATATAACACGTGTTTGGAGCTTGTCGCAAATATAATATACTTGTGCCCAAACGCATTGTGTTTGCTATTAAATATTACATGTTTGAGACACAATGTTATAACATATGTGTTTGCGACCCAAATATATTTGTGTTTGTGATATAGATTGTTTGTTGCACTGTTTATGCTCTCTAGAGAGCAAGAGAATAATAGAGGCGCAACAAGTGTGTATATATTATAAGTGTGTATCTCTATTTTTGCATTATTCTCTCAGTTAGTGTTTCGGACACAGGATATCAAAAGCGCTTGATCAGTGAACAAAGAATAAACAAACGCTCGGACAGTGAAATGGTTTGTGATGTTACTTTAGCTTTTGTGTATGTGTTTCGTATATATATATGTATGTGTGCTACCAGAGTGGGAAACGATTTTGAGGAGAGAAACTAGAAAGGGCAACAACGTTAATCCCTTTCTCTGCCCGAGTCTCTACTGAAAAAAATTGGAATGGCGGCCCATTTGTGGAATATAATAAAAAAAACACAAGTAATTAGTACACGCTTGTCTTGCATGAACTAGAGTTTTATATAAGTTTATGGTTTGTGCACCAACGCATAGTGATAACCAAGGCATAGTTGAAACCTTCTGAAAACAAAAACGTGAGAGACAACAAAGAAATGAGAAGCAAAGGAGTAGCAGATTCTCATTTCATAAAAAAGTAATGTATTCAGCAAGTAAATGTAAAGAGGGCAATATTAAATATTTTAATTTTTGGTATTAATTATTTATTTTAGTTGTAATAAATAAAGAAAGAAAGAATAATTCGTAATTTCCTTTAAGGCTGTAAGAGATCATGTTTTCTCACATTCGCTGGACGATCGTTTCCCGTTAAGCCACTGCGGTGTGTATTTACACAACTCACTACCCGAAGACATTTATCGATTGTGTGCAGAGTGATTGTTGTCGCTACTTCCACATTGCTTTGTTTTAGATCCTCGTTATGTTTAAAGTTGTAATTTCCTTTAAGGCTGTAAGAGATCATGTTTTCCCCGGTTAGTGAAAAAAATGTAAATGCCGCGGATGGGATTCGAACTCACATTCGCTGGACTATCGTTTCGATGTTTGTGAAGCATCATCTTCAGCAGCGTCTAGCCCGTTAAGCCACTGCGGTGTGTATTTATACAAGTCACTAACCGAAGACATTTATCGATTGTGTGCAGAGTGATTGTTGTCGCTACTTCCCCATTGCTTTCCTACTTACACGCACTGATGCAGAAGTTTTGAAAGTTCTATTTATAGAACGAACTATTCTGATTGTAGTTGTCTCGTTCTGTTTTGGTTTGGCCCTACCATATGTTTCAAATGTAGTTGTTTTAGATCCTCGTTATGTTTAAAGTTGTAATTTCCATTAAGGCTGTAAGAGATCATGTTTTCCCCGGTTAGCGAAAAAAATGTAAATGCCGCGGGTGGCATTCGAACTCACATTCGCTGGACGATCGTTTCGATGTTTGTGAAGCATCATCTTAAGCAGCATCTAGCCCGTTAAGTCACTGCGGTGTGTGTTTACGCAAGTCACTAACCGAAGATATTTATTGATTGCGTGCAGAGTGATTGTTGTCGCTACTTCCACATTGCTTTCCTACTTACACGCACTGATGCAGAAGTTTTGAAAGTTATATTTATATAACGAACTATTCTAATTGTAGTTGTCTCGTTCTGTTTTGGTTTACCCCTACCATATGTTTCAAATTTAGTTGTTTTAGATCCTCGTTATGTTTAAAGTTGTAATTTCCTTTAAGGTTGTAAGATATCATGTTTTCTCCGGTTACTGAAAAAAATGTTAATACCGCGGATGGGATTCGAACCCACATTCGCTGGACTATCGTTTCGATGTTTGTGATGCATCATCTTCAGCAGCGTCTAGCCCGTTAAGCCACTGCGGTGTGTATTTACACAACTCACTAACCGAAGACATTTACCGATTGTGTGCAGAGTGATGGTTGTCGCTACTTACACATTGCTTTCCTACTTACACGTATATGTTTCCACGTAAGTATATGGAGGTTTGGAGGAAACACGCGAATACTTCTATGTAATTATATGGATGTTTGGGATGAAGCACGCATATATTTCCAGGTCAAAGCAAACATGTTTGTCAGTAAACATGCTAATGTTTACATTTAAATACACCAGAGTTTGGGACTTGCAAACATACGAGTATAAATGTTTGAAGTGTGTTCCAAATATACACGTGGTTCCTGCAGAATATGTTTGGGAGAATATGTTAGAGAGGCTGTTTTTTTCCAGCGTGTGGTGGCCATCGGGAAGGGGGGAACTAATGAAAGAACGCTGACACAGAATTAACTAACTATACTATGTTCTATATCAAAGAACTAATTCATTACTTTACATTGTTTAGTTTATTTGGGGAGTTGTTCCAATGTGGTATCACATAACAAAAGATTTCAAGTTATATTCCATTTAATAACGTATTCAATTTATGTACAGTTAGCCATTCAAACTAAAGTTTAATGCAAACGTAAACAATAAGACTGCAACTTTAGTTTGTATATAATATTATATCAATTGAAAATTCAAAAGTGTTTTAGCAATTTCTCTAAGTACTAGGCAAACGATTCGTTGTTGTTTCGTTTCTAAACACGAATTTCAAAATATTTTTGTTGAAAATTGTGCAAATGTCACTCGCCACCGCACTAAACAAAATAAATGCGATTTTCTTTTTTCATTACACATTTCTGTTTATTTTTTTAGGAAAATATTTGAGCGCATAAATGAAAATGAAACAACACTTATCACATTGTGCTGCTCGCATTGTATCGTATCGTACATTCCATTCAAAGATTGATGGGAATTTAAATTGAATAAATTTTCAACATTTATTTTCTTTGGGATGCCATGCACACATTCAAAAAAAAAACACAAACATGCACATACATATTTATATTCGCAATTTTTGAGTGAAATGCAAATTTTTGGGAAAATAAAATAACAATATTGTATATTCAAAAGCAACAACTAACAACTAAGCTAAGCGTTGTGATTATTTTATTAATGGTTGTTGAAATTTGTACAATCCCGACTAAATAAGATTGTGTGAAATTGACATACATAGATAGATATTGGGTACATGTTTGGAATTGGTAAGTTTTTGTTAAATTTTGTATAGAATTGTTTTAAATATGCCCTTTTGATGTAAGACTTGAAGTCCTATTACAATTCTAGAGAGAATTGTGAAGAGCTTCTTACATCCCGTGAGAACTACGATTTACCTCTCATATTTATCCTGGTTCCAGCGATAACAATTTGCAGGACACTCGGTACGAGAAATATATAACCACTCAGCCGACCCTGTTCCCAACATCATATTTTGCAGTATAGCTTTCTTTGTAATGCCCATCCATTACCTGTTCCGCGGCACATAAAATACATACATCTGAAAAAATTAACAACAGCTGATTTGCTGTTTCTTTGAAGAAATGTGCTCCTAGTGATTTTTTACTTCGTGTAAATGCAATGTCTTTTATAGCTCAATGGACAGCCGCGCTGCTGAAAATCAATGTGCCTGGGTTCGAATACAGATCGGGGAAATTTGATAATCGACAAAATAATAATGGTCATATAATATGATAATGTCTAGACTACTTTCAGACGAATAATATTTCAATTCGTAAATCTTCTTCACATTTAAATAATTTGTATCGTTTTTAATAACTTTGAAATAACACGAAGAATTTCCACTGATAACAACACAAAAACGAAAGCAACAAGCCAAAACATAACTAAATAAAAAATACAAGGTTTTTGTTTGAATTCTCTTTTATCAGCCAATTGATGGCCCCTAAACTAAAAGGAAGTGCGAAAAGAAATTACTGCAAAATGTACAAACAAATTTGTGTCTAAATCAGTGATGCCCAACATTTGAATTTTGATAACACGCGTGGTGGACAGCTGTCAGCTGTCGATAAACATATAGTGTGGAAAACATTCTTCATTTGATTTCGATCGTCGGCGTCCGGCTCTTGATTTCTTTAAATTTTTTCAATTCAAACAGGGGGCTTCTATGACACAGCTGTTCGAAAACGTACTAGGGAAATGACGTAGAATGAGAAACCAAAGAAGACGTAGATATTATAGACCATGCAGCAAACTAAATTGTGTTTAATTGCTACTAATGACAGCTAAATTATGTTTTATGTTGTTTGCATCGAACGAAAATACGCATACCCTTTTATTACTGTCTGTTTTATGCCAAAAAAAACCGTTTCCCATTACATTCCATGAAGGAATTGTGGAAAGCTTCTCACAGCCAGTGAGCGGTGCGCTTTCTAATTTTTCACTCCACTGATTGGCGCCTACAGTTTTACACCGGTTCCGAACTGTATTTTGAGAAACTATTTCATGGCTATATTCTCGATAGTGTCGCTATGTTCTTGAGGTGGCCGTCGTCGAAGGAAATGTGTGGTGCTCAGAGCAGGGATCGAAACCACGTTCTCATGCACAAGTGCCGCGCACATTAGCCATTGCACCACTGACGGCCACTACTACACTATACTTTAATCATACAACCGTTTAAATTGGATGATTTTGACAATTAAAATTTAGGCCATCAGTCACTTTTGTTGCATTTTATATATAAATTCTAGCGAAAATTAAATTCAGTTTAACTTTCAATTTGAACGGCATAGTTCATCAAATATTCATCGCAGCAAAGAAATACATTCGTCACAGTGTGAAAACTGTTTAAGTTATTGAAATCAATTTCATTGAAACGATGAACATGTACTTATGCTCACCTTGATAAAAATATTCGTTGAGAAGGCGAACAAATTACCTCTCGCAGCGAAGATTTTACTTTCGGACTACTTTCATCTTCTGTCTAGGATATGAGTAAAAGAGATTCTCTCACATGTCGAAGTAGTTGTCATTTAATCCGCTACTATTGCGGTTTGCCGCATATTCTTTGAAATCTTAGGCGGATTGGAGCTGGTCCTTTCTACCTGAAGGTATAAAATAACTGGGTGGTATTTTGGATACCAAGCTCAGTTTCAGACCCAACATGGTGGAAACGGCGGTGGAGAGACCTATAATGCTCAATGAAGTTACCGTGTGGTGATAGGTACTTGAGAAATCCAGCTATTGTGAACTACTGACTACGGTTCGGCGAATCTCGACGTTGTGAATCACGGGTGCTTCATCCACAACTCCCACTGATGCTCTGAATGTAATGTTATATTTGTTGCCGGTGGATATTATAGGCAGGCAGATCACTTTCTCGCCTACCATCAGGATAAGGCAATTCTCACGAAGGATCATGGCCGGAGGCGGTCATTGAACAGTACTAAAAGGTACTCCCAACATTCCTGCATTTGTCGACTACTAGATAGCGGAACCTCTGTTCGATCGGAAATACCACACTCTCATACGCGAAATGGATTTCTGTAGCAACGGAGTTCACGGTATAGAGCGGTATGTTAATTTGTACATGGATGGGTCGGAAATTAGAAATCTACTCTACGGAAGTAGGCTTGTTCCTTTCTAGTAAACTACCTGTTATTTGTAGTGTGTATCAGGCGGTAAATTTGGCTGTTACAGAAGTGACCGCCTGGTTGAGGAACAATAGTACAGCAGTCATTGGGGTCCATATCTTCTCGGAGAGTCAGGCGGTTTGCATGTCCCTAGAATCAGTATGCCTGAATTTAACATCTGCCCAGGATATCCTAACGAGATAGCAGTAAGATATTCAGGTCATGTGGGTTCCAGGGCACAAGGGTATTTCGGGTAACCGTAGAGCGGCTGGGGACAGAAATTAGAGCATGTTTGCATGCCGTAAGAGCGCTCCTATATTATGATGCAGTATAGATCTACGAGAGGTAAAGATTGTGCAACGGGCAAGAAAAATCAGACCCATAGTGGATAGCAGAATATCGATGAGCCTTCTGTCTTTAGCCAGGCCTAAGGTATCAATGCTTGACGGGATATTGCAAGATTGGCAGGACATGTTGGGCAAATGCATTCTGTATAAGCTTTAACGATGAGGAAGAGGAATAAGTTGTCAGGAGGGTATGTTATATATTTATGGACCTGGGAGAGATATTCTCAGTTAGGTGTATAAGTATACCAGTTCTCGATCATCTTGGAGCAAATGCATTAACGCTAAATTTCGTTAGCCCGTGATATGAAAAGGTGCTAATAAGTCTAAGCGAGTCGTTCGTTGACTGCCAACAACACCAAAAGTAACAGGTGAAGGGTAACACACAAACTCCCGGAAGCAGTTATGCGAATTATTTCCGGCATACACACCATTAACACTCTTTGGACTTTTGTCGACAGTTTTGTTAAATGGATTTTTCCAATACAGGTCACCAAACGACAATGCACGTAATTTCCCAGTTGTCTTGATGGCACAGTCAGTAGAATTTGCTTAGGATAATGTTAGTAGGTGATGACGCATTATATAAGAAAGAAATCTTCTTGACATGTCAATAGCTGCCAATCTATGTCAAACCGTCCTATTGACTTGTCAGCATTATGTCATGGCTAACTCTTACCCATATCCAATGTGGAATACCGATAGGAGAAGTGTTTAATGTAGATTTTGAAGTTTTTCACAAAACTTAAAACTAAAAAATTTATAATTGTATTGTCTGCCATAAATTTTTAGAATTAAATTCAAAAATGTTTGATAATGAATAAAATAATATACACATTTTGTCGGCGCTTTAGGAAATTTCCAACGGGTTTACTAATTGGGCTTGGGAGAAGACCTCTAATTTCAGTAGAAAACGATATGTGTTAGGTACAAAGTTCGACCGTCGTCAGATAGAAGATTCGTAGTCAATGGAACATAAAATCGCTCTTTTTGTTAAATATTAAAGTGGAAAATGATAGGTTAGGTGTTAGTGGCAGTCGATGACCGACTCACTTACATTGATTAGTTAATTGTGATATTGTGATACCACCGGCGAACGAAATTAAGCATTAGACTAACCGGAGAACCATTTAGTTTGCTGCAAGTAGCTCAACGCATTGTCCACGTCTAACTGAGATAATTCTCCCAGGTCCCTTAATAAGTAGGATTCCATAGTCTTCCTCTACATCATTGTTAAAGCTTATACAGAAGTCATTTGCCCTGACTTTTAGTCTCGCCGCATGTCTACCAATCCGGCAGTGTCCCGTCATATCGGAAACAAGCATAGATACTTTGGGCCTGGCTAAAGACAGAAGCTTCATGCATGTGCTGCTGTTCACTATGAGCCAGATTTGTGTTGAGCGCTCATAATTTGTGCCCTCGTCCATCTCTCCTGCATCATCACGTAAGAGCGTTCTTACAGGATATGCTTACACGTCGCCAGGGGCATGCCAACACGCTCCAAATCCTGTGGAACCTGTGAGGTAGTCCGTAGTCCGGCCAGCTCATCCACTCATTTCAATATCGTACTGCTGGGTCATCTCGTTAAAGGATCTGCGGTAGTCCTGAATGAAGTTGAATATAGAAATACCGACTTGCAGGGATTTGATGATCGCCTGACTGTCTGAGAAGATATTGACAACAGAGACTGCTGGACTGCAACCTGTCACTTCTCTGATAGACAACATTTCAGCCTAATACACGCTACAATGATCAAGTAATCAACGGTAGAGGGACAGCCCTAGTTACCTGGAGTAGATCCCGAACCATCCGTGTAGAAGTGCACATATCTGTCTTTAACAGGAACTCCTTTGATCCAAGAATCGCTTTCCGGTATGAGTGTGTGGTATTTCTGATCGAATTGAGGTTCCAATTACGAGTAGTCGAGAAATGAAAGAATGTTGCGAGTATTTTCCAGCATTGTTCCATGACCGACTCCGAATATGCCCCGTAGTGGGTATTGCATTAGCCTGATCGCAGACATGGAAGTAATCTGCCTACCTATAATGTCTACCGGCAATTAGTATAATATTACAATCAGTGAATCAGTGGGAGAGGTGCGCACATCATCGCCGTGATGCACATCATCGGAATTCTCTGAACCCTACTCAGTAGTGTACAATAGGTGTGTTCGTCAAGCATCTGCGGAGGACAGAGGGCAGTCTCGGTATCAGCACCGCTATAGATACTGTGAATAATCCTCGGAGAGGACTACTGTCTGTTGTCTTTTTGTAGGTGCATCGTGTTATCATCGCTTTTTTCACACTTTCAACTATGTTGGGTCTAAAACTAAGTATACTGCCCAATATAACTCGGAAGTTTTGGCACGTTCTACGACCTTATTTTCAGAACCATTGAATTTCAGAACCACAGACAGGTTCCACGGTAAGTATTTCATACTCTCGGGTAAAAAGGACTAGCCGGGTTTACCCCTAGCACATTTTCTCCGCCCAAAGTCCGTAAGTTACCTTGGAGAATTCCTGTAGGGTACTGGGATACTTGTCCCTTATAGCTATTGCCACTTGGTCTGCATAAACAACAATTTTCGCTCCCGCATTTTCGAGAGTGACCAGTATTTCATTCAGCCCAAGGTCCCATTCAAGCGGAGATAAGATGCCTTCTTAAGGTGTTCCTCTGTTAATACACCTCGTAGATGTCGAGGTGCCCAATTCCGATGTGTCAATCACGGTGAGAAATTGTTATACCAGTCCCATAAAATCCACGTTCACCTTAGGCCGAGGCCACACTGGCATTTTCTTGTCGCGCGTTTTCAAAAGCTTTCGTAGAAGTATACACAATCAACGTATACAACTCAACGTTGAGCTTTTTTTTGCGTTAGAGCTTTTGAAAACGCGCGACAAGAAAACGCCAGTGTGGCCCCGGCCTTAAGGGCCGATAGCATATATTCTATCGCATTAGGAGTGATATTATTGAACACACCTCCGAAGACATGATTTAAATGGAAAATGTTAATAATATCAAAAATTATGACAAATATATTTTCCCATTTCATCTAGCGAAATGACACGGGGAAAGCTTTGACAATCAGTGAGCTGGGTTTTCAGAAGATTTTTTATTTCTAATTACTCGACGAGAGTGTAGGTGTTCATATAAGAAATGTAAGGTGGTTAATTCAAGGATCTAAACCACGTTTGCAAGTACAAGATTCAAGCACACTGAACATTGCCCTCTCTGAAATATTATAAATATTTACAACTCAAAATATAATTTGAACGCATACAATATTTAACTTCTTAAAGTCCATACAATACAAGCAAAATTGCACATATAAACTGCAACTTCCAGCAATTTATTATTAACAATTACAACCAAAAAAATCATCGTAAATAACGAAAACCAGAATTAAACGAAACCGCATACGAAACTGAAAAACACATCACTTCAAGATGAAATCTCATATGCATAAACAGGAGCCTTTCCATATCCAAGGATCCGGCGAGAAATTAAGTTCACAATGTAAATAGTACAATGCCTGTACACATGTAGTGTACAAGTTTGAGTATAAATATGCGAATTTGTGTGAGGCACATAAATCTTCGAAAGCGCCAAAGGAATTTAATTTCCAAACATAAAATTGCCAACAAAAATATGTATGCTTGTAGATCGTATTGTATGGTTCTTCTTCTGCTGCTATTTGTAACTTTTCTTAGCTATTGAATTTTTTCACTTTTTCGCGCTTTTCTTGTTTGGAGGTTAACATAGGAAATTATAAAACGCAAAATTTATGACTCAACCAAGTGAAAACCGCTGCGAAGTGTGGTCGCAAGGAGTCTTTACAAGGATATGTGCGAAAAGAAGAACCAACCACACTACCAACGGAAAAATGAACGACGACGACACACATATGAAGTGGGTTTAGACAAAAGTCTGCACAGGGGGAAAAACAAAGTAAACAATTTCTAAATTGTTTAAGCTATGGTTAAACCACACATAACTACAGATTCTTTTGGTAGAATGTCCTTTCTTATTCTAAGGATTTGGAAAACCCAGCAGGCGTAGTGGTACGTGGTTTTCTGCTCTGGGAGCGAAGTAAGTGAGTGTTATTAAATTTAAGTGGTTCATATGTTGAACAATTTTTTTAAATGTAGACTTATGCCTCGGAGATATGCGAGCACGACATCAAAATACAGGGTGGTGCAAATACCACAATCTCAGCTTCCCTCGCTACAACTTTTGTTGAAAGTGAAAACTCATTTGATTTCTAACTAATCGTGTTCATTCGCACCACTGTTGTTTCAAGTAATTGTGAAAAATTATGTCCGACAAATGGCCTCCGTCGGCACTGATGCAAATTTTGGACTCCTTTGATTACATTTTGCATAACTGTGCTCAGCGTTTGTGTTGTCACCTTGTCAATTTGGGCTGGAATGCTGTTCTTTAAGTACTTCAAGGTGCGGGGCTTGTTCGCGTACACCATCGTCTTCAAATGCCACCAGAAGCAGAATCGAGAGATTTGGCTGGCCAAGCCTGGAAAGCGCACAGCTCAGTGATTGTGAGAAGTTCTCCCCAGTCCCTTCATGGGATGTAATGGGAAACCATTTATTTATTTATTATATGCTGAGAAGAAAAGGTAACTACCGCTTTTTTAAGCGGCTCGAATGTGATCTATTAAATTTATTTTGAACCTTTCCCAAAATTTTAGAAATTCTCTGTGAACAGATTCACCGGGCAGTTCCGACCATACACCCAAACCATCGTTATTCAATAATGAAATCCCCTCTTTTAGGTGATCAAGTACATTATGGATTTTTAAGTTTGAGATATTCCAGTACTTTGTAGTGCTTTCCGAAGTTTTTTTAAGTTAACATCTAAATACGTAATATCGGCTTGTCGAGTGGAGAAACAATCATGTACAATTATATTCATCGTCTGAAAGGCAGCGACGTATGGCTGTATTTTAAATGGACCAACATTCTCATAAATTTCAAGATCAAACAGTTTATCCGATTCTTGCAAAAGTTTTCTGCATGCATTACCCTCGAAAATTTCACCTTGATAATTTTTGGCGACTAACTTTAATTTTGTTGGCCATAGCAAAGACTATTTTTTACTTTTTTGATGCAACTTTAAGTCTGAAAGTGTCCACAGACAATGAGCCAGTTTAGACACTGCAACTGGTTAATAAAGAAAAAAAAATAAAATTTTTGGGAAAAATAAAAATTAGACATTTTTAGTTTTTTTCAGCAAAACTGACTTTTGTGCAGAAAAGATCCATTTGGTTACAAGTTTCTTAAAGCTGAAGTTTAAACGCTTCCAATGACATATAACACAATATAATATCTTTACGATTTGATGGTGGAATCATG
This sequence comes from Phaonia tiefii, assembly GCA_963931995.1. NCBI lineage: Eukaryota > Metazoa > Arthropoda > Insecta > Diptera > Muscidae > Phaonia > Phaonia tiefii. The sequence goes on along the minus strand of OZ008370.1, from coordinate 116,695,605 downwards.
GGGAAAAGAACGTTACCTCTAAGAAAAATCACAAAACGGAGATAAAAAAGAAAAAATCCCCGTATCTTCCAAAAAGGATCAGCTAGGATTTTGATTCAAGTGGATTTTTAATGTACAATTGACTCCCAACAAACCCCCACTTTTCGTTTTGGTTGTCATAGGTCAACCTATTTATCATTCAGGCGAGGTGTGAGAGAAAGCTATAGGACAATTAGATTTCACTATATTCTATTTTTGTGTTTTTCCATGTGCATTTTGCAGTGCATTTTATTGATTTGAAAAATATCAAAGAAACTAAGAAATGGAAGATAAAGCCAATGCAACTTTTTAAAATATTTTAATATGTATAATGGTAATTAAAAAAACTCTTCTTTCGAGTTATTACTCATATTTCTCATTTTCCCACAAAATTTTGGTAATTAAAAATGTTCCTCACATACACAAATTAGCTGATTTCATTCATGGAGCCAGGATACATGGAGCACAGCATCTTAACGTCTTTGTTTTCTGCGAGGCAAAATAATACAGTTGTACGAATTGAAAGAAAACTTTTGATGATGAGGGAAAAATTAAATAAAGTTTCTTTGTTCATCTTTTAATTTTATTTTTAAAAAGTTTTAATAGCTAAAATATTCATCATAATGTTGAAATGGTGGTTAAAAGTGTTTCATGAAATGAAATACCTGTGGTGTGGATCGAGTTGATGGAATATGATATTAATAAATTGCAAATACAATTTAATGGCAATCTAGAGCCCGGCATGTCTTGGTGCCGCACCTTAAAGTGGCGTACACTTGAATGGCCCGATTGTTATACAAAACAAAATTCCAGAGTTCCCATCAAAATTTTAAAGGTTACGTACGTACAATTTCGTAATCGAATATTTTTTCAATCTTTTCAATCTTTACGTACGTACAATTTCGTAATCGAATATTTTTTCAATCTTTTCAATCTTTACTTGTACTAAATCCTGACATTGAAGAAACTCTTTTGTTAATAGTTGACGCATCAAATGAATAGTACAGATGCCATTATGTAGTTTGTTCATTCCGTATGCACTTAATAAAAAAAAATATTATAAATATAAAAATTAAGCAGCTGCGGTTTTACAGATTTACGGCCGATTTCACCATGTCCAGTTATCCTTAAGTTAGAGCTAACGAACAGTTTTAGCTGTCAGTTTGTATAGAATTTATAATGTTTAACTGTCAGTTAGCTTTAACTTTGGTTGGTGAAATTGGGCGTTACAGTTTTAAATTAATAGTTTCTAACTCACCGCAAAAATCTTATTATATATTTTGTTCACCATTCGTCGAAATCCATGGCGTCATTGTTTACTTAAATACACGGATAGGTTTACACATAATTATAATAGTATTTCAAACTGACCTACAAATATTATTAATTATCAACACAATGAAAAAGGTTAATCACTAGTTTTACACTAAATTTATATAAATATCCATTGATGCAATGAAAATGTTCCTTAAAGTAACGATCATGTTTTTCACATGTGTTCATCACAATTGAACTGAAGAACTTTTTCTACATCATTTTGATGAATTACTTATTTTGTAATCCGCGACGAGTATTTTTTAGAATTTTTTTTAAAATTTTGTCTTTAGCCCCCTATTTCTTTTCAACGTCTAGTAAAAATTATATTAAAGAATTGTTTGACACAATTTATTCGGTGGTATATGGAGTTTACCCAATCGGCGGGTGTGCATGCATGGGAAAAAGAGTAGGATGCGGCGACAGGCGGCTAAAGTTTCGATCGACTTTGAATTTTGCATTTTGCTTCTTTGTTCATTTGTAAGTATTGTGATTGTTAAATGATTTTTTTACATTTAATAGCTTCATCGATAAATTAATTTTACATTGTTTTCGTAGGGTATTAAATAATCATACGTACATACATTGTCGGTGGTGCAATGGTTAGTGCGCGCGGCTCTTGTACATGACTTCCTGGGTTCGAACCCTGCTCTGACCACCTCAAAAAAAAAATTTTCTTTCGGCGGCGGTCACCTCGCATAGTGACGGCGACACTATCGAGTATATAGCCATGAAAAAGCTTCTCAAAATACCGTTCGGAATCGGTGTAAAACTGTAGGTCCCAATCAGTGAGTGAAAACTGGAAAGCGCACAGCTCAGTGATTGTGAGAAGCTCTCCCCGGTCCCTACAAGGGATGTAATGGGAAACCATTTATTTTTTTATTTACATACATTGTTTTACAGTATATCGTAGTGCACGTCCCAAAGAAATTTTCCTCAGTTTTCATGAAATACGCATTGTCGCAACATTTTGGTTATTTTGCATTTAATTTATTATTCTCCAGAACAAATGGGGGTAAAAAGAAGATCAGTGGCTCTAAAACTTTTTATAATGTGATTTAAAACTAGACTTACAACTAAAAAAAAATCAAATAAAGCTTAAGACTAGAGAAAAATAACAAAAGGTAATTTCAGTTCATGAATCAACATTTTGGAAACTAGACAATTATCTGAAAAAACAATTTTAGTCAGGTAGCCATTTTCCCAACTGTAGTGGTAGGACGTCCGTCCGAACTCTCAATTCGAGTTCGGAGGAGACCATAAGGCCGAAGTGCGCCCGCTTCTTCTCAACATCGTCCCGAAGACGCTTGTAGTCATTGGCGAAACAACCACCTTTCGCCATACAGGAGAAGAGATCCTTCCCGAAGTATCGTTGACCATCCGCGTCCAGCATGGGAAAGTTGGACCTAGTTTGGGCCAAATTTCGCCCAGAAGTATTCCTATTTGTGAAACTCTGTCCCGCCACACCTGCGTACGATATACTAGGTTGGACTAGACCACTCGTTTGATCATTTTCGTGTCACCTGAAATTGTTCGCGCCTTGCATCTCGCATTTTGCCAAGCATGCCCAGTCTAAAGGGGCAATATTTAGCCCCCGCCGTATGGCCATCGCCGTTTCAACGTGCACACTTAACGATGCGCCCAGTTTGTAGTGTCACGACATCAGTGAAATTTCCATGGTGTTTTCCGCTTTCCGCATCTAGAGGGCATGTTGCAGTTAATTGCAACATATCCTAATCGTCAGCACCTATAGCATTGGATAGGTCCACGGAACAATGTAAGATATATCTTACTCTGAATAGGCTGGTTGGTCATCCCTAAAATGGTCAATTACCGACCTACACTTTCCCAGTATCCTCGGACGCCATCGACGTGGTAAGTGTCGGACAGACGTTTTACCACCACTATATTGGGTTTGCAACGTTTAGGTGTATGCGTGTAAAATTTTATATTATTTTCATTTGAATTTGAATTTTTATGACCGATTTTTTTTAGTTTTTGATGAATATATGAGAAATTCAGACTACAAGGTTACAAGTCATGAAAATGGTGGATTTTTGTAGGAAATAATAGACAATTCAGTTCAACACACACTCACTGCCATGACTAGTTTCGAACTCCGTGACAAGTTCATCATAAGATGCCTAACTACTGTGCCTGAATTGATACCATCGGTTGATCATCAACCTTTGTATATACCAACTCAATTCTGCAATTCACATGTGGAAATTGGTATCGATCGAAGATCCCTAAGTATCAACATCACTGAAAGGCCTATAACAAAAGCTAAACAAAAATCCACCATTTTTCAATTAGAAAAATGTTCATGACTTGTAAGCTTGTAGTATGAAGTTCTCATATATTATTTTCATCAAAAAATTCTCTTGGCTTTTTGTTGTGCCCCAAGGCACCACTGAGACATTCGTCACTTTCTTACCAAGTATCGTGAATGTAAAATTCTTCTTGTTATCTTGTTCACGTCTATGTCATAGGTTGTTATGTTGGGAGTTGACTTTCTAGGCTGCGTAGCTGGTGTTGTGGCGGCATTTGCTGGCGTTGTAGCTGACTTTGTTGAAATTGCTTCTCTCTTATTGGCCGCAGTGTTTGCCGCATTCGGCCTTGCAGGTGTGGCGTCTTGCCCTGTGCGTGATTTCTTTGCGCATATTCTAATGACTTCTTTATCTTTGAAGGCAGGAGACTCATCCTCATCCATAGATTTAGCACCCGTCGAATCTTCTCGTGTATTCGCTATGGACGCTATTCTGTCCTCTAAAGCATCTACTCTCTACATTTTTCTCTCTTAACTCGCGATTTTCCTCAAGGATGTTGCCCTCAAATTTACGCTTCTTATCCGCCAGACCCTGTACTGGGGATTCTTCTCCGGGCGCATTAGACTATTTACCGAACCAGGCGGTCTGCCTGTGATCGACCAGCATCCATCACCCCTCATTCGGATGACCACTTCTTCCGGAGTTTCCTGACGAAAGCCCATAATTGGATCAAGTGTATATTCAGGCGGGTTTGCTCTTATCTTCTCTCACTCCTTCCAACCGGACTTATTACCACGATGGGTCATTTTTAAGTTTAGTGTTAAATTTTTACTTTACTTTTTCTCTTCGATTTTCGATCATTTTTGGTAAATTTAATTTTTTACAGTTTTTAAATTTTTTCTTTTTGTCGGCGGCAAAATTCAAGTTTTTATTTCTAAAAAATGTAATCTTGATAAAGACGAAATTTGGCCAATTTCTACATTTGACTCCACTGTCAAAATTGAAATATTTGTTAAATGATGTTTAATAAATAATATTTGATATTTGTTAAATACGACTGACTGATCAGAAAATATAAAATTAATAAATGGTTTCCCATTACATCCCATGAAGGAATCGGGTGAGCTGTGCGCTTTCTAGTTTTATACTCACTGATTGGGACCTACAGTTTTTACACCGATTCCGAACGGTATTTTTGAGAAGCTTTTTCATGGCTAAATACTCGATAGTGTCGCCGGCAGAGCAGGGATCGAACCCAGGATCTCAAGAACAAGACGCGCGCACACTACCCGTTGCACCACCGAGAAAATATACAGCTCTTAAATTTCAAAAACGTAGTATTCGCAACGCTTTCCTCTATTGAATTACAGGGGAAGGAATGCAGCAGAGACACAGTGAACTTTAACTTAACGTAATTAATACATTGGATTGAACAAATGTTGCAATATAACTAATGCCCCATTGTTTTTATTCATTGAAATTAAGTAAATCAAACGCAAATAACGCATCATATTCAAAATTTATACAATAATCTCTTAAATATCAGCACAAAAGTTTTTAATATACCTATACATCAACCGAATGAATACCTTGCATTGAATTTGCGGCAAGTTTGTGTCAAACTGGTGATTCGTTTACATTAAATTGATGAACGAATCTGCAGAACAGTTGAAGTAGGGTTTTACATTTATCCAATAAAATGTGACGTAGATTGGTAGAAAAGTGTTTTTAGAGTAGAGAGAATTCCCATTATTGCAAGTTAAAAAAGGATGTGCCACAAGGAGAAGTAGTATCACCTATGCTCTATAACATTTATGTTGTGAATCTTGGTGCAGTCTCATGGAGTTGGTATTGATGGTCACGATTTCTATAAACGTAGATGACATATTTGCCAAAATTAACAGCTATCTGCCCACCCTCACCAACTGGAACGGAAGGCTTCAGTGACACCTTTTACTTCATTGACCAAAGAAGTAAGGAGAGAGCTCAACATTTCCGCCAATGGCGGGTTTATACCCACACTCCGTAACCCCAAACTTTCTCAAAACACGCGGAACACATTAGGAGAAAAGTCCACACCCGCAACAAGGTCCTAAAGGTCCCTGTAGGGACTACATGGTTCAAGGAGGAGGAGATAATTGTAGTGATTTACAAAGCTATAAGTCACTCGGTCTTTAACTATACCGCCCTAGTATGCACCTCATTCCTAAGTCGCACCCTATGAAGTGGTCAATGCTGTGGATCCAAGATAGTGCACTTCGAATCGCAACCTGATGAACAGAACTGACGAATGGGTATGTTGTCAGTGCACCAACATTATGAGTTGTTGACGAGACAGTTTCTTTTGGCACGTCATCTGCCCAGTTACCGCAAACATCATACTCTGATGCCGAATCAACCTCGTCGTCACATACGTAAGAACATCTGGCGCTACTGCGTGGACACCCAAGACGTCATTCCAACTGACTTCCGATAACAGTAGCCCAGAAAATCTTGCATAAAATATCGGTGTCAGAGACCATAAGTGGCTATGCTACACTGAAAGAAAAACGCTTCATAGCATCAATGAATGGGTTACATTAGTGGGTTTACATTGATGCAATGAAAAGTTTCTTTGATGCTATGAAATGTTACATTACTTCAATGAACGCTTTCATTGCTGTAGTTTTTGAATTTGTGGACCGTCATTAATGCTAAGATACCTTTTACATTGATGGAATGAAGTATGTTTTTCATGTAAATGTGGGAAACTATAGTGAAAAATTGCAGACATTTTATCGACATTGTAAAGTAGAATCTATTACATACATTACACACGTTTTATTGAATTTTTAAATACTTTTTCTAAAAAACCAATAATGAAACATCTTTATTTAATATAATGTACAATTTCATTAATTTTGAACCATTCATTAATTTGGTTAAATGATAATAGGTATGTAGGTACGCTTTGTATAAATGTATGTATTTATGTATGTACACAGTCCGCGTGATTTAATGTGGTTCTCGACATGAAGTCCTTAACCACAGGTGAGCACCGCCCCACCAAGAACATGTTTGATACGACTGTTAGCGCCGCCCGTGAGATATCCGTGCTACCCCGCATAGAGGGGCAGCCAAGAGATCAGGAATAGGAAGCCTTACACCATCGGTATACACGATTACGTGGGAGAACAAACGCCCCGTATTCGCATATCCGCCAGCACGACTTATTTCTTCAGTCCACGAGCTACCAATTGAGCAACTCTCTGTACATGAGCTACTCCTCCTTGGTAAAGAGTGAGGTACTATCCAAACCTCTTCCGTGATAAGGGCCACGGATCCCATATTTCGAGGATATGCACCTGCCTAGCATACTTCGTTACAAGTAACTGATATACAAGGCAACTACATAGCCTCTACCAGCGATTTTGGTGGCAACCACAGCCAGCACGATCTCCCACAAGGGGGCCAACACCACCCGTGCTACCAGATAGGCATACTCTCTGGTCCGAGTTTCGCAGTGAAGCTGCTTCCAGTTTTTACTTTGTACTAAGTAGGGGACTGGTCACCTCCGGCGACAAAAGCATCAATCGTGAAACAATTCTACAATAACAGCACCAACAACAACGGCACGTGACATTGCCATTTAAATGCTAAGATTGCAATTTAAACGGTCTAATAACTACAGTCAGACGGCTGCAGCTTTCTCACCGTGGGAGCAAGGCTGTTTCCACCTCTTCCGGTCAATAACAGCGACCGGCAGCCAGTCTTCAGGCTTCGCCCGATGAGGCCCCCGTGGGTCACAAAACAAGACACACACTGAAAGGGCACGAGTTCGAGACCTTCCACGTGTCAATCCCAAACAGCACACGGTACCAGAAATAGGCCTCTGGTCAGACCTCGCGGCTAATCCACTTCCATATTCGACTCCGACGAAGTCCGGGAACTGGCAGTCCCTGTGTTCGCAGGGTTCAGCAGTACCGACAACGAGATCCTAAACGGCTGAATAACTAGATTGAAAAAGCCAGGATCACGAAAAACATTTAATCACTACAAGAGGGAGACACCGATAGAGACCAGTGAAAACCACAACAACAACTAAACCGTCCTAGCGCGCCGACTCGCGAAAACACGAGAGGCAAACTACTCACACACCACTCACCACCGGATCTGGTGACACACATGCCGACTAAATCCCTAAAAGCCCCGCAAAGGGACCCTCGCACAAAACATGGAGCCAATCTTCGATTGGCGCTTCGATGGCAATCACAGGACTACCGATCTGCGAGTCGCATACTGTGCAAGAATGCTTTCAACGACCCGTGACGTGTCCGTATGAAATCAAGGCTTAGGTCGAAATTAAACTCAGAGTAAATGTATGTATTTATGTATGTATTATTTATGTACAGTAGTTGTGACACAATATATGAGTGCCAGTATGAGATAAGGAATAAATAAGAAATAAATAAAAATAAGAAAAATTCAGAATCCCGCGCCATTTAAAAAAACCCGAAAATCGAGCAAATAAGGGGATTTCAGAAACCAATTTTTTTTTGCCGGCCGTACCTATGGAGACCCACAAGGTCCAAAAAACGGGTCCACGCAGGGACACTTTTGTATGGGTAAATTTTCTCAAAAATCAAAAAATTCCGAAATCCAAAATTTGCAACAGAGATATTCCTCTCCCTGGCCCTGTCCCAGAAAACCTAATAGTCGAAAAAAATCGTGCCACAAAAAGCCCGAACTTTGGAGGCCCATAACTCCTGAAATAGGGATTCCCTCTAACTTTTGCATTTTAAATTTTTTGCTTAGAATCGTGTGTTCTACCCCCCCCCCCAACAATTTTTTCGCCCCAATCTGACCATACCAGCAATGAAATATCTTCATACTATCGATGAATTGTCTTCATAGTAGCAATGAAGTCGGTTCATACCATCAATGAAACCCGTTCTAACCATCAATGAAATATGTTCATACCGTCAACGAAACGTGTTATACCACCAATGCAACATATTCATACCATCAATGAACCCGGTTCATACCATCAATGAAACCTGTTCATACTATCAATGAAACGTATTCATACCAACAATGAAACTTGTTCATACCACATGTTCATACCGTCAATGAATCGTGTTACACCATCAAAGAAATATGTTCATACAATCAATGAAACATATTCAGATATTCACTGAAACATGTTCAAACCATCAATGAAACATATTCATTGCATTAATGAAACATGCTCATAGCATCAATGAAACATGTTCATAGCAACAATGTAACATGTTCATTGCATCAATGATTATGTTTCATTACATCAATGAAACGGTTTGTAATATCAATGTAACATATTACTTTAATACAATGATAATGTTTCATTCCGGTTAGAAAGTTTACATTAACTTCAGGTCTATGAAACATTTTTGTTTAATGTAACATTGTTCATAGCATTAATGGAGCCCGACATTGGCTCAAAAACAATGACACTTTTCATTAATGCAATGTAAGAATTCATTAATGGTATGAAGGTTTTTCTTTCAGTGTACGAACTGGATCCCCAATGTACACCCACCCGAGATTTCGAATAATGAACGGCTTCTTCCCAGGCATACCAGAATTATTCTGACGTAGGTTAGATCTGGTTGGAGCTCTAGTTTTAATTTATACATATCAACGCATATCCCAGGCGCATGTGACTAGTGTCCGACTTCCTAAAAAGCCTTCACGACATTATTCATATTTTTAACAGATAATCTTTTTTGCTGATTTCCTTCCAGTAAACCTATGGGCTAGAACCATGAAAGTGGCACAGTTTCTCCAGTTTCCCACACCCATCTACAGTGGCACATAAGGGAAAATATTTTTTTTATATCTTCCAGGGAAGAACGAGTGAAAGCGGGTAATATGTTACAACAACAAAACAAAATTCATAATTTTCATGTACGTTTTGTGTTTCAGTGTACCATATATATTTTTGGAACATAGTTTTGTGTAAGGTCCTTTTCATTATGTCCAACCAAAGCTGTGCCAAAGTACGTCTTCTCTTGGGTTCAGTATTCTCGGGTAACGCCATCAGACCCGCGTCTGATAGTGAACAACTTCAGTGGGTTAGAGGTAAAATATATAGTTCATTGCCTATTTGAATTTTAAATATCAGAAGGAATCCCTGTTCAACCCGCAAAAACTTATAAAAGTGGATCCGACTCGAATTCATTTTATTTACAACAACCGAACCCAAAACGGTTTCGAATTTGAAGTCTGTAGCGAGTTCGAGACAGATCCGAACACGTACAAAAAACGCTACGCTTTTTTTTCAAGAGGAATTTCATATGCAAACGGATGTCTGTTGCAGTTTATTTGTATTTCGGTTCATTAGAAGTATGAGTACAAATTCAGGAGTATATGAAAACAAAATTGTATGCCTCATACCAACCTACCCAGAGGCGGAAACCATAACCTGGAAGGCCTGAAATCATGGCCAAACAGGCCTTCCTTAAAATACGGAAGGCCTTCCCTACACATTGCCTCCTCCTTTCTTTTTAACATTGCGTGAGATTGGGAGGCAAGGCCATCCTTGCCCATTGCCTAAAGAAGACCTTAGAAGGCATGCCAAGAGGAAGGCTTTAGAAGATATTTACTTTTCTTTATTTTTGTTAAACAAAAATAAAATTACTATTTTCTAAATTTATTCAAGCTCAAGACCTTTTTAAATAATATAAATATATAATATAGGCAATGGTTTTTCGACATGATAAAAACGAGTTGTGCATGAAGGTGTCCAATATTAGTGCTTGCTATTCTTCAACCATGTATATAAAGGGAATTCTCATTAATATGATGAGTTTCTAGATATACATATCTTTTTGAAGAATTCACCGAAAACATACCAAAAACGTCTGCTGATGAAGATCTTGGCAAGGTCCGAATAACATTTTATGATCGACTTTTTTGAAAGTAATATAAAGCTAATAAATGAGCTTTATATTATTTAAAAAGGTCTTGAGCTTGAATAAATTTAGAAAATAGTAAGATTAGAAAACAGACCGAGTAAAAACTCCCGCAAGGGAAATGACAAAAATTAAATAAAATAATTTATTTTATCACAAAATCATTATCCACTTCTTCATATTTATTTATAAGTGTGTATGTATCTATCTCAGAAAGTTTTACCACGCCCAACTTCAAATTGCAAATTTTAAAAATACCCCTGAAAAATATTAAATAAAGAATATAATTTTTAAATTTGTATGAAATGTTCCAAGCAAATTACGGTTAAAAAGAATCGGAAAAGAAATTTCTCAAAATTGTAAAAATCTTCTTCGTGGTTATACGAGTATCTGATGAAAGAATGCATGCATTCCGCTGGCCTTATTTTAGGAAGGCATTACAAAAGAATCATTCCGCATGACTTTATTTGTGGAAGGCATTGCGACTTCCGCTGCTGGGATGTAGTATGACATTAAATGTTTGGTTTTATGTTTATGTATGCGTGTGCCAGGATGTTAAAGCTTCATTTGTTTACTTTCCTTGTGTTACGGAAAATTAGTTCTTGTATGCAAAAGTTATTTTTACTTAATCGAAATAACAAATAAAACATTACAATTCATTTGTAAACTTTGGGTAAAATCTATTTAATTGTTGTTATCATTGTTTATTTGTTTGACATTCCTGTTGTTTGTTGTTGGCATT